>VZTG01005380.1:363365-401904 GCA_013397845.1 Melanocharis versteri
GACGGGCCGGGCCGCGCGAGACCGCGGCCGCCGCGCGGCTCTCGCGAGACGCCGCCCCGCCCCGCCGCGGGCAGCAGCCAATCACAAGGCTCCGTGTCTCCCGCCTCCCTCCGCCAGCCAATGGGAGCGCGCCGCCCCTCAGCGCCAGGCCCGCCCCTCGCTGTGGGCTGAGGGGCTGCGGGCGTTCCCGGTGATCGGGTGTTGGGGTGTTCCTCGTGTCGCGGTCCCTCCCGGTGTCCAGGTGTTCCTGGTGTTCCTGGTGTCCCNNCCCTCCCGGTGTTCAGGTGTTCCCGGTGTTCCCGGTGTCCCGGTCCCTCCCGATGCGGCTCCATGAGCGAATGTGTGAACTCCACTTGCCTCCCCGCGTGTTTACACAGCCCCCGGTGCTAACGAGTCATCCCTGCTTAATCGCCGATAAAGGAGAACATCATTTGCTGATGAAAGTTGTATTCAGGGACCATCCTCTCAGCTCTGGTGCAGCTGCCGCTGCCTTTTATTTCTGTGTTAACAGCAGAATGGAGACCCTCAGGCGGTCCTGCCTGCACCCATAACCTGCCCGTCACGACCATTTTTACCCATTATAGTTGGCCTATGGAAACGTTTTGATTTTATGTGTATTTACACACACTAAGATGACACATAAAGGCTTGTTTGTGTCGTGTCAATCCTCTGCTGACAGCAAATTCCTTCATACTCAGGGTATTTAACATCACCTGGTATTAAAATGTTGCTTTTTGCTGAAGATTAGCTCAACATCTGGCTAAAAAAAAAATCCCACCTGCAAAAAACCTCTTTCTAGTTTCCACAGACTAATTAACATAAACTGGTCCTAACAAGATTCACGCAGCAGGTCTGCAGGGTTACCAAGATGAACACCTTGCAGAAGACATTTCTTCCATATATTCACATAACTTTCACTTGAAATAAATCAACATGCAGAAACGCGTAAGATCTTTTCCCTTGCAGATTCGTTTCTCTCTTTTTCAGTTCTAAATAAAGAATAACAGCCCTTAATGGCTCATTTGTCCTTTTCCTGCACTTGAAAGGCAATAATTGATTGTGACAACTACACTTGCTCCATCTTACTTTGCAATTGCAGTCTTTTTGGAGTTGTTTTTTTCAGAAAAAAAAATAGATTGGGTTTTGTTGAAATAATTTACCCTTCAAAATTCACCATCCTCCATATTTATCATATCATTCTGTACACATGATTTCTTACTGTGGTTGATAGCACTTGTCTGTTTTTTTCAGCTGATGTTAAATTCCAGGAAGTGGCCTGCTTGTAGACCACCATGGTTTTAAAAACAGCAAATACATCACACTTCTTAATGTCACTTTGGTCTTGCACTGTAAATATCTGAGAAATTAAAAGTTAAGCTTATTTCAAACCAAAGTAGAAGCTGAATATGAGGACTTTTAGCAACACGTTCCTCAGAGAGAATTCAATGTGTCAAACCAAATGTATTCCAGGATATTGAGTCATTGATCAGGACAGAATCTGCGTTTCTGTCTTCTTCTACTGAAATAGAAAAGGAAAGATGAAGCTTTTTTGCTGGGAGACCTGCTCTTAACAGAGCCGGGATACTTACTGTGTTTAGTTACACATGTGTTGTAATGGTTCAGGGTTTTTTGGTTGGAGATTTTTTGAGAGAGTAACAGGTAGGAGATAAGATTACAGCACTCTGATATTTTTGAGAGCAAATTTTGTCTGTTCTTTTCTGCTCACACCAACACACATCACTTTTTTCCTGTGTCTTTCCCCCTGAAAGGTCACTCAGGGTTCTCTCGTTGTTGTTTTGTGTAGCCTGAATCGTCACACTCATTCATTCTGTGTTTTTCCCCCTCAGCCAATGCCATGGTGATCTCTGAAAAGTGCTGCTCTTAGACCCGAAAGCCGATCCCCGAAGCTCTGATCCTGCACAGCACAGGTGTCCAGTCTTGCTCGTGGAGTCATAAGGCTAAAAATGAGGAGCAGAGCAGGGATACTGGAATCTGATCTTCTGTTGAGGAGAGCATTTGCCTCATGGTTGCCAAGTCATTCTCATCTAACAAGTCAGACTAGTGGGATCTCTCTGCTAAGTAAATTTTACTGTTTCTTTACCCTAGTTTAATACTTATTTTTGTGCTTCTGAGAGCACGGGGGGATTGACTTTTCCACCTTGCAAAGAAGGATGGCTGATCTTATCTGTGCCTACATAAAGAAACTAACAAAACTTGCTTTGAAATGCCAGCTTCAAGTAGATCTATTCAAGTAGTTTGCAGTTGTCAGTGACTTGAAGATCCACCATTATCTGGTGGTTTACTGGAACAAATCCAGTAACTGGAGCAACAGGCACAGCTTCACTGGTGATCCCTTGTGTGTGCTGAAATCACACAAGTCAGATGAAGATAGTGTGAATAAAAAGAGATGATGCTGTACCAGATTTATTACACAAGGTCATTAATTGAGACTGACAACTTTGGGAAGATGCAATTGGAAATACCTTTGCACAGTAAAGCTTTATGCAAACATTTTCTTTTGTTTTGCCAAGTGAAACATGAAGAAATTATTTTTATTGGGGTTTTTATGACAAGTTTCCTAGCTCTCAGTGTCACAGACCTATGAGATCCAAAGTATCTCAGTGAACTTCTGAATTTGAGTCCTGAACACTGTGAGGTTCTGCCTCCCTAATAATCCTGCATGAGTCTTTTCCACCCAGTGCTGTGGATACCACTTATATTGAATCATGTGCATTAAATTAGACTTTGCAAATTTGGAATATGATAAAAATACCCACTTAGCAATTAAAGGTCAGTTTTTAGCAGCAGGAAAATTCAGTGTGATTGATGCATGACAGCAAGAGAGTGTTTCTCCTTTAAGGTCGGGTAATTACCAAGTATTTTTATTCTCTGCTCTTAAGGATGTTAAGTAGCAGTACAAAATGGGCTTTCTTGGACATCACTGTGTTCTGAGCATTATGGTGAGGCAAAAATCTGTCAGCAAACACTGAGCTCGTACGGTTATGCTTGGTACAGAGGGGTCGTGTGGGCTGGAGGAATCTTCTAGGCACAAGGATCAATCAGCAGATCAATCCAGTGATCAGCAGATGCAGTTTCAGCTTTCTTTAGGTGTATACGAGTGTTAGCACAAGCGTGTGAAGCAGTAGTGGACTGCCTGGTGCATCTGCCAGGTCTCACAGCCAGTGAACATCTTATCCATGCTCAGACTGGAGAAGAATCTGCTTAACATGTGTTTGGGACATGTGGAGTGGTCCAGGAAAATGGCAGAGCTCTCCTCTGCATAGCAGGATTCCAGCACAGGGGCCGAATGGTTTGTGCTGTGCTACTGTCTTCTGCTTATCCCTAGAAAATGAACATTGCCTGGAATTTTGAAAGCTCTTATGCAGTTGAATATGCAGTTTCATTTTCTGCTCTTACAGACACCGAGGGGTGGCTTTCTCCCTCATCTGGGGACTAATAACTTCCATTTCTCTTCAAACAAGAGCCGAGGGCCTCATGTCATCATCAGGTTCTGCAAAGACTTGAAGAAGCAAACAGAAATCTCCAGTTTGCATCCTTTCTTGTAGAATTTCAAATCTTAATTCCTCTTACCCTTGTTTTCACTTTACGTTGTTTTACATAAGATTTTTTCAGTCAATCCAGATTTCATATACATAATGTTACAAGATTCAGTTGGTATAAATTTCGAGAATTTTAGATCTATTCTTTCCACAGGAGGCTGATTTTGTATCATGCATCATTGCTGACTTGTCTCTTGTACCAGAAAGAAATAAACTCTCTAAAATGTTCGGTCTTTACTAATGGAGAAAGAATCCATTCTCCAAAAAGTCCTTGTTCTTCTTAAGAAGTCTTTTGTAACTTCCCGTCAGTAATTTTGGTTTAGGGACAAAGCTCTCTTATTGGAGTGGAATAAAGTTACAGTGACTCATCACAGTACTGCTAACTTGGATTCCATAAATGATTTAGCTCTGGCTTCTGCAGCAGTACAACAGTGGGAAGGCAGATGGAGCTCCTGCACACCGAGTGCCAGCAGGCCAGTATTTAACGCTTAGACATCATCCACCTTTGGCTCAAGCCTTTTTACTTTCAGTTTATTCGTTATTGTATTTGTTAAACTCGAGCTGACTCCTTTTTCAATGGCACAGTAACGCTAATGAAAAACCTAATTTCAAAGGAAGTTATTTGCACTGCTTGGTATGGTTCAAATCAGCATCGCTCAGAATGGAAGCTTTTAAAACAGTTTATTGCTATTTTGGGCTGAACTAATTTTTGAGGGAAATTTCCTGGTAATCACATTGATTATGTTGTGTAATAGATTCCCTAAGAAGTAATGGAAAGCACTGGTTATTTGGACAAGCTGCATTTTGAATGGAGCAACCCTAATACAGAATAAGCAAGCAGTGGATTTTGTCCCTGATCATGCAGTTTCTGCTCATTCTAAATTCCCACTGATCTAATTAATCTCAATTGGAAAAAGAACAATGCCTCACTGACTGCCCCAGAAACCAAATTCCTCTGTTAATGTGTTAAGCAAATTCAACAATAGGCAGAATCAACATTTCTGCCTCTGCTCCATCGAGAAATCTCAGTATGGGCTCACTGCAAAGGTACCAAACCAGCCAGCTCTCCATGGCTTTTCAGCTGTTAGTCCTTTAAAGACTGTGAAAGGGGCATGTAGCATGTGGAGATATTTTGTGTTACCTCTAGTTCACAACATAATCAAGACTTTCAAATTAATTTCAATTAATCAAAAATTATTTTTCAACTTGCCAACATTGCTGTATGTCACAGACGCATTAATGAATAAAATTCTTTTTATTGTTTGGAATTCACTTTATGAAACTCTTTAAACTTGACTGATTTGGTTGAAGCCACTTAAAATATTATCTTCCGTTTTGCTTCGTTAAACCACTAAGGTGGTAAAACTCAAATAGCAAATTTAGACAGCACATGGACACTTATTAATTTCAGGCAGCAAATAGCATGAAATGTTCTTTGGTCTATTTTTATGTGTCCTCAATAATATTATTTTTTACTACCGCCCTCAGTTGCCACTGAAGCTCTGTAATGGTGATTTCTCCATCCTTCTGCCTGCCCCAAGGTTCGCTTTCTTTTCATCTTCACTGCATTTCCCTGCAGTCCAGCTGACAGATCTGCTGAGTTTACAATAATTGTCAAAAGACTCCTGAGTATTTCTAATGATTCATTGTATTTAATTTGTTCAAAAGTTGTTATTCATTCAACTGAAATCAGTAGTTTTAACATAAATCATTAATTATTCTGAAGTTGTTCCTAGTTCCATATACCAAATCTACTCCAATTCTTTTATCTATATCTATTGCTGTCTAATGTTATTTTCTTTTTTCTCTTAGCCATTTATTTTCCTGAGAAGTCCCATGATCTGGTGTTGAAACAAAGTTGTATCTTGTAGAGAGACCCCATATCATCAGCAAAGCTCCATTGTTCCCATAAACTTACTTTGAAACTTTGATGAAATATTAAATCCCTATACTCTCACCCACACAGCTTCATAATTTTAGCACATACAGGCTTGAAACGAAAGTATTTTAGTGACAATGCACACACTTGAAATGACATTTTTATATATTTATGAGATGTTTGTATTTCTTATGGAAAAGTTTCAAGTGAGGTGCCAAATGCCTTGGTTGTGTAAGGTGACCGGTTTTGTAATTTTATTCCGCCATTCATTTCAGAAGGGTGTTAACTCTGTGACCTGTTACATTATGATAGAAATGAGGCAGGTGGTGAGCTATTTTTCATTCCAAGGGAATATAAATAGTGAAGGGGGGCAGCATGGTGTATACACAGCTCTTTGATTTATGCAAGCATATTGTGGAACCTGTTTGAGGGAAGTCAGATATAGAAATCTTCTGTTCCTGAGACCAGTGGGAGATTTGCTTTTAGAGAGCTTGCAGGGTTTCTCCTTTTCATGTCAACCATCCATCTGGTTACAGCTGGGATCTGACCTTTCTTTTTATTGAACACTCTAGGAACAGCTTAAATATACCCCAGGATGTTCCACATGTTAGGGAGACACTCGATAGGCTGCTTCCTGTCAAACGCAGGATTTTTAATTTTCGAGAGCAAACCAGAAAAGCCAAAGATCTTTCTTCTCTTGTTAACGCTCTGTGTTTCCTCTCAGAAATCTTTCCTGGGAACTCTTGAGCACTTTGTACTGAGAGGTCTGAGTCAGGTAACCACAGTGCAGGTACCCTCGGCTGGGGAGCCCTTAGGTAGTGCTCAAGGTCTTGCAGCAGGACTGCTGAGTGTGGGTACTTTTTTCCGAGTCCACGCCTCCTTCCTGCCTTTGTCACACTTGCACCAGAGCACTGATAAAGATCTTTCCATGTTATAGAGTCATGGCACAGTATTTGTTACCAGCTCCCCCTTTCCTCGGTGTAAGGAGTGTTTGGGACAGAATGCCTCTGTGTCTGGCAGCAGCTCTGCTCCCAGGGAGCTGCTCCAGCCCATACGTCTGTAGCAGGGTAACATCTTCTGCCTGACCAAAGGAGATAATTCAGCCTTCGTTCAAAAGCCAAAATGGAGACTTAAGAGTCATTTCTACTGAAACTATTTCAGTGAAACTGTTTTTCATTTTTTACCAAAGGCGTAGGAAACAGAGCCATGTGCTTTGTAGACTCTTACAGAGATTAATACCCCATAATTCTGGACCAGTGAAATTATTAGGTCTGTTAAACTCTTTTTGTGCTTTAACACTGAAGTCATGGTCAATGAGTTCAAGCTTCTCAAATACACATTACATACTCAGAACAGCTCTCCTCTAGGAGTGATGGCACCTTCATAAGTAAGCCAGAGATACACATAATATGGCTACAAATTAGGGACAGCCCCACCAATACAGCCACAACTTCATTACAATCCTTAAATTAATATGTGTTTCTTTCATAAAATAGAAGCCAGCCAACCAACCACATACAAAACACAAAATTTGCCTGCTGAGGAATAAATCCCTGTCAGCATTCCAGTGCTGCCCTCTGGTCCCGTGTTGGGTAGGACTATGGATAGACATTCTTAGCACACTGCTATCAGGAAATAACTTAATTTTATTTAGATGTTCGAAAAACATCTAAAACCAAAGGAGAAATTTATACCAGAGCTCTTTTGTGTGGTTCATATTTTTGAAAAGTGGGCATTCTCTGTGTATATCCTGTCCTTAGAGGTGGCTAATCTGTGATGTCACTCCTGACAAATGGATCAGTCTGGATTTGGAAAACCACATGGGTAAGTGCACCATGATTTGGCCTCTGTGTTTTAAAAAATCAGTCTAAATAATCTTGATATACCCCTAAATAAGTGGAGATGGAGAGGAAACTGATATTAGGAAATGGAGAAGCCACTTCCCTGGAAGATTTATGCGGTACAGTATGCCAGCCTTTAACAGCATATGTCAAGTTTGCAGAGGTTGATGACAGGGTATGTTCTATTCTGCTGAGGAGAGAGCTCAGCTCTCAGTGACTTTGGCCATCCTTGATGCAGAAAAAACCACAGCAGTGAAGCAAATAACTTTTTCCTACTTCCATTTGCACGTTTCCTCCCTGACCTCTTCATCAAACATGCCTGACTTCCAGAGCAATTCAGGGTGAATGGCAAATCCTTTGTGTTTGAAAAACTGTCCTTTTCCTTCGGTTCCTTAGGGGGAGGACTGTACTGAAACCACATGAAACAACTACTAAAGATACTTTTCCTGGCTGAAAGACAAAGTCAAGGATCAATGCACAACAACAGCACGGAAAGATAACAGCAAAGTTAAGTAGATAAAAGCAGCACAACATAAGGGCTTAGAAGACTCCCAGTGTTTGGACCTCTGCTGTCACAAAGTCTTTGAGTTTGCTCAATACCTGATAGGAAAAGAGTCCAAAACCCACAGAAGATGAACCATGCAAAGAGGACTTTCCTTGTTCAGTAGGGACAGAAGTTATGCCATGATATTCAGACACAGTGAGTATTTGTTGTAGAGTGCTCTGTTAATTTAGCTACAGCACGTTGTCCTATTTGATTTATTAGAATTTTTCAGTTTTATCATTCCTCCTCAAATTCTACCTATGGCACAGAATTCAGCAATATGCAAATATTGCAAGAATATTGCAACACATCTCAAAAGCTCATAGTATTTCTCTATGCTTTTATTTATACAAAGCTAGAATAGGGGAGGATCTTTTTTGCAAAATCAGATATGACTTAGTAAAGCCGAAACTCAGCTCAATGAGAACTCTGCAATTTGTTCATAATATTGGATTCCACATTATAGCTCTAAGTGCAATAATATGAAATGTCCAAGGGGTTGTACAGACTCTTATCTCAGGAAGTTCAATGAGAGCAAACTCCAGTGAATGTTAGAGCAAGGGAGAAACTCAGCTTGTTTTTAGAAATGGGTATCAAGGAAGAACCAAGGTAGAACAGGGATCTTGCAGAACTGAGTAAATGATTTTAAAATATTTCTAATGTATTTGCTGCAGATAGGGGGTCACTCAAAGGTGAAGGTAGGCCCATATTCTTTAACCTCCCTACCTGCACCAGGTAGCCAGGGCAAGCAGATCAGTTAAATGCAATGTGTAGGGAGAAAATAACATTTCCACTCAATGATTTATGCTCGGTATTTCACTCGTGTATAAAAGCACTGCTAACAAAGTAGTTTCATGCATATTTTAAAAGGCTATTTCAAGTGACCAGAGACAGGAAGGCCATGAAAGACTTGTGGATGGCAAGCTTATAAAAGGAAAACAGATGGAAGGGAAATAAAATCCCTTTCCAGCAGTATTTGACTTTCCCAGCCCATGTGATAGACATAAGCAAACTTCTCATTTCGTTCCTGACACTTAGCCATATTCCCCACTGTTTTCAGATCCCTTGGACTTTTCTTCTTTCCCATCACTCAATGAAGAGATAAGTTATCTTCAAAAGGTTTAGATATAAAGTCTAGTGAAATTACAGAAATAGAAATATGTACTAATCAGAAAAGCAAACCTACTCTCATATCTAAGTTTACATGAGTACTATCAGTATTTAAGCCAATAAACCATTTGATTTCCCTTGTGCTTCTCTGTGTTTGCCTCATTATTTTGACTTAGCAATTAGATTATTAGCTTTGCTTTCTCGCTTCAGAAAATTCAGAAGAAACACAGCAACAATTTCCAAACAAAAATTTCTCAGTTTTTTGCTGAGCACTGTGGCAGGGAAAAAAGCTTTGATTTTGTCAGGATACTACAGGCTTGATTCAGCCCCAAGCTCATGGTGAACTGAACATCTTTGTCCTCTTTTTGCACACCTAATCTTCCATCACAGACTAGAGCTTTCCTGCAAGGGTTTGTTTTTTTTTTTAATTATGGCTGTCCCTTCATTAGGCAGCACCATAATCCTTCAACTTCTGTTGCATCCCAGCAAGTTTGCAGCTCTGGATTCAAACTGGGTCTGTACAGCTGCACTGAATCTGCAGTGGGATGACAGTAATAAACACTGGACAATGGCAAACAACCCAAAGCCAAACTCACCAGTGCAGCTGATAAGGTGAACAACAGTTGATGTCTGCAATACCCTATAAATTCCAGCCACAGATTACCAGGCAGCTCTTTTCCCAGCAAACTGCAACTGTACATATAAATTGTCCACTTAAAAATCTCAAGTGCTTTAATTTCCTGGAGCTATTTACACATCTTGGAGACCACAGGGAGAACTGCCTTAAAAGGGTAAGAAAAGCCACTGCTCTTCTTGCAGCCAGAAGAGTCCTTACAAACAGATCATCCTTCTGTTCTTGGGCTGATTGAAGAAAGGCATGAAAAACATTAAGAATATTTTGGAATATCATTCCCCAAGGTGAGAACTTTTGCAAAGATTTTTATCATCACTTCCAAAAGACAGTCAGTTGTAGATGACATTAAAGAAATGTCCTGACTTTTGTAACATTGCTGATGAGAGGGGATCACACAGGTAAACCAGCCCTCAGAACATTCAGGGCTTTAGAAATTGTAATTGAATTGCACTGAAGGCACATTGATAGAACACGTTAAGGTAGAATATGTTGGCAACTTCACCCATCTTCAATTTTAGTTCATTTCAAAGAAGGGCACAGATGTCAATTCTGAGGTCGCTGATCAAGGTTCTCATGTTGTGACTCTTTTTATTAGACTTCCT
Source organism: Melanocharis versteri (assembly GCA_013397845.1). Classification (NCBI taxonomy): domain Eukaryota; kingdom Metazoa; phylum Chordata; class Aves; order Passeriformes; family Melanocharitidae; genus Melanocharis; species Melanocharis versteri. The sequence continues at coordinate 373,536 of VZTG01005380.1, forward strand.
AACACTCCAAAGCCACCCAGACCACAAACAATCATCTTCCCAAAGCCTTTAGAATATAAAGACATTTTCTCCCAGTTCCAGATTTACAGGCTGTACTGGGTAACTGCTCATACTGCTTTAGATGACTGCAGAAACAGCTATGACAGACAAATTTTGGTTTTTTGGTTTTTTTTTCATTTCAACTCTGCACAATCAGTTTGGAGAGGGGAAGTCCATAGACTGCAGCTTGTTATTATTTTCTACTGTGCTGGGTGGCAAAATGATAACGTGAGGCAGACTGGCCTTACCAGGGTGGCAGCTGGTGGCAGAGTTTTATAATTACACTTCTCCCCAGCACTGAAAAGCATTCAAGACATTTCCCTTTTGTTTATAGCTCTTCCCATAAATGATATTAATCTGAAGTAGAGCTTGTGAGGCAAAGAGCACTTCAGTGTAAACCTTCCAAGGGTGATACCAGCAGCAGAGCTGCACACAGGCAGCCTTGTTAGGAATTGTTTCCCTCTTTGCTTTCCAATGCTTGAGCCACTTCCAGACTGTGCTCTTTAAAGAGCATTTGCACCCAGAGTCTGCACAGGGCAGAGAGAGTTCTTTAACTCTGCTGTTCTTCCCCAGGTTGCTGTTGTCCCAGGTCAGTACAAGGCTGAATTTCCACAGGAGATTTGGCCCATGGGCACACCCATTTTGGATTCAGTTCTATTTGCTGCAATCTTTCCCAATTTATTTCATCCCTTATGCTATGCTAAACACATTAGTACTTTCCTTAAAAACTATTATATAAATTAGGGTATTATAGTTTTTGATATGACGGTCTAAAAAGATTATTTTTCATGAGAGAAACAGCTGGAATGAATTACTTGCTTGTCACTCTATAAAATACATCTTTTAAATCAACAAGAGTATAGTGTTTTCATAGGAAATGCTTATTTCATCTCCAAATTAAAACAGCTGAGCTGTTTTAACTCTCTGGCAGCTTCACTTTCAGTGCATGTACATCTTGCATGTTCACTTAAAAATATTATCCCAAGGTTCAATTCCTGTATTTGCAGTCATGATTCAATTATTTGGCCATTTTGTCAAAAAAAAATGAGATCAAGATGTACATTTCTATATAACTGAAGAGCTAATAATGTTGTTTTAGCACAGCCCCACTGCCTATCAGCATGATTTCAGTTCAGAGATGTTCAATGTCCAAATCAGTCAAACTGGATTTAATTCAGACATCCAACTCCCTCAGGCCTGGTTGGAAAATGTCAGCCTAAAATAGCTTGTGCCTGAGCAGAACAAACGAGAAAGGCACTTCTGATGTATGTATTTCTATGTCCAAATGTCACGGAGTGCTGGAACAGGGACGGATCCCTTCCTGCGGAGCTGCACCGCCGTGCACAGCACCCAGAGAGCTCTCAGGAGCTCCTTCCACCTGCACAGCACCTCCCCAAATGAGGGAAGGAGCTCCTTGACTTCACCAGGTGGAGAGCAGTGATGATAGGAAAGGTTAAAATAGCTGCCCCTGAGGTACCAGTTCCAGGCTGGCCCAAATGGCAAGGCTTTGCAAGGTGAGCTAATGCTCCAAACAGGACTCTGCATCTCGGGTGACTTATCAAGAACAGAATTTATGCTTCTCAGTAATATGAACACAGAAAGCAGTAACCATGCCATGAACAGGACAAAGTTAATGTTTCTCACCTTCATTTTCAGTTAGAAAAATAGGATATCAGAGGTAAATCCACAAATAATTGAATTTTGTTTGTGTTTCAGCTAAATGAAGCACAGAATTTAAAAACACCTCTTTCAAAGATCAGTTGTTAATTATCTGCTGCCCTTAAACTCTCCTGGAAGGAAGGGAAAAGCTGATCTGAGAGGTGCTGAAAGGTAAATAAAGCATTTAACATTCCAGAGAAAACATAAAATAGCCACAATTCTGAAGGCACAGGGAGAACACAGAGCAGAAAGGAAAAATCCTGAATTATGTTCTTTATGGGCAAGTGCTGAGCAAAACCCCGAAGAATTTATATGGGAAATTTCTTTGATTCTTTCACTTAAGAGAAGGAAATCAATTACTCTATGTTGTTTCATCCTGAGGTCATTTTAAAGCAGCATGACAAAAGCATTCTTGTACAAATAAAGAATTTAGCATTATCACCTTGATCTAATGAAATCATTAAATATTTAAGAACTTTTGAATAAGTATTTTTTAACTTGCTCATCCTGCTTATTTATAGATTTATTATTGAAAGCTAAGCCTCGACTATTTTTCCTTTGCAATAGGTAATTTATACCATTTATACTGAAGAACAGCAAATTGCTTTATTTTTCACTGTTATGAAGAGCTACACTGTGTTTCACTCAGATTCCTAGCAAAGCTGCTTGTAAACAACATTGGAATTAACAACTCAGGTATAAATTTACAATGCAATTAAATTAAAATAAAATTCAAACAATCCAAAGTAAAATTAGAAAATAGCTTATTGGAATTAGATTTTTTTTTACTATAGGTTTGTTAAAAACGTATTTGAGAAAAAAAGCATCTTTTAGCATTAAAGATTACTACCTGATATTTATTTAATTCCTAATGGATGCTTTTTTATATAATTCAAGAATTTAACTGACCACACTCTTTTTTGCTGTAGTTTTTCCATAGAACACTATGTTTCCACTCAGCTTACCATGAACAGCAAGAAAGAAAATACAAAGGAAAGGAGAAACCTTGGCAATGGTTTGTTCTTTTTCCTCACACTGAATTCGAGAGCGCCCTTCCACAGCAGAAAAGTTTCTCAATTAGACATTTGCTTTGTCAGCCCCAGTTTGCTTCTCTTGTTCCTAACAGAGACTTTAGTTGCATTTTTCCACATTCTGTTTCTTGCAAATATTAGCACAGAAAATTTTTAAAGACAAAAACTCTGGTGAATACATTTGGATTATGTTTAAGGATAATGATGACAGTCCCAAACTGGAATTCAGAAGAAAATGGCAAACTCTTCACTCTATTCAGCCAGCTTTCAAAAGCAGTTTTCGAAAGCAAATTGGCAGAAACACAGGAAACTATTACCTGTCCAAGTTAAATCCCAGAAAGCAAACTTTTGGGGGTTTTTGTTGGTGTTTGTTTGTTTGTTCGGTTGTTTTCTTGGTTTTGTGTGGGTTTTTTTTAATGATTCCTGTGTCTAAATGAAGAAATTGAGGTGGAAACACCTGATGTTGTTCTGCACATCTCGTTTAGGTACTCATGTCCTGCCTTAAATTAGATCATTTAAGATTAGGCTGCCTGCAGGGAAGACTTGAATTCCGTAATAATAAGGATAATAATTAGGATTTATTTTCAGTTTCTTTCACAACAAAAATTGAAGCTAAATAGCTGAAGTAAGAGTTGGCATTTTTCCCCCCTCTTCTCTGACCACCAGTTAAGTGTTTTGGTCAGTGTTTCTCTCACCAAAAGCAGCTGGGCTGCTGAAAGAAGGGAATTAGGCTGGCTCCATGCAGGGATCTCAGCCCAGAGGAACCCAGGACAGAGGGGCGCCGGGGAGTGAGGGAGTGGCTGCAAGGGCACACAAATAGAGCACACATGAAACCCAAGCAGGTACAACCATTAGCTGGAGAGCTGGCAGTGCTGTAAAGGTGCTTTTCAGAGGGGCATTTTAGACGCTGGCACATCTTACTCCAGCTGCCTCTGTAATGAGCCAGAATCTTTCATCTCAGTAACGGGAACTTGGCTCATCCGAGTCAGCCACAGAAGCAGGGAAGTGCAAAAGCAGGCAGTGAAGATAAATCCCATATTTGTAGCTGCTGCTGACTCTGCTGGAGGATCCAGCGCTGGCATCTGCAGGCCATAACTCATGGAAGAAGTTACGCTTTTCAGCTCTGCCATCTGATATTAACCTGGGTGCAGCTTATTTCCTATTCCATCAGCACTTGGGAAGGCTCTGCCGTGGTGGGAGGCAGCTGCTCCTCTCCCAGGGGGACACTGCTGTGAGTCAGGGCGTGGTGGCCACCAGCAGCCCCAGTGAGAGCCCCAGTGCCCAGGACTGGACAGCAGGGAAGGTGCCCATCTGCCAGGATCCTGGACTGGCAGCCAGCTCCATGGCTTCAACAGGAGTTTAGCCATTCCCTGTGTCACTCTGAGCTCACACCGACCCTTGTGGCAGACCTGCAGGAGCTGGAGGAGCTGTGTGTGTCCCCTTCTGGTGTCCTTGATGCAGGAGAGCTGTTGGCAGGTCACTGAGGGCAATCTCCTCAGGTGACAGCACCCCTCTGCCAGAGTCTCCTGCTGGGAATTTCCCTTCCAGCTCAGCATGTTCTAGGGCTCAGTGATTCTGTCAATTTGGCTGGTGGCTCACAGCACTGATAACGGGAGGTTCCTCCCCTGCCCTCTCACCAGCAGCGTTTTTTTTGTGATACCACAAAATATTTCTCTGTTTCAAGACAAAAGGAGAGGGGATGTCTCCGCTTGCTTTCCAAAAATAATCTTTGCAATCTTATTCAAGTCCTAAAAGGGAGTTGCTGGGTTCCCTGCTGATGTGTTTGATCATCTCCTGCATGAAGTTAATGTCCCACTTACTTATTTTAATGACATGAGACCAGGGCCCAAGTATGAGCCATTCTTTACTAGTCACACACTATTAAAACAACTGCTCAAAATCATGCTTTGCCTTTTTCCCCAAGCAGAAAGGTATTTGTGTCAGGAGAGGAGGGATCAGTAAGTCATCAATATATTGACTGGACTCCCAGCAACTCCTTTACATGTAACATTGTACTTAAATTTAGCACCTCGGTGGATTGATGGTAATAACAAGCACATCCTTCCTAAATTTCCAGAAAAGAGAAAATTAATACCTTCAATACAGAACTTATGGCTTTGTTGTGACAGGGAACCAGATCCACTCAGGAATGCTAGCACAGTTTTACTGCCTTTTTTTCCCTCTAGCATTGATGTACACTTAAAGTGAATTCCTGTGCTTTAGATGAGGTGAATCTATTTTCAGCTACAAGTAAGCAAAGCCATATTTGGGGTCACAAAGAAAAAACAGCATATCTCCAATGTAGATTTTATAACACAAGTTTAACTTATTGTCATGCTGTTTAATCTTAGCTGAACCACAGTGCAAGATAAGCAGTTAGTTATTAAAGAAAACCTGGGTAGTGTTAAGTTTCCCTTTAAGGAATTAACATAATGTTTTATATTTTGGTAATTTTCTTTCTTTAAAACAAAGCAATTATCCTGCTAGTCCTCCCCTCTTTGGTAAATTCAGTATGCAAAGTAGCAATCACTTGTTATCAATATTAGAAATAAATTGATGGATTTTATGGAAGTGCAGTCTTCAAAATAGAAGCATCTATAGCAGTCTAAGAGAAGTTATGGCTCACTTCATTTTTTAAAAGAATACAGAACAGTGTTAATAATTTAATTTTTTCCCCATTGCATTGCTCAGCAGCTGATCTTTTCTTTCTGCAGGAACATTCTACTATCCTACACAATAATGTGCTGTTACTGGTCTAACTGGAAAAGATTTATTCAACTGACCAATTTCTAGAGAAAGATTTTTCAATGAGAATTGTGCAAGAACTCATCTGACGCTGAGCAGCAGCATCTAACAAAGAGACAGAACTTGCAAAGCCGAGTCCACGCCCCAAAAGTTGCCCAATTCAGGACTCAAAAAGCGAGGCTGGTCTCTCAGCATGGGCTGCTTTTGTGGCTGCTGTAACAGCCCGTTCTGCTTTGTACCAGCAGCTGCTGGGGTAGCTTCCAGCAGAGCTCTTTGGAAACCATTTCAATGGAAGCTTTTCCAGATGTAGGTGTGAGCACGCCAAACGCTCTGGCTCTTCAATGGAAAAAGCAAACTGGAAGCTCCCACTGGGGCTTTAGCAGAGAGCAGCTTCAGGCAGGGCCCAGCTCCAAGAACCTGCTCTGAAACACTGCCATGGGTCCCCAGGGCTCAGCCTGGAAAGTGGCACAAAAGCGTGGCAAAATCTTCCTGCCCCTCCTTCTCAAGCTTTTCCCCCTCCCAGCACACAAACTATCTAATAATCTGCATAGATGATTTTATTAAGGCTTCAGAAAAATGATTTAATACCCATAGTACAGAAAAAAATACCTGCTAATTCTGTATATTATATGTAATTACTCTCTCACACAAGGACAGAATAGATTGCCAGTTATCCAACCCACTGAATTATTTACCATGCAATGAGATGGGATCTTATGGAAGAAACAAATTCTGCAAAGGTGCAGCTTACCTAGCATTAAAGCATCTTTATAATGTTGGCAGTTCTTAGGTTATAGGAATTCCAAACTTTAACCCTTCCCCTCCTCAAAGAAACAGATGTTTAGCAAAGACTGATGTCAAGGCATTGCTGTACAATTACAGAGCTGACTGTGTTACTCAGACTAACACTATTTTTCATCTGTATATGCTAGTGGAAAATACATATATTTCAATTTTCTTTATCAGTTGACTCCAGTGAGAGTGTAAGAAATCTGTAACATAGAACTGTACATTGTATTACCTTCACTGCCAAATCTCATTTGGCACCCACAACAAAAAAAGGACTGACAGCAACTCAAGAAACCGCTGACATATTCAGAGCGAGGTTTTAATTAGATCCCTTCTTGGCTGAGCATCTTCTTGCATCCTGTTAGAATCTCTATTCCTTTGCACTTCTCAGAGATATTTAGGCACAGGAGTCACACAAATGCCTGACGGAAAAGACAGATGAGTCAAACTGTTGGAAAGTTCCCCGGGCAGCAGCTCAGATTGCTCACTCACTCCTCAGGCTTTTTCCTCCACTAAATGTCAGATGTGTCACCAATTTAGCAGCCACTGCCTGCAGAGATTTGATTATGTGCCACCATTGCCATCACTGATTTTCTTGGTTCATTCCTCTGCTTAAGTGATAACAGCAAATAGTGGCAGAGGTGGTCACAGAACATCTCCGTGTTTTCACAGGATGAAGCAATGGCATTCAGTGAAAGTAAAGCCAAAATTAAGAGAAAATTCAACCAATCTAAAGCAGCAGTTGTTAATTATAAAGACAAGTTGCCTTTTTAAAAAGCAGTGTTAAATAGCTGTGTCTCTTTACAGGCACACTCTGCAAAACTAAAGTGGCAAACAACCTTGAGCTGATAATAATCAACAGCCTCCCTGCCTGTTTTGCAGAGCCACAAAAAGGCTGACAAAGCAAAGGTCAAATAAGACAGACCAATACACTGAAACATCAACCCACCACGAGTCTCCTTCTGACCACTGACCCAAATCACATCATGACAAACATAAGTATAAGGAAAATAGAAATTTCAGCGTGTCAGAAGCATTTTGGTTACAGTGTATTGCTTTTCATATCAGGTTTATAAAACGTGCAGCAAACTCTACCTGGTATTAGGGGTCAGCATCTCTTAACCTTCTCACCTGGAAAAACACTCTGTACTTTAACAAGCAGGCTTGATTCCAGGAGTAAATTCCTGCCACACCAACTTCACGTTATGATTTGGAAATGGAAATCAAAACCAATACCAGTGGTTTGTAATAACCCCATAGCTGAAGATAACATCTTTTAAAACCCACAGTTTTTCCTAGCTGAAGAAAAACATTTCTTTGTTCATTAGGCAGGTTGCTTGTTATTTTGTTGGTTGCAGAGATACACTAGGAAAAAGAGTTTTACCTTTGAAACTATTTAAACTTGGGGTATAAACAAACACCTTTTATTTCCATTTAATTTTAAACTCTCCTTTTTAGAATTTGAGACACCCCCATATTTTCAGTGCATCTTTAAAAAATTATCACAACTGACAAGTGTGTCAAAACCAGGAAACTGAAATCTTGATGTACTGAAAACCAACTTATTTTGAGTCCCATTCCTTACTGATCAGGGAAATGCTTCAAGTTTCAGAGAAATCAGATCCTCACCACTGAGAGTTTTAACAGCAATACTACTTCACTTAATAGAGCCTGAAACATATTTTTTCTGACAGTCCATTTTCAGTGGAAACTATTTTGCTGATCACTTGACCATCTTCAGATTGTGCTGTGATTTAGACAGTACTTTCAGATACTTTCTTCCGTGTTTTGCAAGATGTGGAGAACTGTGGGCTTTTTTCTCAGTATATTAAAAATGGAGGATCTCTTCAGAAAGTCTGGCTTTCACATAAAAAACTCATTCTGACCCATTCTCTTTAATAAAGAGAAAACTGGGTTAAAGGTATGATATTTTTATTACAAATCAAGTGTGTGCTTGAAGAGAAAAATGAACTTTACAGTATATTGAGAGGTACCATTAAAATATATATGTGTGTGTATATACACGTTCTTGTCCATTAAAGGTTTAAATGTGTGTGAAACAGTTTTCTTTCCTGAGTAAAAGTTGAGATGTACCTCGGTCAAGTGCCAGATCCAAGGACAATTATGATGCTGACAACTCAGGGAATTCCACCTTCTGTGCTGCTTTATACTCTGCCTCTCCCACTACCTGTGGCACTCCACAACCACTGCTGGTCCACACGTGCTGTGTGCAGTTGCAATAAGGAATATGCCACGTTCTGCCATCATTTCTATTATCAGCCTGAAAGAGGTGAATCTTTGCTGGAATGAAAAATTAGGTTCGTTCTTTGAACCAAAATTAGCTCAGCCTGAGAGCAAGGTATTTACAGCCATTAAGTCCTTTTTCTTGGACAGTGCAGCCTTAAAAAACATCAGACAGCAAGAAAGAGAAACATCTGCGTTGATTTTCATTGTTTAATACTCAAGAGTGAAAAAGTGTAAAATCACAAAGCTTATACCACCACAAAAAAACGCAGTTTCATTGCAAATGACCAGAACACAAGCTGCCTGCAAAGTTTCACACAGCTGACATCAACAAACCCAGGTTCAACATTCTTACCGTCTTTTGAAACACCTGCTGCTCACAAACATCAGCCAGCACAGAGCTCTCGCTATCTCACACATCTTTCTTCATGTTCTATGCTCTATTTGCTTCCTAGACCAGTGGTTTACACATTTGAAAAAAACAGTGCCCCACTTCTGATCTATATCAGCATAGAAATACATGGTTTTTACCCCCCCCACCCCAATATACTAATTATATTTGAAAAGCGTTTTGTTTAATCCAAACTCAGCGGTAAAGTTTTTATTTCTATTTAATGAAAAGCGCAATATGAGCAAGCTTCAGAAGTGCGTGCTGACTGAGGGTGTGTCACCAATCTGCTCAGCCACAGGATGTCATTCTTATGCAGAAAGTGATCACCGAGGGTGAGTTAGTACACCAGAGAGCAGCTTATGTTTGCTCTCATTAGTAATTCATGTACCTGCAGCCCCAGTTCTGCACACGCAGCCACAGGGCCTGCAGGATGGGACTGTCCACCTGAATACACTTTGTTGTTTGAAGGTAGAATTATCCAAAAGTTATCATTATGTCTAAATGTCTCAGGTTAATGAGAACTAAGTGGAAAATGGGCTGCTTATATTAAAATCTTTTTAAAACTTAAACATTCATATGTGAGGCAACTTTGTTTTCACAGCCTTTCTTCATGCAAAGCAACTGTGCCTGAAATGTTAAAATATTTTTAACGTCATGCTAATGCACATTTCCACTTCTCTACAATAACCCAGCTTCCCAATAATTGATTAAAATCCTGCTCTTAAATAGAAATAAAGTACGCTGAACAATTTTTCCTCCAGACAATCAAAACAGAAATGTACCTTGGCATAACCTACTGCATCTGACAGTCATGTGCAAAGGAATTTCTAAAGAGCTGTTGTTGCCTCAGTGGAAACAATACTGATTTTTATTTTGGTTTTTTAAAAATCCTTCAGTGCTCAAAGCACTTACATTATATGAATCACTTGCTCCTCACTGGTTTATTCCCTCACCTGATATTTTAATCCTCTCAGCAGGTGAAGATAAACGGAACAGTTTTGGCATCACTGTTCCTAAGGAGTACCTCTGTCAAGGATTCCACAATATATCAATAAATGGGCTTGCCATTGTAAGTAGCTTTTTGTTGGTTGCTAAACATGTTTTCTGCAGATATTCTTGTATCTGTTTTACAGAGAATGGTAAGTCTTGAATAAAATTTCAAGAAAACTTACACTTATTATTTTTACCTCTGTTGCTTACTACAGACCTGACTTCTTCCTTTATGCAGTTATTAAACACTTCAAGTACAGAATCTGATTACTGGCAGCAAGGCATCTAGCTGGAAAACTCTGGCTTATACATAATTATTAAACACAGAGATGTTGCCACCTTTAAAATCATACAGTCAACTAAGGAAACAGAAGTATAGGATGAGATTAGAAGTATTACAATAATCAACATCCTATTTATAAATGGAAGCACAAGATCTCTTCTGAGCATATAGGAATAATTTTGAAAAAAAAATTATCTATTACACAGTGAACAGTATAAATAAGCTTAGATTACATGCCTTTAGTGCTTCTACACAACTCAGTTTCCTATTAATTTTCCAGCTGTTGGTGGAACTTCCAATTTCACCACATGATTCCAGACAAAACGAGGAAAACATTCAGAAAATTTTGCATTGCAGACAAACTTCATGAGTTAATCTTTAGAACATTAATAACTTTGTACAGTTTCAAACTTAGTAACTAAGGCACACAAGGACTTAACTGTCCCATATCTGAAAGAGCAGGATATGTCAGTCAGCACGGAGCTTCTCCTCAGCTTTGCATTTACATTCATAGTATAAAGCAGCAGTCAGCTTTGAGAAATCTACTTCTGTTAATAGTAAGGAATCTGAAAAGTGACTAGTCATGCCAGACTAAGATAGTCTAACTGGATTCTAATATGGATCAGCACACACAAAACTAGGCTTACATAACCACAGGAAAAAAAACCACCTGGAGCCAGGTGTGTGTCTGCTCTGCAGAGGTGGGACACAGTGAGTGAGTGTTTGTGTGTGTTTGTGTGTGTGTGCAGAAATAGCAGCTTCTCACCTCTGTTTGTTACTTCCATATGTGTCCAGCATGGGATTTCTTACCCCAGTGACAATATTTTGGCTGCTATTTTTGCTCCTGCCAGCACTGCCCGGGTCAGGCCAGCCAGTGGTGCTGTGCTGGCTTCCAAGCTGAACTTATAAAGTCACTGAATTATAAAGTGAAATTATGTCCTTCATTCAACCAATGTGCAATCCAAGTGAAATTAGCTTATTTGCAAACAATTTAAGTAGAAGGCAACTTTGGCCTGAGGCACGTGTTACATTCAGAGGAAAAAAAAAAGGAAGAAAAACGTAAATTCAAATCTCAGGTTGGGTTTGCAGGAGGAGTGATTGAAAAGGACATGTTGTTTGTAAACAAAGGATTATCTGGGAATGAGCTGACACACAATGATCGTAAGTGTCATCAATGTCATTTGTAAAAGTTTCCTTCTAACAGGACACTTATCAGCTAATTTCACTGTGTTAGGAAATTAGGCACTATGTAATCATGTTTGACACTTCACACTTACCTTTAGCAATACCTAGTATCAGGTAACCCATAAACTGCAAAATAAGTTGAGGTTACTAATGTACACAGCCACTGAATCTCTAAGGAGTTCTCCTTACCTCAGTGGGAACACTATCCAGTCTACTTTTAAAATTTGTTTTCTTTTTAGAGATATTAAATATACTACTGTCTAACCATAAAATTCACTATTTCTCACTTGGAATACTGTGAGAAATTCTTACTTCAGTGTTACCTCTTTCTTTTTTGCACTGCATTCAAGCTATAAAAATAGTATCACTTCTGTCAATTCTTGCTATGCTTAGTTTGATCCTACAGGATCAAATTTAATTTTATAGCTGTAATAACTGTCTCTTATAATGTATTCATTAGGTATTGCATATAAGTACACAGAAATAGAACTGAAATTCAGCTACTACCACTCTTATTAGTCTCATATTCTGTTAAATTTGTGGTTAGTAGCTTGAGATTTAAATAGAATTGCATAGTAATATTGTAGTAACCAAGTACAATACAGTATTAAGAAAAAAATAATTTGAAAAGTCCTATTCAAGCACACATTTAATAGCTGATGTGCTATAAAACAAACAAAAAAATAGAATTCTTTGAATTCCCCAGTAGCAAATTCCTGTTTCTATGGGTGGAAAAATCTGAAAATATTAGACACAGAACTCTGAGGAAAAAATATTAATAGCATGATCTCTCCCAAAAATAAAATTTCCAATAAAATAAAATGTGCTGAATAGAAGCTTAAATTCAATACTTCTCAGTCCACCATTAATAATCTAAATAGTTTGAGTGTTTCCCCATCCCTTTTTTTCTCTTAAAAAAAAAAAATGGATAATAAAAAATACGTATAAACAAATTGCTACGTAGGCCTCATCACAGAGTCCTTTCAGAACCACTGTCCATCATTATCCTCATCATCTTCCTCCTCATGGTCCAGGTAGACAAAAGCGACTTTCTTCCCTTCAGAAGCATCCGACCTTTGGTCGACCGTTCTTTGCAACTGCACAGTTTGATCAAAAAATGACTGTTCCACCACCTTCTCACCCTGATCTTGGGAAAAACTGGAGAGAACGTAGCCACTTCTCGTGCTTTCATTTCCTGCAAGCTGCTCGCTCTCAACGATGACCTGTGGCTGACCAGAGGAGGAGTCTTGCTTGTTGGACACCACCATTGCCACTTGCTGTTCTCCACTCTTCACTGCAGATATTCCACCCAGACTGGAAAGATCCATTTGGAAAGTGTAAGCTGTTTCCCTGGAGCCCACTTTAATATGCTTCACAGAGCTGCTGCTCTCAGATGACTCTGCTGTTTGTGAAAGATCTTCCACCACTCCAGCAATGGGTCCTGAGAAGATTATTTCCTCAGCATGAGTTCCTGCAGGACTTATTTTAACGTGCCTGAAAGCTCTTGAGCCTCCTGCAAGGGTCTGGTCTTCCAGTTCAGTGATTTCTGTGTGCTCGGAGATGGGCCCCTGGTAGATGACCTCTTCAGCTGTCACAAAGCCCTGGGGACCCAGCTGGATTTGTCTGACTGCACTTTCTGCCTGTGAGAAGTCCCTCGTGCTGCTGACCTCCACTTTACCGGAGATGGGTCCTTCAAAGATAACGTGCTCAGTATGAACCTCTTTAGGGCCCAGCCTGAAGTGCCTCACTGATCTGCTGACATCCACAGCCCCTGCAGCCTGGGAAAGGCCATCTGAGCTGTTGAGCACCAGAGAGTCCGAACCCGACCCCTCCAAAGAGACTTCTTCAGTCACTTGCCTGGATCCTACTGTGACGCGTCTTGTGGCCCTGCTGAAGTCTGTTGAGACCTTCTGAGAAAGATTTCCAGAATCCACCTCTTCTACAACTGTAGTAATGGGGCCTGTATAAATTACTTGTTCTGTGGTTTGGATTTCCTTGGGGCCCAGTTTAAAGTGCTTCACAGATTGGCTGAATTCTGACGCTCCGTCTCTCTGAACAAGATCTTCTGTAGCACTGAGCTCCAGCGTTTCAGAACCAGGCCCTTCATACAGGACCTGCTCAAACCTCTGGACTTCTGCTGGGCCAACCCTGACATGCCTCTGGGACATGGTCTCATCAGCTGATTGTGATGAGTGAGAGGCCTCTCCATAATCCGCAGTTTCCAAAACTGAACCGTCATAAACAACTCTTTCAGTGGTGTGATAGCCAGTGCCACCACTCCGCCTCGTCGTGGACGAGCTGTAGATCTCTTGGTCAGCAAAAGGAGTGTATGTATCACTGTAGGAAGAAGCATCTACTTCTATATTGCTCCTGTCCGAGCTCTCTTTCTTCAGGGAGTGTACTGTTGCCTTCTCCTTCTCACTTGTGATTACTTCACCAAGCTGATCTACATCAAATTCATCAGTATTAAGGGTCTGGGACAGATTGACTTCAGCAACAATTGTCACCGAGCCCCCCTCCTCCTTCTGATCAACTTTTTTGATATCAAATGCCAAGTTACTAGCATCAACTTTGCTGTCCTTTGTTAATGCAGACAGCTCCTCTTTCACACTTTCTGGGAGGCTGCCCTCCAACTGCTCCAAAGCTTCCTTCAATTGATGCTTAGGGTCCTTCGTTTCCTTGGATAAAAGCCCTTTTATCGAAGCCTGAAATTCATGGGGAATTTTTATTTCCCTTTCAATAACAATGGATTCGACATGGGATCTTTCACCTTCAGGATGCTCTTTCAAAATATGGGCACTCGCTTCCTCCCCTACCACTTTATAGGTTTCTTCTGGAGAGCTCACGCCTTCCTCTCTCCTACTTTGTGTGCCTTGCAAAAATTCATCTTGCCAAGAATATTTAATAGTTGATTCTTCTTCAATATGAATTTGCCCATATACTGAGTCATCGTCTTTTTCATTAATAATAGGATGATCATCAGGAACAGACACAAAATATTTCTGTTCAATAGGTGAGTCATCTTCCTCGATTACTTCTTCCACGCGAGTGAAGCTCTCGTGGCGCGGTTTCTTCTTTTTGACATCTTCGTACATGAAGGTGATGTTTTGTTCCTCCTCACCGTAACGCCTCTCTCTCTCAGGGAATGAATCTTCCACTTCTTCTACTTGAAAAGGTGTTGAAAAATCAGACCTTTCATCGGTGGTGTAATCCAGTGGCTCCTCCACAATCTCCACGTTCACAGACACGTTCTTTCCGCTCTCGCTCCCTTTCAGGCCGTGATGGACAATATCTTCTATCTGCTCTTTGGAAGGAGTTGCCTCAACGCCCTCTCGGATCACTTTTCTAACATCCTGGTTTGATAGATGTCCTAAGTCACCTCCATCAGAAAGATCTATGTCTTCTTGAACTTGAGACTGCACTGTGAACTCAGTCTTTATTTTCCCTTCATCTTCTTGTTCTTTCTTATCAAAATAGGTCACTTTGGTGTCTGTTGACATCTGTGAACTAGAAGACTGCGTGAAACTTTTAAGAATGTCAGCAACGATATTCTCTGCTATGTTTTCAGTTGGCAGAGTTCCTGTTTTATGGCTTCCATCCCTAATTTGCTGTTCACCTTCCAGACTGGACTCTGCCTCTGAAATCCTCACTTGGCGAGTTTCAGCAGATTGAATTACATGGTCATCTGTTTCTCTTCCTATGGAAGTTTTAACACCGTGCACCCTTATTTCTTTATTTCTCTGAAGTCCTTTGTCGGGAACAGGCCTTTCAATACTGATTGGTACCTCAATGACATCTTTGCTTCTTGATTCTGAGGTCACAGTTGCATCTTTTTTGGTTGATTCACTTTTCAAAGTTCTTGCAGCAGAAATATCACTCGCTGTTACCTTCTGGCTAACTCCCTCACGGATGTATTTTTTCTGCTCAGTCTTCCTCCCAAAATCAACACCTTCTTCTACAAAAGATTTCTCATCTGTTTTCTTTTTCTCATCCTTTGTTTGTTTCTCCAGCTTATCTTTTTCTTTCAGCAGAGATGCCTTCTCATCAGTTGGTTTGCTGCCTCCTCTTTTGTCTTTTAGTATGGTCCGAGTTTCAATTATAGTTTCTTCATATTTAGATGGTTTTGCATTGGTAATCAGCTCGTAAGCTGGAAATCTAGTGAAGCCTGGTTTTGTTCTTGTATTTTCAGCATCAGGCTTGTGGTCCTTGTCTGATCTTTCAGCATGTGCTGATTCTTTCGAAAAAGATACTGTGGATGAAGTTGTAACTTCCGTTTTCTTTCTTTCTGGAATCCTCTTTTGCTGCGTTTCAGTGCTTCTCCAGCTACTGTAGTCGGGAGTAAATGTTCTTAGTTCTCTGTGGTCTGTTACAATCCTTTCATCCTTTGTGACGGTTGTTGAAGGGCGATACGTTGAGCCAAGCAGATCCCTTCCAAAAGTTCTTCCCCCTGTTGTTGTGTGTGATCCAGCCTGCGTGGAGCGAGCTGAGTAATGTGCAGAACTGCTGATATTTGTCACTGGCATTCTGTGCCTCGTATCAGTGATCCTGGCAGCTGGCGAAGCTTTATTTCTATTTCTTTCTTGATAAGTAGAGTAAATATCAGTGTAGTTATATGAAGTGTTTATAATATCTGCAAAGAGAGCACAGGTGACCAAGCATTAAAATAATGGCTTGTATCTAAAACAGTATCAAATAGAGAGCATGAACTAAGAAAACAGGCACTATGTTTTTTGAAAGAAATAATGTCTTCATTTTCAGTGGAGCTTTGTAAAGGCATTCCTGTAGGTTTTGCCTGTTGATTAAGCCTATGCATAAATTAGATTAAAACTGAAAGCAAAGCTTTTTGCTAAATTGCAAGATCTTGTTAATTTTATCTGTTGGGCACTACTGAGTATTGTGGCATTTATTGAGGAATTACACTTTTCATATTTATACTGATGATCACTTACAACTTCTTATTAAATAATGTATGCTAATATCATAGCATACATGGGTTTTTGCTCCATTTTAGCCTAAGTGGCCTGAAGCTTCTCAGCTCCTATTGAGATTTAATGGCACACCTGCCACCACATACTAGAAACTGCAAACACAAATACAGCCCTTCATAGCCACACAACAAAGCACAACAAGGGAGAGAAATAAAGAACCTTTTAGGTTCTATCTATAGAAATTAATACAATGTGCCAGGAGTATCTGACAGTAAGACCAACCAGTACTGCACCACTCACATCTCCCAGTCCTGAAAAGCTACCACATCTCCTCTGACTTTTGCTAGTGTTTCCTGTATTATTTCTGTAATTACTCCTGTAATTCCTTCCCTATTCTGTGAATATTCCTGAGCATTGTCTGCAGAAGTACTGGCTAGTCCAGATCCAAACTGTGCTGTCCAGATCCAGGCACAGTGCTCACACTTTAACAGCATAGGCAGATCTGTGTGAGAATTTCACCCTAGGCCTGAGCCTGTTTAAATTCCTGCTACAGACACAGCCTTCAAATGTCTTCTGGGACTACAGTGATGACCCCACATTGTGAAACTCATGAGTATTATCCAGATTAAATCTGTTATTAATTACAATGGCCACAGCAGTCACAGTGAAGGTCTGTCTTATCTAAAATCCTGTTTGCAGGGACCAAGAGTAGATACACAGGGAAGAGTGTAAGAACAAGGCAAGTAAATAGTGATACTTCCCTCGTATACTCTCACAGCCTCCAGAGATTTGCAGCTCCTAAGATAGAAATGGTATCTTTATGTTTAGTAAGTCTTTGATTTGTCTTTCATTACTCTGCTAAAATATCTCTTTAAACCCACGTGAACTTTTTAACACTCACAATGCCTCAGGATGATGAACTCCATGGTTTTAACTACGTGTTCTGTTAAACACCTCTTGCTTTATACTTCAAAACTCTCCTAAGACCTATGGGCATCCAAAAGCTCTTCAGAGCTATGAAACATCACTCCCTACATTCTCCACTCAAGCCATGATTTAATAAGGTATCTCATATAGTAGAGCAATATGTTGATTTAAAATATTAACACTCAAAACTAATTCAATATTCACTTTGCAATACACCTGTAAAAATATACTTCAGGAACACTATAACATAATAATTTCCAGTTATATTTAATTTCATTCAAAATTAATTTTTTAATACTCATATTTTACCTTGAGGCAATTTCCCTGCATGCTCTTCTCTCCATATAATCCACGGCTTGCTCTCCCCTTCTAACAAAGCTCTGCAAAACACAAAGGGCATTTCATTAAAATACTGGGAACAATAAGCATAATATTTTACATTTGTAAGTCTTAGAAATTGAAACAATTATCCTGCAGTTGACACATTCCACTAGACCAGGTTGTTCCAAGCCCTGTCGAACTTGGCCTGGAACCCTTCCTGGGATGCAGCAGCCACAGCTTCTCTGGGCAAAATGTTTTATAAAGAAAAGGCAAAAACGAAAAAAAAACCTATTTGCAGCAACCTTCCTGTTTGTAACAGAATAGTAAAGGTGGTGTTGCAGTGTGATATGAGGGAACTATTACAGCAGGATTTGCAAGTTCTGTCCTTTTCAAATGAAAAATGAAGGAAAGTGTAACTTCTACTGTCAAACACAGTGCTGAAGGAAACAATATACAGTGTTAAATTAACTATTCCTGGTTCCTATTCAATTAGAAATCAGCACAACACATTTCACAAAAAAGGAGCAGGAAAATTCTCTGTGACAGAAACTGCTTGGTTTCCTTTAATGACATCTCTGTCTGTCCCTGTTCCTCAGCCCTCCTCCTTTTTGGCAGTGACACTCCAACAGCTCCCATACTTCCAGGAAGTGCCAGTGCAGCAGCCTGGAAACGCTCCTTCAGGTTCTTTCCCTGTGCAAGGGAATGTTACAGTCAGCACAGTAACCTGGGTGGGTTTATGTTGCTTCTCCCAGCCCGTTACCCGCTTCAGCATTTCCGCGTTTGGGACTGCCAGATGTTCTGCACTGATAAGACACAGCTGCAACATCAAAGCTGTCAAGAATAAGGCTGGAGGGCTGTGATAGCCAAGGCTCCTGACTCCCTGGGGCAGGAGCTGAAAGCCATTTAGGATTGGGGTATAAACACCCCTGCTGGACATTTATGTCAAAATTAACAAAGCAGGTGTTTTAAGCATCACCTGTATATTTCACGCTTCCATGACTGATCACTTTGGCATTAGCAAAATACCATTAGCAAGGTTTTCTTTGCCATGATGGATTTGTCTAGATCCAGAAGAAAAGCCAGGTTAGAACTACCTAAAACAGGCTCAGATGGGCATCTTTCCTCCTATTTTGTGAGTTGAAAAAACCCAGTAAATGCAATTTATCTTTCTGCACGTTAGGAGAAGCTTTATAGGAATCAGATTCCTTCAACACATATAATGTTCCCAAGACCACACATCTGATCTGATGAAGCTGGTGAGTGCCAAACAAATTGCTCTGACAGACATGCCAGAGAAGCTGGTGGTGACGCTGCAGAAACACATCCAGGAGCTGGCAGTGAAAGTGTTAACCATGATGAAGGAAAGCAGGAATGTGGGGAGTTTGACTAAGGATTTCTGGCTGCTGTTAAAACAACAGTTGTTCAGTTGCTGCAGCAACGTATGAAGTCACTAAAAATAAGTTCCAGGAGGTAACTGTATATGGCAAAGGGCAGCAGCCCACAGAAAAGCTGGACCTGAAATATTACTACTGAAAGTGAAAGGCAAAGCTTCTTGAAACCTCTGTAAAACTGAACAGAGAATCAGTGTTTTACTGGACACTTCACAATACGCATGACCTCAAGCTTATCAGAAAATGTTAAACTGAACTTGGCTTAATAAACTGGCACGAGAAAGGGCAGTGTAATGTACTAAACCAGCAAATTCAGGTTGTGTTTCTCAGCTTAACCACAGCTTGAGTTTATGCAAGTCATTTTGCTTCTCTATTCCTCTGCATCCTTTCCTAATAATAACTTCTTGGTGGTGAGGTCTGCTTTTAAACTTAAAATGCATGAAGAATTAATTTCAACTGTATGAACTTTTAAGCACTCATAGTAATAATAAAAAAGCCCCATTCCTCCAAGCAGCACTCTTCTAAAAAAATAACCATGGCAGCTACTTCCTGGAAATCAGGTTCCAAATGACATATACTCCCATTTTGTTAACACTTAATTTAAGTGTTACCAGAAAAGAATCCAACTGCACCGTTAGCTCATCTCATTATTAATGTCATTTATCTAAAGTTAGCAGGGACACGCTTGTCAGCCTGTGCTGGATGACAACAGAAACAACCAGTCCATGAGTACAGGAGGAGGAGATAAAGTGGTTGGGGAGAGAGAACAAAAGGATGTAGTGCAAGTTTTATTATGGTCACTCAGGACAGCAATGACTTTGTTTCAACTACAGAAACCCAAAATCTCACATGGGGCAATTGGCCAGCAGGCCACAAAAATTCATCCTCTCTACAGCCTGAGTATTTGCTAAGGAGTTACAAAAAACCCCCACCTCTCCAGGAAGAGGGGTCAAGGCCATTCCACATCCTTTTCCCATCACAGGATGGCAGGACAAGGAGTGTGAAGAACAGCAGGTAACTGCACGTTAAATTCCCTGTGTGTAGAAAATTCAGTGTGTTCTCAAAATAAAACCCATACAGGAGTGGGACCTATTGGATGGTGCAAGTTATGAAGGGGAAATAATGAGACTGACTGAAAAAGCCATGGTGAGTAGCTCAGTT
This sequence comes from Melanocharis versteri, assembly GCA_013397845.1. Classification (NCBI taxonomy): domain Eukaryota; kingdom Metazoa; phylum Chordata; class Aves; order Passeriformes; family Melanocharitidae; genus Melanocharis; species Melanocharis versteri. Next base: position 393,620 of record VZTG01005380.1, read on the forward strand.
TAATGCTGGTCATGATTCTGTGAGAGGAAGGCATGGAAAGGGTTGATGTGTTGATGTGTTGATGGAAGAACACAACTGGAAAGTCCACCTGGAAAGTGTGTCCCGAGATCCTAACAATGACCACGGAAATAAAAAAGAAAAACGTTGTGTAGCCTTTGGTGCTTCAGAATGCATGGCGGTAACCTGAACAGAACACTTGCATGACACTGGAATTTCAAAGTGAAATATTTTACCCTACAACAACAACATATTTGAGAGAGGACAGAAAACCCCCTGAACCTACTGGAAGAGGCTCTGGGCAGCCTCTGCCATGTGAAGAGAAGTTTCTGCTAGCTAAGGAGAAAGGCCTGAGAGCAATTCTGATTCTAGGCAGGTTTTCTCCTTTTAAAATCAAGAGTTTTACAGGGGGACTAATTCACCACTTCTCTCTGGAAATCAAACTTAAGCACAGTCTAAGTAGCTGCGGTTTTGCAAGGTTCCAAGGACACAGAACAAAACTGTGAGACACTTGATAAATATTTACTTCAACAGTGAGAAGAGGGTTTAGGAATGAAGATTCCCATGAGGTATAACTTCACAAAGCCACAGAAGACACATATTTCACATCCTGAGTGAATCTCAGCTCCCAGAGCAGGAAGGGTGAGCAGAGTCAGAGAGGAAATACACTTGGACCTTAAGGAAGGGTGTTCCTTGCAACAATGATCCTTCTTCCCATTCCAGGAGCAATGGTGACTAATGGAAAGAACTGACCTTATAACAGAACTGTAGGAGTTGTAAAACAAAGAGAAAACACAGGGTGGGAGGTACAAAGAAGGCTCCAAGACCAGCTACCACACCCTTAACCTATAAGGCCAGGAGGAGAGGAAATGCCAGGGCCTTCGTGGGAACCTCTCCATGGAAAGTTCAGGATTTGGACAAAGTGTGAATAGGTGCCTTTTGTTTCCAGTACGCATAACAAGGGCAAATGCCAGCATCCTCTGTGAAAACCAACTGAAGCTGGGTTCACATGCCCTGCTTTTCACAGGTAAAAAGACCTGGGAGAGGAACAGGATTTGAGAAAGCACACGAGTGACCTGTCCAGAATTCTCCAACTTAACCTCACTGACTGCGACCCCTCCCACAGCAGGGTTGGTAGAGACACTCAAGAAGGAAGGAACTATTTTCTTGACTGAAGGGAGAATAAGAAATAAAAGGAATAGGTAAAACTGCATAAATGTGAAAACACAAAACAACCACTTTTCAGCTTCTGATCTTTTAAAAGAATTTTGTTTGCTGGCATTAGCATGTTTTCTATCTGTAGCAAGGCCCATTCTCTGTTCTCATTAAAGACCATCTTCAGTGGGCAGATGCTCATTTTCCCACTGACATCTGCCTTGCCAAGGCCATCAGTGACACAAGCTGCATTCACATCCATCAGATGAAGAAACCCTACAGATTAAGGAGCTTCTTAACTGGACAACAAACACACTGCAGGTGATGTTGAATTGTTCTCCTTTCATTAACCAGGGCAGGGAACCCTTAGACAAATCAATAATGCTCAGATGATCAGTGATACAGCTCTGGAGAAATTCCAGAATTTCATGGGCTTACAAGGTTTTCAAACAACTGAATATCTGGGCATTATCATTCCTAGTTCTGGATGAATACTAATCATCAAAACAACTCTGACAATTCTGTTATTGTGACAATGCTAATCCTGTTTTGCAGATGAATAAACCGAGGGAGAAAGTTTAACAACAACAGTGAAAGTCAACAACAGAGCTGGGATTAAATTCAGAAGAAGAATGTTTTTTAGCAAAGTTAACAGAATTAACACACATAGCTAAGGATCACAACTGGCTGTCACTTCCACAGTAATGGTCCAGACACTGTTGGCTTTCCAAAGATCACAGGGATCCCACTCCACCGGCAAACATCAAGGTACTGTTGCTTATCAAGTGACTGCAGATTACTGATTGTGATTTCATCTCATCCAGAAACCAGCCTTGGTCTGTGCCTCCTTGCAGACATTCTCAAGGAACCTTGAACAGACTCTTGGTGATTGTTCATGAAGACAGACATTCTCTGCTCCCTACTCTTTATCAAGCTACTCAGAAGTTACTCTTTCAAGTTTCTCATATTTTCAGTTATGCAACTAGAATTAAATTTCATATGCATCAGTGGATTGATAGTCTACACACTTTGGTCTACACACCTCACCCATAATTCAGCTGGTGCTCTCTTTATCCAGACTTATTGGCTCACACTCAGGACACAGCATTAATGCTTTTTAATGCAGAAGCACATATCATATTTAACTGGAAATACCCGTGTCTATTTACACAGGTTGTATATGATTAATGCACCCAGTAATGCACAAGGTAATGACAGAGGCAGCCTCCTTAAAAAAATACAGAAGTGGCCTGACATTAAATTTTTGCAAATTATCCTTTCACTCAATAAGAATTGCACATCTCATTGTATTTGAAGATCAATATCTCAATGAAACTTGTTGAAAATATTGTGCTATTTGTAGAAAAAACACATGATCTTTACAATAAGGAAGGATCTTCCTCCAGTTCATCAGTTTTGGGTTGTTTAGGATTTTTTTCATTCCAAATCAGTTTTGTGCCATGTACATCATAATTCTCCAGACAGGAGAATTACTCTGGTTTTTCAACCCCACAACTACTTAGTGGCTAGAGAGATGTACAGTCCTGAAGATTCATTAGCAGAGATGTTTGCTGTTACCTCACACTTGATCTAAACATGTTTTCATAACAAATCAAGGATGAAGAAAGCCAGGACTTAATCAAACAACTTTTCTGCTTTCTTCCCACTATCTTACAACTGCAACAAGGATGGGGAACTCACTGCTTACAGCTATGCTGTAGGTGGTCACTAATCAACATATTTAAACAATGAAATGTGCCATGTAAGCTGATGGCAACTACATGACCTCAGGTTTTATTGATTGCAATTTAGGGATGTTGTCTCCTCAGCTTGTAACCAAATATTGCCCAAACAATTCCCATCAATCTGATATCCACTTGACCAGGACTAAGAAGGTTTCTTACATACCACTACATTTGTACCACGTTAATAGGATTCCTATGGATTATATTGGCTTTAGAGCCTTGAGACTCCCAAAGTCACCGTCTATATTTTAAATGCTGGAAAGAGGATGAATGAGGCTCCCGTATCTATAAAAAGGGATTTAAATTATCCTCTGTCGAGACAATAGAGTGTGACCACAAATCTTACCTGTAGGTTTCAATTTCAAGGATGAGGCCTGCTTTCACCTGCAGGAGTTCTTGGTAGTCCCTCAGGTAATCCGTGATTGACTTGGTCAGGAACTGCTTTTCTTCTTCCAGGGTGTCAATTATCCTCTGAACAAAAACAAATTATTTTTAGTTTCGGAAGAACGTAAAAATCTGTACACTTGAATGCCTTAAAACATAGAATTTTTAATTAAAAAAAAATCTGACACAAAAATACATCAATGTTCTATCACTTCAAAAGCCAGAAGAAAGCAGCTCTATGACCTCCCCATATACAATCTAAAATCTATTGTTCCTGAAGCAAGTTTTATGCTAAGTTCATTTTATGCCTTAATAAGCTGGTTAAATATTTCAGTAAAACCCATTCAGATGCCCTGTACAAAAGCTATTAAGCACACACAGCAAGGAAAATACACTTCTTTATAAATGTGACTTAAATGTGACTCATTTGGTCATTTTAAGACATGCTTAAATCACACTTGAGACAAGAAATTTTAGCAATTGCTTTGCCATGAGAACCTCATCAGTATTTTCAGTTCCACAGATGCGTGGGTCCAAACCAGTTTTGGAATTTGAGCATCTGAAGATACTCCCAGTGCTCACAAGGTGAAGGATGAACCTCCAGTGGTTCCTTCAACTTTCTACAGTATTTGGATACCTGCTTTGAGGTCCACCCAGCTCTGTCCTAACTACTGCTCAGAAGATTGATAAGGGATTGCTCATTTTCATCTCAATAACTAAATATGACTTTATATAACACAACTAAATATATAAGGTTATATATATTTACACTAAATAGCATAAGGAAGAAAAGAACAGAGTAGAAAGTATTTTAATCACTGGTGTTACTCTCACATGCAGGGTAAATTGTCATTTATATATAAATTTGTACTAAATCAAACCTTGCTGACTAAAATGCTATAGATTGTACTTTGTTCTGGGGGCTGGGAAGACAGAAATTAAATCTCAACAAAGGCCCAGTTCTGTTTTGTTCACATCACTCTGCACTATGCAGGAACTCTGAAATGTCATTTACAGAGCAAAACCTTACACACATATTAAACACTGAACAGGAATCCACAACAGTGTATTTTAGATTGCATCCTAACAACTGCTTTGCAATCAAACTGGAAAACCAAGGTGCTGATAGTCTAATTTTAAAAAACTCAAAATATATCACTTGTATGCAGCAAGTGCTCCAGTATCACAGTATGAACAATAGCATAAAAATGAAGATGCAGCAGGGGACTCTGCTGTTAATGCCAGCATGATGTGCTAGGCAGAAGTAAGAACTAAGAATATAAAGTGCTGGCTTGTCAAACATTAATAGTTTAGGGGGTTTTAAAGGAAAACTAAAAAGAAAGCTCTATGAAGGAAGCTGCCTATATTTGCCTATACATGTGGGTACAGTTCTCTGTATAACACATTAATCTCTTTCTTCGTTTGCCTTTGCAGCTCTTGTTAAATGATTACACTGATGTTTCCCTGGACATGACAATCCTTGCCTACAGCCTTCTGTGTACTTAAAACTGCCTTTTTATGGCAGAAGACAAATCATATCTGCATATCTGAAAGAGCAACATGAACCCCACAACAGCCCCCTGCAGACCCCAGTGGAGGCACCATCCCGAGGCCCTGCAGACCTTCAGCAGCTCTGAGGTAACAATCCTGTTCAAGAATGGCACAGACAGAATGGAAAATCCCGAGGTGAGAAGGGAAGAAAAGTACAAGGCCCTGCTTTTAAAAGGAAAAGGCTACCCAGCAAGAACAGCCAGGGTGCAACAGAACCAGGAGTCAGTGAAAGGTGCAGAAGAAAACCAATCCCTCCCTAAGAGCTCTGATACAAAAGTTAAATGATCCAGATGTTTCTTGCCTCCACAATTAAACACAGAATAACCTGTACATGTGCATGCATTTCTTAAAAAGAGGTTTACAATGCTGCAGTCCCAGAAAAATCCATACAGGAAATTTCTACACTGGACTACAGTGTGTGGGGAGCTCTGAAACACGGGGGATGTTCAAACCCATCTAAAAACACAGGAGCTTCAGTCCCTCACCCCCAGGTTCTCTAGTCTGGGTTTGAAAAGCCACCTGGATTCTACCCACTGGGCTTGGAGAGCACTGGGGATCCAGGAGCTGGAGATAATGATTACCATAAGGGGCCACACAACTGAGCCAGCTGTGCAGGAGTTCCAGAGGAATTCATTCCAGCGGGAGCAGACACTCTATAGACTGGATGGCAGGCAGCCAGTCACCCAGCCCTCCATCACTGATGCTCAAACATAAAGCAGAAGACAACTGGTCTCAAGCCCTGTCTCCAAGCACGCCAAAAAGCACATAAACCAATCCATCAAAGTTCCAGAGACTGCAAGCCAACAAACTCATTTTGCAAAAGGCAACCTGTGCTTGGCAGATCTTGTGTTTTCTTCACACAGGACTCTCTTGGAAAGATCTCTTTCCCAGCCACATCAATCACATGCCCCCAGATCCCAGTGATGTCCTGCTAGGACTAAGTAACAGAATAGAAACTGTTTTCTCACCCTTCATATATTCCTTTCCAGGCAGCACTGGGAAATTTTAGAAGGGCAGTAGGGGGGAAAGAATTTACTTGGGTTGTCCAAGCTGTACCTACGGAGGGAATAAAGAGAGGATTCCAGGCTCCAGCCCTTCCCATCTGGTACTATTTACTGATCCCATAGCTCATTCAGTGGCTCAGCAGGGGAGGAACTCACACTGCACTTGGCTGGCTCGAAACTGGTACACAGAAAAAGGCACATGACATATCGACATTAAACGTTCATTTGACAAGATGTTTTCTCCCTCTCTGGAGCTCACAACACTGACACAGGAACTGATCCTAAACCCACTCTTATCAGTGAAAAATATCTGCCTCGTTTCAGAGCAGCGGGATGGGCCATGGAGGGGCTTACATCCAAATAATACAGGGTTTCCAAACCACCAGGAGATTTTTCATCAGTTTTCTCACAGCACACAGCTAAAACTATGGAAGTAAGAGACCTACTGAGTTCATCACTTTAGCACTCAGAACCAGGGAAAATTTTCCAGTGTTTGATTTACTGCCTGCCTGGTTCAGCTACGTTATAACTCCAAATACTTATTTCTATTTAACATTGCTGAAAGCTTCAGTGAGGATAAGGGCAGCTCAGGAGGCAAAGATGAACATATAAGGCAACTGGATGATATATGGAAAATATGAATAAATCTAATTGCCATTGTGGCTGCAATGAACAATAATAACTTGACTTTAATCTGTACATACATATCATTTCTATGTGACACTCTACGATAAATAAGCATGGAATTGAGGCTCTTTAAAGAGTAGTTTAAAACCCATGCTGAACATACTTTAACCAGTAAAAGAAATTAGTGAGAAAAAAAACGTTTTGATCCCAAGAACGAAACCTGAAACAGCTGCTCCTACGCACTCTATAATTTTTCTTCCTGGATGTGAGCAAAAGATTTTTTTTCTCATGTACAGGAGACTGGCAACTGCAAACAGGCCTTTCTCATTAAAACCCAAACACAAGACCATTCAGAATGAATAAACCGTATGACGTCTTTGAATATATATCTAGATAGTATCTACTTTCTGGTGAAAATTGTCAGACATTTTCAACACAGTTTTTTCTTCTTCTTGTATTACCAAGATTTGAAACTATTTTTCCTGTGAAATCTAAAGATGCCAAATGCTCATGAGAGTAACAGATAAGTCTGCAATGTTGGTGTCACAACACCAATGCATTTTGGAGCATTGCATCAGGACCATTCAAGGGCATCCATTGATTTTGATTATTTGACTTCTGCAATAGATTGCTGTCATCTACAACGGGTTTCTCCACTTGCTCTTTTGAAGAAAATTCTTTAAGAATACAACCACATACAGTGATAACTGGTTTGAAAACACCTTGCTGAGCTGAAAAAGTTAAATAAAAGCCATTCTCACTGGCTTTAGAAGAAAACTTGTGGCATGGACAGCGAGCTATACAAAATGCTCTCTTTATTCCATTTAGAGGTTTTCAGTTTGAGCAAAGATGTCTTTCATTATAAATCCCTAATAAAAACATAGACAGCAAGGAGGCCACATTCTGGAAATCAAAGAAACTTTAAATATAAAATGGAAAAAATGAAGAGGTTTCTTTTTTCTTTACATTTTCACCTGATTTCGACTATTGGATAGATTTAATTAATGACAGGTTTACATATGACATTTTCTGTGGCTTTGGAAATGTTTACATATGTGATTGGGAGAATGAATTGTCCTGTCAAAAATGGAAAAAAAAATATTTAAAAGTTAAGAGCCTTTCCAATTACTTCTTACATACCTTATCTGTCTCAGTTCACAGCATCTGCAAACTATGCAACTTCCAAACAATCTAGCAGAGTACAAAAACCAGACACGCACACAGCAACAGGTCCCAGCCCCTTCCCAGCTGCCAACATCTCCATAATCTACCAGGGCTGCTGGACACAAAGCTGGACAAAGCACACGGGGTTCAGGCACACACCGAGCTCCAGCAGGGTGTTAATAAAGGGTCTAACAATGAACAAAAGAAATGTTGCCCTCAGGAAATGGATCGATGGGCTGCATGATCTGATATGTGCTCGCCACTCCGAGCTGGATGAGCGGATACTCCGCTGTTCCGGCAGGAGCTGATCCCTTCCCACGCACAGTGGGATTGCACATTACACCAAACATCATCCTGACAGCAAACAAATCCTCAGCCGCAGATGCTGCAACCCCCTGTTTGACAACACCAACATCCACCTCCAACATCTCCTTGCCTTTAAACAAAGTTTTCTTAACTACGCTACGGACCACAAGCTTTTCCCGAGGCTCAAGGCACACTGGAATGGGTGTAAAACCGGAAGAAATTTCAGATTATTTCTCTGACTGGGACAGGCCACCCTCAAGCCTCAGGGCTGTGTCCCACGGCCCCGGGACTCGGTTCATTGGCTCCCAGGGACTGCTCCGTGTCCCAGGCGCTCCTGCCAAGCCTGCCAGGA
>VZTG01005384.1:10332-21213 GCA_013397845.1 Melanocharis versteri
AAAAAAAAAAAAAAAAAAAAAAAAAAAAAGGAAAAAAACCACAAAAAACCAATTCAAAATTTAACAGCCGAGCAGGGCACAGAGGGAGGCAGTGGCACTTTGGGGACAGCGCTGCCAGCGACAGAATAAATGCAGTTATCCTGGTGTGACTGAATAAATGTAGTTATCCTGGAGTGACTGAATAAATGCAGTTACTCCGGTCCCGACTTCGGCAGGGTTTTGGTGCTGTCGTTTCATGGGTTTTCTTCATCTCTGCCTCTCCAGCTCCCCGTTTCTCTCCTCTGCAGATGATTTACCCTGGTTTGATCTCGGGGCGGCTCCGACAGCTGCAGGTGTGAGGAAAATCCTCCAGCTGCTACAAACTCAGCATTTAGAGCCGTGATTTGTGTGGTTTTGGAAGCACGGGTTAAGCTGTGTCTGAGTAAGACTCTGCTCCCCGTTCCTGTGGTTTTTTGCATCCAAAGGAGCCCTTTCCCCTGCAGGAATTTCTGGAAATCCCAGCACTCCCTCCAGGCTGTCTCTCCCCTATGGAAATCCCATTCCAGCCCCTCCAGGCCTGTCAACGCCAGGCATCATCGAAATCCTTCCTGCTCTCTTTTGGGTTGGCAGAGCAGATGCTCGAGTCTCTCCGGCGTGTTTTTGACAAAGTTTGGGAAATGTGAAGTTTTGCTGAGAGAAATGCCAAACCCTTCACTCCTGGGGGAGATTTTCATACAGCAGAGATGGGGGGGAAAGCCTCTCGGGGGGGTTTAGTGCGGGTATTAAAACTTTCCACTTGTTCAGGACTGGTTGTACCCACTCAGAGCTCTTTGCTAAGGAATAAAAGCACCCAGATGATGTGAAAATGATGATTTTATGCACAACAAGCCCCCAGTGCAGGCCAGGCAGAGCACATCAGTTTGCAACACTAAGGAGGGAAGCGGCTTTTGTTGCAATACCAGGAAAAATTTGTCACATTTCACGTAAAGTGGAAGCGAAGATTTTTTTTATTTTTCTGGAAAAAAAAAAAAAGTGACAAAAAAGTGGCGTCTAAAGTGACACTCAGACCTCTGGTGCCACTGCCTGCAGCCTGGAGGAGAAGGGAAGGGCTATCCCTGTGTGCAGGAAGGGTTAAATTCCTCAGGGCAGTGGTGGCCGGGAGCTGGAGGTGTCTCTCCTCCAAAATCCGTGTATTTGGAGAGATCTGGAGGGGATCAGGAGCCACCAGGAGCCCAGGTAAGCCGGGATCACAGCAGGGCCTCGCCTCCGAGGGGTGGGAGATAAGGGGGAGCATCCCCCACAGACAGCTGAGTGGTTTGGGGTGGAAAGGACCTTAAAAATCATCTCATCCCACGTTCTTCCAGCTGGAAATTCGCTCCTCTTTCAGCACGGTGGTCACGGGGTGGTCACGGGGTGGTCACTCCCCACGCCTGGGCAGCGGGGTGACCAGCCCCGTGTGGGGCCTCACCGAGCTCACCTGGCCCTGCGGGAAATGAAATATGAAATAATGGGGTTTAGCACGGGCTTCGTTACAGCACGGCTTAATTACACGCCATTTAACAAGGGATTAATTACAGCCCTCTGCTCATCTCGGACATCCACGGTCTCGGCGTGAAATCCCGTTTTTACAGAGCCCTGAAAGAACGGGCTGGGAGAGCATCCTGGGCCAGGGAAGGTGGGAAGAAGCTGCTCCCAACATCTCCTCCAGGGAAAGGTGAGCTGAGCCCGACTTCCAGCTGCTCGGGGATGGAGCAGGACCTGAGCCCGGCTTCCCACAGCTCGGGGATGGAGCAGGACCTGATCCCGGTGTATCCAAGGAAAGGTGAGCTGAGCTCGGCTTCCCACAGCTCGGGGATGGAGCAGGACCTGATCCCGGCATCTCCTCCAGGGAAAGATGAGCTGAGCTCGGCTTCCCGCAGCTCGGGGATGGAGCAGGACCTGATCCCGGTATCTCCTCCTCCCGCAGCAGGGCAGGACCCGGCGCAGACCTTGGAATTCCGGCTCCAAAGCATCTGGCTCCCTCTNAGGTGAGCTGAGTTCAGCTTCCCGCAGCTCGGGGATGGAGCAGGACCTGATCCCGGCATCTCCTCCTCCCGCAGCAGGGCAGGACCCGGCGCAGACCTTGGAATTCCGGCTCCAAAGCATCTGGCTCCCTCTTGTGTTCCCGAGATCGCGGCAGGAAAAGGCGGACGGGACAAAGTCCGGCTGGTGGCACCTGCTGGTGTCCCCGTGTCCAGCCCGAGGAGGGACCCAGCAGCAGATGAGAGCCGAGACCGACCCCAAATTGAGCCACTCCGCTCCTTGGGGCTTGCAGGGATCATCCCGCTGTTCCCACAGGGAATGGGATGAGCAGCTCCAGCAGCCTGCTCCATCAGGGATGAGCTGTGGGAAAACCCCAGAGCGGAGAAATCCCAGCTTTCCTGCCCGATCCCGACCCAGCGCTGCCATTTGTACATCCCACCCCTGGCATTCCTTCCGCACCGTGCCGGGAATTTCAGGGGTATGGAACTATCCCAGCTGTGCAAACACCACAGAACTTTGTTTTTCCAGTATTTTATCCCGCTTTTTTTCCCCTTTGGTGCTCTGGGTGGCAGGTGCTGATCCCCACCGCTCCCACGACAAAGGCAGGAGCAGAAAGGACAGGGAAAATCCACCTGGAAACTGCTTTTCATGCGACACCCCTGCGCTGGTGGCTGCTGCCTTTAGGGGTGGTGTTCGTCTTTAACTGAGTTCCTTTTAGGAGATTTCTTCAAAGGTCATTAAGAGGTGTCAGGAGACAAAGGAAAGATGTGTTAGGAGAGTAGAAAAGGGTTTGTTTTCCAGCAGATGTTCTCCAACTCTCACAACTAAGGAAAAAGTTAGTACAAGCAGGCCAGGTGCTGTCAGCTCTGAATTGTGCAGTCTTACTCGGTTTTTCTGGTTTGTTTTAAATCGTAATTAAAATTAATGATTATTTTTTGTTCCCCTGGCCAGGTTGCCTGGTTCTCTTCAGGCAGCTGCTGCAGAAATCAGGGAAGACTCCCACCCTCTCATTTAGGCGAAGGTGGTAAAGTATCCACATGGGATTTCTCTGTGCTCTCAGTCTAAACCAGAGGGGTGGAAAAGGTCTTTTCACTGGTGACTGCAGCAACTGAAGGGAAGGAGCCCAAAGGAGTAATTGGGAATAAAACAGGATGGAAGCCACGCATCCTGGAAGCCCGACCACCCTGGACGTGAGGGAGAAGCCACCTCGGAAGGGTTGAGCAATGCAGAAAGCATTTCCAAGCATTTCCCACCGCCCTGGGCAGCGTCACAGCTGCTTTTCTCCCGCACAAGATGTGCAGCAAAACAGGAACCAGGGGCTGTTCCCGGAGCCAGGGGAGATCTCTGCTAAATCCATCTCCTCTCTCCAGGCTGGATCCATCCCTGGATGGCTGCAGGCACTCACCAGCCCCCCTCAGCTGGGAAATATTCCCATTTTCCTCTGGGTTTGATGCTTCTGAGTCTCCAGCATGGCCTGACAAAGATGTAGGCGTGCAAGTTGTCTCAGATAATGAGTTAATTGTTGCTAACTCTGTTTATTTTTCTTACACGTCGTTCTGGGGGTTATTTTTACATAAAACACGTGGCTCTCCAAAGCAGAATATTCCTCCAGAACATCCCTCCGGGACTGCAGTTTTTCAGGAGCTGTGACAGATCGTTTGTAGTTTGTGCGCTTGGAACAAACGCACGAAGTTCGAGTTCAGCTCAGAGGTGGCAGGGGCAGCTTTGGTGCCAAGAAATCCGCAGGAAAGGCTTTTTCCCTCATGGAAAAACCTCCTCCCGGTAGGAATGGCATCCCTGCTTCCCGCTGCATAGCGAGAGGAACAGGTACAATGAGGAAAGGGGGAGGCTTTGTGCTCCCTCCCCTGCAGGAGCAGCCCTTTGTGTCGGGGATGCTGCGGGATTCCAGTCAATCACTGATTTTAAGGGGTTTTTTTAGATTTTTAAGGTGTTTTTAAGGTGTTTTTTAAAGATCTTTTAAGGTATTTTTAAGGGTTTTTTTAGATTTTTTAAGGTGTTTTTAAGTTTTTTTTTTTTTTTTTTTTTTTAAGGTATTTATAAGGTGGTTTTTTTAGATTTTTTAAGGTGTTTTTAAGGGTTTTTTAAAGATTTTTTAAGGTGTTTTTAAGGGTTTTTAAAAGATTTTTTAAGGTGTTTTTAAGGGGTTTTTTAGATTTTTTTAGGGTGTTTTTAAGGGGTTTTTTTTAGATTATTTAAGGTGTTTTTAAGGGTTTTTTTTAGATTTTTTAGGGTGTTTTTAATTTTTTTTTTAGATTTTTAAGGTGTTTTTAAGGGTTTTTTTTAGATTTTTTTAAGGTGTTTATAAGATTTTTTTAAGCTTTTTTTAAAAGTTTTTTTGAGGTGTTTTCCCCACTGACTGTACAGAGGCGCTGCCAGGAACTGGGCTCACATTCTGCTGCGATTTCTGCCCTTTTAAATTTCTTTTTTTTTCGGGCTTTTTCGGTACAAGTTGTGCCTGAAATCAAAATTAGGCTCTGTGTTTTCACAACTCTTATTTATCCCCTCCTGGGGAAGGGCAGCGAGTGAGGGCACAAATATTTTGTTGAGGTCTCCTCAGCAGTTTTTTTTATTCAAATTAATGTCCAACCCTGAGAGTCCTGAGTCGATCAGCAGATCCAGGAATAACAGCTGTTTCCCCGGATATTATCCAACACACACAAATATTTTTCAAGTGGAATTTCATAGAGACAGCAGCGCTTCGCTTGCCATAAAAACAAATGTTAGGAGAGCTGGCAAATCTCTCAGCAGCCCTCACACGGATTTGTTTGGTTGGATTTGGTGGAATATTCATGGCACTGACCAAATTGGAGGGGTTTTAGCTAAATATCCATAGTTTTCCATGGATTCTGCACGGTGAGGGAAGGAATATGTGCTGGTGATGCTCTGTTTGTGTTTTTCCAGCACACACTGCGCTGTCCTGGATCCCAGCTTTGTTCCTGCCACAGAAACCACGACCCCTGGCTCCATCCCAGGTGCCAAAGGTGGGGCACTCCCAGCTAAATCCAACCTGGAAAAGCAGCCCTGGAGCACAATAGCTCCTCTTTCCCCACCCCACCAGCCCCAGATGCCTCTTTCCAAAGCACTCCACGAACAAAAACAGCCGAGGCAAAAGCTCTTTCTGTCTCCAGAAGCGACATCCCGGGAATGAGAGCGGCAGATGGAGAGCCCCGGGAACAATGGGATAATGCTGAAGGGGTGCCAAGGACGTGGGGGCAAAGGGGCTGCGCAGGGAATGTGAAGAGGAGCTGCTCCAGCTGAGCCAGGTTTCAAAAAGAACGTTTTATTCAGCTGGGATTTCAAGGTTTTGAGGTCGTGGCTGCAGATCGCTGGGTAAGGACGAGTTGTTTGGCAGAAAACCAGAGCTGAAGGACACCTGAAGTGCTGCTGCCAGCTGGGCTGGTGCCAAAACGGACTCAAAAACCACCCTCAGCCAGCAGCAACCAGTCAGGGCTCACACAAACACCAGTGCCACCGGTTTACCAGCCGAGCTCTGAACTTGTATTGAAGCAAATAGGAAATGCCAAAGCCCTGAATCAGAATAACAAAATGAGGCTCTTCGGAAAAAAAAGATGGGAAGCTCAATGTGGACACTGGAAAACAGCACTAATTTCGTTAAAGGATTATCCTTCAGAGAGGATTTTCTCTTTGACGGGGTTGAAAAACTTCCCATCTCTGCTGGAGTTCTGTGAGAACAACCCCGAACAGCTCCAGGGGGAGTTTTCCAGAATATCCATCTTCCATCCCTGACCCCCTTGGAGAACCTGCAGAGCAGGGGGAACTTGGAAAGGATGAAATCTTTAAATATCAGTCCCCTCCTCCCAATCCAGCCAAGCACTTAAGCTCAGCAGCCTGCTGCTTTGACAGTCATTTTTAATACACTGCTTTAACATCTTTCACTGCCATCATTGCAGTGGACAATCAGTCATGACAAGAAAATGCCTCGAGCATTTCTTGGGCTTCAGGTTTGGGCTTCCAACCAAAAACCTGGGATTTGGTTCAAATAACACAGACACGACGTTTTGGACAACTCCTTTCTTTAATGGCAGAAACCCCTAAAACTTTGCCTGCACATCAGACAGAAGAGCTGGTGCTCTGGATGTTCTGACAAATCATTGTAAACACACAGATTTCACAAAATAAAAGCTATTTTCTAAATTGGTTTTTAAAAAACCCCTTTGTGCCCTTGTAATGGATACAGAAACAGATTTGCATAAACAGAATCTGGTTCCAAAGTCTGAATGCCCCCAAATTTTCCCATCAAACCTCTGGACACACTTTCATGTCTAAATAATGTGCTGTCAAGAGATGCTGCAGAAGCCTTTACAGCTGGGAAAAAACCCATTATTGCTCCTATGAAAACAAACTTGCCTGTTTCCTCCAGGGAAGAATTTGCAGTACCGTCTCCTAAGGGCTTTCTCAAGCCTGTCCATTTCATGTGCATTTTTGTTCTGCCACTCTCAAGGGTGAGAAGGTTCTTCTGCAGATAAAGGCCACAGAAAAGGTCCCCATTCCTGTCTGCTGTGGTCATCTCCTCACAGAACTTCACACAGAACTGCCCTGCAGTGTTTCCTGCAAGGCTGGCCCACCCAGCTTAAAAAAAAATCTCTTTTCTCATCGTGTGTTCCCTGGTAGCAAGGTGGGATGAGAATGCAGTGAGGTATCAAAAGGAAAACGTGGCTGTTTCTGGACAGAAGAGGCTTAAATTCTTTGCTCCTAAGTGCAGAGATCATTGGTTTCTTGTTCTGACCTTAATTTGCTATTTGGGGGCCAGGCCTGGTCGCCCTCCTGTGCAGAGTTCCCAGCCTGTGAGTGGGACAAAGTGACATCCCAGTGCCACAGAGGCAGATCTGCAGTGCCACAGGGCCACAGGCACAGTCTGGGTGAGAACCACAAGCTACAGGAACACTCACTTCTCCCTGCAGTGACTCTTCACTTCCTCCGTAAAGGCAAAAACGTCAGCAGAAGTCCCTACAACATCCACGTGGGTGTCGTAAGGGATGATCAGCACCCCAGGGAAACGGGGTTTCAGTCTTTCACAGGCCCGTCTGCACCTCTGCTTCTCAGCTCTGCTCTGCTCCTTGAAGGGGATTCTTTCCTTACGCAAAGTCTGCTGGAGTTCTACGGAGTAATTTTCAATCATCTTCTTGACCCTTAACCCGTGTGCAGCACCAGCCCTCCTGCCAGCACTCTCAATGCACACCGTGGTGATGTCACCATCGGTGACACCAGAAACGACAACGTCATCTGCCTGGAATGTTTTGGGATGGAAGAACCTCATGTAGTGATAGATATCCGTGTCCAGAACCACCACTTGTTTCTCCCCGCGCGCACCCTGAACGGAATTCCTCGTCTCTGCAGCACCTCTGTGCTCCTGCAGCTTCCTCCTCAGTCTCCGATGGGATTTTCCCTCTCTTTCGTCCTCTGAAAGGGATTTTGCCTCCAGTAACAGGAATTCTCTCAGCACTTGGAGTGCTGGGAAGGGCCCTTGCACAGCCATTTGCCCGTCGGGCTGCAAAGGCCCGAAGCTCAAAGCCGGGCTCTGCTTTTTCATTTCTTCCACCAGATCTTCTAAAACAAAGTGATCTCTGAAAACAGCCATGCTGAGGGTGGATGTGACAGAGAGGAAGGCCTGGAATTGTGAATTGGAGAAGTTAAGGAGTGGTTAGCAAGGCATTAAGCATAGTTAGATGAATTAGGGAGGAGCTCACGTTGTGGCAGTAGCGGGTCACTGTCAGGGGGAAGCGCCTGGGCAGCCTCTTGTCCTGCAGGAGATGCTGATCCTTCTTCAGAACGCTCTCCACAACTGAAAACAAACCCAGATTCACTTGTTGAGCAGTGAAACAGTCACCCCTAGCCTGCTGGAACCCTTCGTGTAACCACACACATGCAGGCCACTCAATCCTCTCACCTAATATTTTATGTATTACTCCAAATCGCTCAGAGAGACACGAGCCTGTCTCCTTGGCACATTAATTGGCAGAGATTTATTCCCCAAAGCCTGACTACAAAAATAATACGTTATTCATGGCATAAATTTGTTCCTGCAAAACAAACATAATGCTTTGCATGACGAGTGAGTCATTACTTCAATGAGCAGAAATAAAATCCTGAAACTTGGCCTGATTACCAGAGAGGCTTCAGCCTCCCAGTGCCATAAAATCCCAATTTAAAATCATTTGGCTTGGGATCAGCGTTCTAGGGCTGATTCTTTGGGGGACGGCTGTACTTCAATAAATTAATCTAAATACCTTCTTGATCCTCAAAGGTTATGTAGGCAACTCCTTTATTCCGTGTGGGATACGTGACCTCCTCCACATCCCCGCCGTTGTTCCTGGACATTTGGAAGTGGATGGTGAGGATGTCAGCCATGACATCATCCTGCAGGAGGCCAGCTGGGACACCAGCAATGACAATTGTCCTCGTGGATCTGGCAGCTTGGCCCGTGGCCTGTGCAGAGATGGCACGTGAGAAATTCAGGAGGGATCTCCCAGATTCCCATCCCTCCCATTCCCTTTGAAATGTGCATTTAGGAGTTAAATAATCCTGCTGAATCAGAGCTCAGTGCACACCAGGCTGCCTCAGGCACCTGCATTACCGTGCACTAAAAAATGGCTTTAAATGCCATTTACACCCTCTCAGTAGCTTCTCAAAGCAGCAAAAATGAGCACCAAATTAAGTTTCTCAACTGGAAGGCCCAGTATCACACTGATAACGTGGTTTTTCCTGCAATTCTAATATTCAAAATTTGAAGAGAATGGAAGATTGTAACCGCACGTGGTGCTCAGCAAGGATTCCTTGCAAGGAATCTGCAATGGGCAGATTCCTCGATAAACTCAGGAGAGCCGGGATCTCGGGCTGTGCTCTGACTCAGCTCTCTCATTTATTATGTGGATAACCTCGGTAAATTTGGAGAACACAATCCCAGCCAGCCCAGACTCGCATGGAACAACCAACCACGCACGATTTCCACTAGAGCCAAAGCCCCAGCAGCAAACACAAACCCCATCCCAAACAGGATTTGCATCCACGTCTTGTTAGGAAGAGCAGATTTTCCTTCCATTCTTCTGACACGGACGTAAACAGCAACATTTCACTGGGAATGTCATGGCAAAATCACTGCAAATTGGGGAGCGCTGACTAAATTTAGGAACAGTTCGTTGACTTCTTGGAAGAAAGGAGATAAATTTGGTTTGTCTGCACGGCAGCATTTGTGGGAATGAGCCGTCAGTAACTGTGCTTGAGGTCAGCCACGTCATCTGAATTATTTAAACTCCTCTTAAGTTTTTTTCGGGGCCTGGGCTGCCTAAAACACGATCCCAGCTCCAGCTCCAAAGCAGAATGTGCTGCCGAGGGAGTGATGTCTGTCCAAAATCCTGGGGACCACCACGGCTTTGGGGGCAAACCCAGCGAGAGGCTCCGCAACCTCCTTTTACCCCCCATCAAACACCGAGAGCCAGGAGCTTTTAATTAACTCCAGCAGCCAATTATCCTGGCGGCGAAGCTCAGAGCAAGTCCCCGCTGTAAGGAGGCGGCACGGAGGGAATGCGAACAGGGCGCTTCCAGGCTGCAGGCGGGATTTTCTCACGCCTGGCACAGCCGGAGCTCGGCTCAGCTGCCAGACAGCCCTCACACCTTCCCAGCTGGTGTTTGGGAGCAACACTCGGGCCTGCTAGTGGGGTTAGGGGGGAAAAAAAACCCACCCCGGGAACACACGGTTTGTGCTGAATCACTCCCGAGCCGCGTCTGTGCCGAGCAGCTGCTCCCACAGGGATGCGCGCTGAGGGAGGGCCGGGAATGGGCCGGGAATGGCGCGGGAGGCAGGGATGGGGCAGCGGCTCTGGGGACAACGGGGTCCTGCTGCGGCTCCCTGGCAAATCCCGAAGTGGTTTGGGTTGGAGGGGACCTTAAATCCCATCCAGTGCCACCCCTGCCCTAGGCAGGGACACCTTCCACTGTCGCAGGCTGCTCCAAACCCCGGTGTCCAGCCTGGCCTTGGGCACTGCCACAGCTTCTCTGGGAATTCCTCCCCAATATCCCATCCATCCCTGCCCTCTGGCAGCGGGAAGCCATTCCCCGTGTCCTGTCCCTCCATCCCTTGTCCCCAGCCCCTCCCCAGCTCCCTTCCCAGCCTTTTCCAGCGCTTTTCCCCCGGCTCCTGCCGGCCCTGCCCCTCGCGGTGCGCGGCCCCCGCTCCCGCCGGGCCCCGGCACTTGCCATGGCAGCCGCTCCAAAGGGACGGGATCCCACCGGGAAGAGCTCCCACCGGCACGGGATCGCACCGGGAAGGGCTCCCACCGGGACTGGAACCCACCGGGAAGGGCTCCCACCCGGCCTGGAACGCACCGGGAAGGCCCCGGAGCGGGCGGGGCCCGGTGGGGAAACGAAAGCGAAAGCGCGGGGGAAGCGGCGGGGCCGCCCCTCCGGCCCGGCGGGGACACGGCGCGCCCGAGCCCGCCCTTCCCGGCTGGAATTGCGGGCTTGGGAATGCCCAGAGTGCCTGCGGGGCCGGGAGCGGGCACGGGGAGCCGGGGTGCGCAGGGACACGCGGGGACAGGGATGTGTATGGAGAGGGACATGCGGGGAAGAGGGACATGCATGGAGAGGGACATACATGGAGGAGGGACATGCATGGAGAGGGACAGGCAGGGACAGGGACATGCATGGAGAGGGACAGGCAGGGACAGGGACCTGGACAAGGACACATGGAGAGGGACACGCAGGGACAGGGACATGCATGGACAAGGACAGATGGAGAGAGACAGGGACATGCATGGAGAGAGACACACGGACAGGGACAAGGACACATGGAGAGGGACATGCAGGGACAGGGGCATGGACAAGGACACATGGAGAGGGACA
>VZTG01005384.1:21501-49900 GCA_013397845.1 Melanocharis versteri
CGCAGGGACAGACACATGGACAAGGACACATGGAGAGAGACAGGGAGAGAGGTAGAGAGGGACACGCAGGGACATGGACAAGGACACATGGAGAGAGACAGGGAGAGAGGTAGAGAGGGACACGCAGGGACATGGACAAGGACACATGGAGAGAGACAGGGACATGCATGGAGAGAGACACGCAAGGACAGGGAACGCTTCCAGGGATCCAGGGGCAGCCACAGCTTCTCCGGGCACGCTGTGCCAGGGCCTGCCCATCCTCCCAGCCAGAATTCCTTCCTGTTATCCCACACGGCCAGGGACACACGACACCCCAAAGGCTGTGCTCGCACAGCTCCCGTGGCCCCAGACAGCCCCAAGTTTGACTCGACACCGATGTCTGGGTGAAAGCTGCAGCTGGGAAATGTCCGTGGGTGGAATGTGGGTATAAAAGCCTCCCAGCCCGACAGAAAGTCATCCCAGCACGGAGGAAAAAGGATATTGACATTTACAGAAACATCACCGACACTTTATTCTTATTTTTCATCATTAAAAACAGACTGCAGCCTTTAAAGCACCACTGCTGCTTTAAAATTTAACATCACAAGCCATTATTCATCAGGGACAAAAGCAAGACATTTACAGACATTGTAAATTTAAAATGTAAAAATCTGGTTTATTTTCTGTGCTTTAAAACCTGCAGCTTCTCACTACTCCCATCCATTGTGACACCTTACGAGAATTTTAAGCTTTTTGCTTTTTAAGGATTTACTTCTCAATATTTATCAGTGATGTACAGTTGAAATTAATGACTTTTTTTACCTTTCTCAGGTTTTTTCCCCTTTCTTTTTAAGGTGTCCAGTCTTACCAAGTTTTTGAGAGTGCAAAAGTGCACAATCCCCATAAATTCTTCAGCACTACTTTGTTTGAATTAATTGTTATTATTTCACAATGGTCAAGTAATCAATCCCTGCCTTTGCATGCCCTAAACAGTAAGAGGTGCTACAGTCACATGTATCTCACTCGACAGCAAATTCAAAATAAATTGTGGTTTGCAGCCTTTTAATTTCCTATATTCAACTTCTATCCATTGCCAATTAACAGTTTGTCTGGAATAATAATCCCTGAGGTATTTTTGCAGTGCTCTTCTCAGTGCACGCTCCTTTTCCTGCACATCAAGATGTCAAATACCCTGAAAATAAATTATTTTCAGTGTTAGGCTCATGTTAGTTTGGAGTTAAGATGGTTGGGGCCAAACCATTTCAGCCCCCAAGGGTGGCAAAAGTGCAAAGTCAGAGGAGGATTTGTTTTCCAAGGATGACAGCGGAAAAGGAAAAACATTCCTGCTTGGAAAATGACTCTGTCCAAGCTCTCCCAGCCCCAGCCTGAGATCACCAGATCCCTCAGGGCTGCTCCCCCAGCATGGTTACAAAACCAGATAGAGCAGCAGCTCAATCCTTGACTGCCATAGTTTAAAATAACCAAAATCATGAAGGAAAAATGAGGAAAAATTTAATTGCAGCAACAAATATTAAAATGAAACAATGAAGCAGGCTGTGAACAGGCAGAAGCTCAACAGCTAAAGGCAGCAAATGCCAGGGCATTTCCTAAATGCAATTTCTTGGCTTTGCACCCCCCATTTTCTATTTTAATTCTGTCACTAATTTGATAATGTGGCTTTTATGAAATTACAGGATTCCTTCAGGTATTGGAGTCTGGTGGCACTCAGCAACCTCAGCAGGGCTGGAGTTGTGTCAGAGCCACCTCCTGAAGCTCTGGCACTTCAGCAAAGCAGGACTGTGAGGAGGCTTGGATTGGGATTAAATATGGATTTTGTATCCAAAATGTTAGAAATAATCCACTCATCCCACTTTGGAGTATTTTAAAATCTGCAAGGTATAAAATATGCAGAGTTGCAGAACATCTGAGATTATGTTTCAGGGGCTGCTGAAGGCTTGGTCTGTGCTTTAGTCTGCAACCCAAGCAGGGAGTTCTGCTGACTTCCTATGCAAAGTCAGTGCCACGAGACAAATCAGAAAGGCAGGGAAGGAATTCCTCTTTTCCAATATCAATTTCAGAACCTTAAAGCACAATACCTACATAAATTCCTGTGCCTCTGAGGAACAAAACCTCAGGAGTTCATGAGTCCCCTGTGATTTCCGAGGTGGCATTCTCAGTATCCTCCTCAAAACAAACATAGGCTGCTCCTCTGGAGATGTATTTGATTTTCTCTATCTCCCCCCCGCCGTTACTCGGCTTTTGGAAGTGAATTTCAATCATGTCCTGCACGCTTTCTTCATCCTCTTCCACCTCTGGGATCCCTTTCAGCAGAATGGTTTTCTTGGAAACCCTGCAGTATGGCTGTGGAGGGAAGAATAAACTCGGATTATACAGCAGCTGTGCATTCAAAGCAGAGAAAGGGGAATTAAATTCCTTGCTCAAGTGTGGCCAGGATCTTTGGTGAGGTTAAGACTTTGGATAGTGGAAATTCCTCTGGCAAGAGCAGGAATTCTGGATTCACACTACCATGAAGGGTCTGGAGGGGGCATGGAGGAGCAGCTGAGGGCACTTGGTTTGCTGGAGGAGAGTGAAGGGAGGCTCATCCCAGCCTGGAGCTTCCTCCCGAGGGGCAGCTCCAATCTCTGCTCTGAGTGATCAGGGACAGAACCTAAGGAATGGCTGGAGCTGTGCCAGGGCAGATTGAGGTTGGATTTTAGGGAAAGGTTCTCCCCCCCAGAGGGTGCTGGGCACTGCCCAGGCTCCCCAGGGAATGGGCACATTCCCAAGAGCTCCAGGAGCCTTTGGTCACCGCTGCCAGGGATGCACAGGGTGGGATTTTGGGGTGTCTGGGCAGGGCAGGAGTTGGGTCAGTGATCCTGGGGGTCCCTCCCAGCTCAGGAGATTCCATGATTCCATGATTCTGAGCCCAGTGCATCTGGCCGAATTACCTGGTGTGTCCTGCACTCCTTAATGCACCCACACTCTGGATTTGGGGATCTCTGATGGCTCCCGACAGCACCACCCCATAAAAATCCCTGCCAGGAGCCACCCCACACCTGCAGAGAGCCCTGGGGGTGTCCTGCACACTGCAGCCCACGCCTTAATTACAAGGGCCTGATTAGATCCACAATGCTGACTTGATTACCATCTGCTCATAAAGCAGCAGAGAACTGCAGGGAGAGGAGAATGTGATGAGCCAGCTCTGTGTGACAGAGCCACGATTTGGGCTGAATGAAGGAGTGAAATCAATGAATGAATGAGCAAATGCTTCATTTGCTGAGACTCTGGGATCCTGACAGAGCTTTGGGACTTGGAGAACTTTGTGCTTAACCTCCTTCCCAAACAGCTCCCTCCTGTCCAGCACAGCCCTGTGGGCAGTGCTGAGAGAATTCAATCAAGGAAAGACAAGCACACCCTTTAAAAATAAATTACAGCTTCCACCCTGCTAAACATGAGCTCAGCAGCCCATTCACACTCACATTCACTGTAAAGTTCACACAAAAGCCTCTGCAGGGCTCAGGATTGAAAATTCTGCCCCTTCTCCTATTTCCCACTTATCTGTGTTCTGTCAGCCTGGAGTGGATTCTTTTACCTGAAACTTTCTCAAGTGAAAATCAAAATTTGGGGAGACAGAAAGCTTGAAGCACCTTCCCTCTACATAGAAAGGGTATTTAGTACATCCCACAAAGTTGTTGCTTGCTGTTAAGAGAATGAGAAAAAAAAAGAGTTAATTATTTAATATAATTTAAAAAATATTTTATAAACATTTCAAAGACCAGACTCATATTTGTGGATGTAGAAACTAATGTAGGATGGCACACTTGTAGATTCTTCATGTGCATTCTGCAAGAAGTTTATCTGGCATTTCCAGAAATAAAGCAAAATCATTAAATGCCCACAAAAGCTCTGAAATAAATCTAAAGCAGCTGCTCTAAGTGGATGTGGCTCCAGTGATCATGGAATTCCATCCAGTTGGGCAATTGGAATGCCTGTCCAACTTCAGTGTCGTGCAACAGGAGCTGAAATCAAACACATTTTCCTGATTTTCTTTTTGCAATATGAGTGGCTGGCAATGCAAACGAAAAAACAGGTTTTTTTAAAAAGTCCAGAAAGAAAGCAAGCTCGTGAACTGTGAGCAGGTTATGTTTGCTCAAAAGGGATCTAATGAAAAACTGCTTTATTTACCCACATCTCTGAGGAATCCAGGAACTCCCTGTGGGAAGAGTTTGCAACACTCAGTGGTTACCCCAGGATGGACAATTTGGCCTGAATTGGGATAAGAAAATATTCCAGACTCTACCTCCAGGTTTGAGGAATGTGATGACAGCTGTCCCAGACTCCTTGTTGTAGGTCACATTTTCTATTTCTCCTCCTCCTGCTGCCTGCTCAGTTTTGTAGAAATTCAGCTCCAGTTTGTCTCTCATCCAATCTTTAGGAATGGGAAGCTCAGGGATTTCTGAAACGTTGATCTTTTTTCCAGAGACGGCAACATGGAGCTAAAAACATCAAATTTTTTCACACTTTGTGACTGAAAATACTGAAAAAAAAAAGAACCTAATGCTTTTAAAGAGCTCAGATTTTTAGAGTTGCATATTTCAGTTGTTTACCTCAAACTGAAATCCCATTTCAAGTTCAAAAGGCTTCACTGTCACATTTGCTGTTCTGTTGTCCAGGTTCACACAGTGTTTGCTGATCTTTGTCAGTCTCTGGGCAACTGAGGGAAATCAGATATGAAAAGTCTGTTTAATCATTGTAAACCTCAAATTATCCCCCAGTCTCTTAAAAAATCTCCTTTTGCATCAGTAAAGGAGAAATAAATAATAATTAGGCAACCAGATCCCAAGCATCCCTGTCTATTTCAATAAAATCTCAGTGGTTTTATGTAGGCAAAATAACATAATTTTATATAACAGATAAAATATTATTACAGCTTTAATAATAATGAACATTAAACAGTATTATTTAAATAATATAAAATACATAGAGCAAATATATTATTAATTATATATATAAAAATAGATTTTGAGTGGTAATAGTAGAACTTTTTACGCTGTCAAAAGTTGCTGTTACTGTACAAAATATTAACAAAATATTACACAAAATTTTTCCCCATTCCATTCCAAATACCCCTGGGTGAAAACCACACCACTACCAGGTAAAATACATCAGAGACATTAATTTTGTAATTAAAATACACATCCTACCTTCTTCATCTTCAAAAGTCAGCAGCGCCTGGTTCTGACTCAGTCGGAAGGGGATTTTTGTGGCTGCCCAAAAAACACAGTGAGTGTCCATATCCATGTCTGCCCTGTGGTCCTTCATCCCCTCCAGATGACTGAACTTCAGTTTCATTTCTGCCACCTTCTTTTTAATCTCCAATTTTACAATGGACACAGGCGGGAAAAAGAAAACTTGAAGATTAGCGATGCTACGAATATTTTTTATTCCACTGCCTTCTATTTAATAAATTTCTGCTTGTTTTCATTCCTCTCATGCTTTCACTACCTCTCGGATTTATTTCCATATCCTCAGCCTGCTTCAGATTGTCGTGCCAGGGAAAATAAGAAACTTTCAGGTTTATTTTATATTGAAATTAGTAATAGTTCAAATGCTGAACAAGTGGCTCCAACAGTCTAAGAGGGACAAATTCAGTGGGGAGGCCCAGGTTTCCCAGAGAAGCTGTGGCTGCCCCTGGATCCCTGGAAGTGTCCAAGGCCAGCTTGGACAGGGTTTGGAGCACCCTGGGATAGTGGAAGGTGTCCCTGGGGTTGGAATGAAATGGGATTTAAGGTCACTTCAAACCCAAACTATTCTCTAAAAATAAAAATCTGCCCTCCTAAAAGACAAATTTCCAAATATTTCACCTCCCTTACCAGATTTTCCTGGGAACTGTATTCTTCCAGGTCTTCTTTGAGCTTTTCAATCTCTTTTTTCAGCTCAGCGTTTTCTTGGTTCAGCAGAAGGAGATTCCGCTGCAGGCCAAAAATATGAAATGCAAAATGAAACACTTAAATAAAGACAGAAATCTATTTCAGCAAAACCTGGGCAGTTTCTGCCATGCTGCTGCTCTTCCCTCTTGGTGTTCTCCTTCCTCCTGTCTGCTCCGTAATTCCTCCACAACAATGGATCCTGCTGGGACACAAAGCCCCTGTGACCAAATCCAGGATTTCCTGGACAGGGAATGGGACAGGATGAGAAGGAAACAGAGCAGATGTTGGCAGTTCCAGCCAGCCACAATCAGAAGGTGGCTCCCATAAAGTCAGCAACCACTGGAGACACTTGGACCAGTTCCCAAAAGCCTGATGATGATAATGACCTTTCCTGGGTATAAAATCCAGGATTTTTATGATTAAAGAACCAAACTCGGCTTTCAGAAAACCTCTCGCCAACCTGAGTGTGTTTAAGCTCTTAATTATATTTTAATAGCTTGAAGCCATAATTTCCCATTGGTGATTTACCAAAGCTCACTGAAAGCACCTCCGTGGCAGCCTGTGGAACCTTCTGCTGTCACTGCACGTGGAATATTGAGGGAATGAACCGAGGGGCTCTGGAACCAAGCAATTCTGGAAGGAAAAACCCTTTTCAAACAGGCCCTGGCTCCTGCCCA
This sequence comes from Melanocharis versteri, assembly GCA_013397845.1. NCBI lineage: Eukaryota > Metazoa > Chordata > Aves > Passeriformes > Melanocharitidae > Melanocharis > Melanocharis versteri. The sequence continues at coordinate 28,088 of VZTG01005384.1, forward strand.
GCTCACTGGCACTTGAGAAATGCTGTGACCTCTCATAGAACAGGGAGTTGACAAAGCAGTGGAAACCCACTGAGCTTTATCCACATCACACAAACCTGAAACTCGTCTGTAGGGGAGAATCTTGGAAAAAGAAGATTGGTTTTGTCAGGTTTCATCCCAAAACAGACTCCGTTTATTGCACCGTTTCTCTGCCTGCCAGTGAAAAACTAAAGTGCAGCAAAAAATGCGTGGAACATTCGACCAGTGCAGCCTGCAAACTGGTAAAGCCATTGAAACTGGGAATATTCCTCCCATTTTCCTGATCCACACCTCCTTCCCAACCCCCCAGACAGCACCAGCCCTCTCCATACCTCAAAGCTGATAATCCTGCCCTTGCGCTGTTTCTCTTTCTCCTTCAGCTCTGTCAGCTGCTTCTCTGCTCTGTCACACTCTGCATCAGCACTTGATTTGGAGAGAAGGAGCTCAGCTTTTACATTTTCAGCCTCTTCAACTCTTTTCTGGATAGCAAAAAGAAATAGATTTCAAGTTTTTAAAAATTTGCTTCTACAGGAACAGACAAAACCTTGAGTACGCCCTTTATATTTATTTTACACTCTGGGTGAATATTAAAATTACAAGAGTGGTACTAAGATGAAGCACAAAGCATTGAAGAACAGAACAAGTTAAAGATGTTATAAACGTGGGGGATTTGATCTGGTTTTAGAAGGATGGACTAATCTTTATTTTTCAGCAGATTTCCATGATTCCATGATTTACAGAACTTGCCTTCCACATCTGCAGCTCTTCTTTAAGTTTCTCCATCTCTTCCTTGGATGTCCCAAGTGGATCCATGGGTACCATACTCTGCAGAGAGAAGAGGAATACTTTGGTTTTCCCCTCTGTTGGGCAACAACTGAGACGCCCCAAACAACTCCAAAAAATGTAAAAAGAATTAAAAAGTTTTAAAAAAAAAATTTTAAATCATTCATTTAGGTCAAATCATTGAATTATTTTAATGGCTGGACAGGACCAAAAAATCCATGAAAATGTGAATTACTGGCCAGCCATTACTATTTGCTAATTATCCAACTGCTAAAATCTATAGGTTGATATTTAGTTAAATAATAAACCGAGTTGTCTCCATGTTCTTCCACACAGAACTAAGCCCCTCAAACCCACAGATGTTCAGCTCTGTGCCTTCTCAGCAGTTCCTCCAGAAGGAGGTGTCAATAAAACAAAATAAAAGTGAAAATGGGATTTTGAGCTTCCAAGCTCAGGGAGATTGGATAATAAAAGGCAATATCAAGGAAGGTGATAAAAGAACCATTTCAGAATTGAAATTCAGGGCAGAAGTTCACAAGGGCAGGGAAACTACAAAGCCCAAGGAGAGAGAAAATCTCTGTTCTGTTTTGTTTCTATGACTGTAATATTCTGCAGAAAATAAAATAAAAAGTCCAAAGAGATCTGCTGAAACATTCCCTCCCTTTTACTCAAGATTACATAAAGCTTGAATAGGAACCATGAAATTTCGGCATGGACAAGCTCTAAATTAGATAATCCATGGAAAAGGTCTGAATTAGATAATCTTGTCAATTCTCTTGGTAATGGCTGGGTATTTCCTAAAAATAATAAAATATGAAGTGTTTCTTCCAGTTTCAAATTAAGCAACAGGGAAATACCCATCTGTGTCTTAGTTAAAATGGGAAAAATATTCCTTCACTCCAGGGATTGAGTGCAGGAAAGCAGAAGGATGCACGTGCCAACAGCTGGAAGATAACAAGAAAAAGGATGCGTGTTTTTTATTAAAAAAATGGTCTCACACAACAGTTTCCAACCTAAAAGAAGGGAAAAAAATAACCAGGAAAACACAAGAAACGCCAGGGAAAGTCCCATCCAAACCATTTGTGCACTGCTGGAGCTGAATCCCAGGAAAAAGGAAATTCCCCTAAAAAAACTCCACAAAGACAGATGAGCAAGAGAGGCAGGACAGAAAGTTCCAAGAGGAGCTGTGATGCAGAATGTTGGGAATGGGGTTCTATGGAAACAGCAGGTGGAAATGAGGAATGTCCCAAGTATTAAAGTGTGGAAGAAGGTGAGACAAGCAGAAGCAGGGGCAGCACAAACCTTCCGTCAGAGACACAACTGTCAAACACAGATTTTATTCACAGGCAGCACATCGGGAAATACTTACAAAACCATTGTCACACAGAGATGATGGGGGGCTTGTAAAATCCATGGAAACCTGAGGGAACAGGAGAAAAACGACAACATTGTGTGTATTGTTTGGGGATTTTTTAGGCAATAGAATGAATATCAGGAATACCAGAACCTGTGCTGAGCTGAAAGAATTTTCAAACATAAATGTATCATTTCATAGGTGAAATGATAGATATTGGATATTTGAAGCCTCCTTACTAGGAAATAAAAGCTGGAGACAGATGTGAGGAATTCTGCGGTGCACAACTCAACTTTGCTGTTCTGATAGTTCTATATTTACCTTTATGCTACTTTTGTGCTGTGACACACATGGGAACATCCTGCACGTTCTGTGCTTGAAAGCCTGGAGAAAAGGGGACCTCAGAGCCCCATCCAGGGCCTAAAGGGGCTCCAGGAGAGCTGGAGAGGGACTGGGGACAAGGGATGGAGGGACAGGAGCCAGGGAATGGCTTCCCACTGCCGGAGGGCAGGGATGGATGGGATGCTGGGAAGGAAGTCCTGGCTGGGAGGGTGGGGAGGGGCTGGAATGGAATTCCCAGAGCAGCTGGGGCTGCCCCTGGATCCCTGGAAGTGTCCCAGGCCAGGCTGGACACTGGGGCTGGGAGCAGCCTGGGACAGTGGAAGTGTCCCTGCCCATGGCAGGGGTGGCACTGGATGGGCTTTAATGTCCCTTCCAACCCAAACCATTCTGAGATTCTATGAAACCTGCTTAACACAAACGAAAACACTTTCACACAGCAGGTAACTTAAAATTTGGAATCCATTGCCACAATATTTTGTGGAGGCACATAACAAGGAATTGAGGGAAGTTCCCAGGCCACTGACCAGGAGGAGACAGACAGCAAGGTGCAGAGGCTCCCAAGCCAATCTGTGGCTGCCAGGGCAAGGTTTGATCCTCTAAGATTTAGGTTGGATACGCCACAGGTCCGACACTTTCTGACCACGAGATCCCAGCAGCAGCAGCCCAAATTCCCGAGCCATGCGGGCAGTTCTGACCCTCCCACCTGGGAATCCTCACCTTGATTCTGGCCCGGCACCGCCGAACCTGTTTCACTCACAGAGCCTCAAAACCGAGGTTACGGATCCCGGAATCCCCTTCTGGTTTGGATCAGGCAGCCAAAATTCAGAGACTTCTGTGCAGTTTCCTGGAGAGAAAAAAAAAAAAAAAATTAAGGAAAGCGAAAGCATAAATGAACGATAGCTTCCCTTGGTTTGTCCGCGACTCCTCCGCCGCGGGGGACCCGAGGGGCTCCCTCAGCGCTCCCTCAGCGCTCACCTCCCGACGGGCACGGCCGGGGACGGGCTGGGGGCGCGACCCGAGGCTCCGGCAGCTGCCGGCGGCTCCTCGGCCACCTCCAGAGCCCTCCCGGGGCCGCCTTTCGCTTTCGCTTCCCGCCCGCCGGGGGAAGGAGGGGCCGCAGCCCGGCCGGCCCCTCACACGCCCGGGGAGCCGCGGGCGGACCCGGTGGCGTAGCCGGTCGTTGTCCCTGTGTCCCTGTGGTCTGAGGGAGGAAGTGCTGCCCCTCAGCCCGGCCCTGATGAGGCTCACGGGCACCAGTGTGGAGAAAACGGGGAAATCCCGGGAAGAGGCGGGGAGCAGAGGGCTGGGAAGGGGCGGCGGAGCGGCGCCCTCAGGGCGGGCGTGAGGGCGGCCATCGCCTCACGGCGGAGCCGCTGCGGGCCCGTCCCGGCCGGGCTCGTCCGAGACATCGGGTGACGCCAGCTCGGTGTCCTCAAGCGGGCTCTGCTGAATTTGTTTGTGTGTTTATTGGTTTGTAATTCTCTGGGATCGTGCGTTTGTATTATAAACCCTATAAATACGGTTTCGTTCTGAGGCAAAAGGCATCCCGGGCAGAAAGAGCCCTTGCGGATGGAGATGCCGCATTCCAAGAAATTAATGTATAGAAGAATTCTGGAGAACCGAGTGTCAGCTTGTCGCCGAAATGTGACTTCTAAAGAGGTCTCTGGGAAAAATAAACCCACTTTGATTTCAGCGGTGATCATTTTGAGGAAGAGAAAGCACTGGGTTCTCATCCAAGGGAGGGTAAAAGGCTGGAGAGAGACTGAGGACAAGGGATGGAGGGACAGGACACAGGGAATGGCTTCCCACTGCCAGAGGGCAGGGATGGATGGGAGATTGGGAAGGAATTCCTGGCTGGGAGGGTGGAGAGGCCCTGGAATGGAATTCCCAGATCCCTGACAGTGTCCAAGGCCAGGCTAGACAGGGTTTGGAGCAGCCTGGGATAGTGGAAGGTATCCCTGCCCACGGCAGAGCATGGAACTGGATCTTTAAGTCCCTTCCAACCCAAACCATTCCATGATTCTATGTAGGTAACTAAAGGAAAGGGTCTATATCATAGACCAAGAAAAAAAATGAAGTATACTACTTTCAGGTTTCCTTTCAAGCTAAGCTGACGGATCTGTTAAGTATTCCCCTCAAAATTGCAAACAGACTTGTACTCATTGGCCGAAGGATTTTGTACGGGTTGCAGTCAAGCAGCGCTGACTGTTAAAGAAATTAATCCTCAAAAATTCAAAATATGCCAAATAGTTGGGAAAGTGTAAACGCTGACTTTGTCACTGAGCAGATGTGGACTCTACTTTCGGAGAAAAAGCTGACGGAGCCGGATAACAACGAAGCTCTGTGGTGGAACTGGTTGGGCTCTGTGAGCACACTCCAGGAGATCTGTGCTGGAGCAGCCAGATCAGGGTTTTCAGAATTTTAGTTTTCACTGGCTCCACAAAGGGAATCTTGGATTGCCCCCTGCTTGGATAGCAATCACCTCGTGCCACTGAATTCACTGGGAGTTTTACCCACAGCTGATTGTTATGGCAGTTTCAAAAGTCCTTATCTGTTTTTCCAGACAAGCGGATGAAACTCTGACCCTGCATTTGAGGGTTCATTATTATTATTTTTATTATTATTTTCTGCCTTGACAATGGCTAACAATGTTTACTATTGCTTTGTAAACACAAAGTTGGTTACTAATGAGTAAAAGGGAGAGGTTTGCTGGAGTAGCCAGGGAGGAGGAGGTGGTTCTGTTATGACCTAAGTCCCGCAGATTTTCAGATTCAAATGTCAAGAGTGGTGGGCTGCTCTCCAGTGACCGTGCTCATGTTGGGATCTCTGAAGGAGCTTTATTTCCCCGAACTCTAGGGAACGAGCAACGTCAGCCTGCTCGTTACACGGCCAGCTTTGGGAAATGAGCTGAACAATGTGTTTGTGCTTGTTTGGTAGAGGGAATTTATTGGAGATGCTGACCTGGGCCAAGTTCCTTAACTGAAATGGGGTTGACTTGGAGTTGATATCTTAGTGGGTTTCGGGGTGTTGTGGATTTCTGGTGTTAACCACATGTGAAGCAGAGTAAAGGGAAAAGCGTGGATTTCATAAGTCTGAAGAGTTTAGCTAAAGGGGAAAATCGAGGAATAAAATGTAGCATGGAGTACAAGAAGTTTTGCAACTCTCTGAGCAGCCTGCATTGATTCCAGACTTGCTCTTAAGGAGCCTGAAAAACTCTGGATGAGTCCAGGAAGCTGAACTGGAAACTTGGAAAGAAAATCATGGTTAGGACTCATCTACAGCAGGAAATATTCTCATTAAACTTGAGGAAGGTTCACAGCCATAAGGTACCTTTAGTTGGCACCAAAACTGTTTGACCATAGCTCAGTTTCTGGACAGAATCTGTTAAGAATCTCATGGCATTACCTTCAGGAGGAGAAAATTTGGGTTCTTTTAAAGTTACAACAGATTCAAAGAGGGAAATAAATGGAAATTAGGTGCCTGGGAATTAGTGGTGTCTTCCCTGCTCATCTCCAGGATTTCCAGAGTCTGGAAAAAGTCTGTGCTTTTGTAGTTTATTAGTGCCTAGGAAAAAGGAAATAAATTTCCAGATTCTTCTTTAAGGACCTGCACGTTATCACATAAGCAGGACACAGTCATGGTGACTGCTGCACCACCTCCCATCCTCAGAAATCCCTGAGAAATTACTGAGGAAAAAACCCTACAAACCTCTTGCAAACAAAGAAATCTTTCTGTCCTTGGTGCCGTGCCAACGTTGAGGAGCAGATTGGGATCTCACATTTGTTGTCTTCTCAGGATCTGTAGGTGACACCTTCCAAAAGCAACATCAAAATCCATCAGGATGAGAGTTCTGGATCTCACTGCTGAGGCACCAAAATCTGGAGTTATCAGACCTTGGTGTCAGCAAGACACCACGAACACGTGGATCCCTCTAGAAGTTGTCCTATCCTTGAATTCCCTGTGTTCTCCTGGGTGTTCATGCAGCCACATGCCAGTCCAGGCTGGGAAATGAGCCAGCTTCAAAATTAACCCAGAGTAAAGCTGGGTTTAGCTGGCTCATTTCTCCCCTCTGGCTCATCCTGGGCCATCCCGGGGTGGGAGGGTGATGTGCAGCAGGGTACTGTCGGTGAGGGTGAAGAATAACTTCGTTCAGGGTGACAGGGCTTCAGTCTCTTCTGATGTGGGATAGGGGACCCCAGCACGGGTTCCAGATCGTGTTTCAAGGGCCCAACATTGTAGGCAGCACAAACCCAGTCCCTTTTTCAACCCTTTTTTTTTCCTAGCAAGGGAAAAGAGGAAAACAGACCTGACAAGGAACACCCAGCACCTTGAGTTCAGGTGTCAAATACCTGCCTCACGTAAATGTGCAGTTCCCTCTCCAACACAAGCAGCAGGATGAAATGAATGCTCTCCACCAATCTCCATCCTTCCCAGGAAGGATTCTGAAACGTGTCCAGCAGGAGTTGGGGATGTTCCAGCTTCCCTGGGCTGTGTATCCTGGGAAGCAGTGCTATGAGGCAATGCCCTGGGCCAGGAATTAATCCCAGCACGGCTGCTGAAAGCAAACAATGCAGAAGGAGTCATGAGATGCACGTTGTCAGGCCTGAATCCCGTTCCTGTTCAGGAAAATCACTGCATGTTAATGAAATAATGAAATTAAACTCGTTGCAAATGGCACCGTTGGTGTTGCAGGGAGGGTTAGGGGTTTGTTGAGGCAGAATAAATTCCAAGTGCTGCTCGTTTTGTGCTGAGAAGATGTAAATGAGAGGGCAGGGGAAGCAGGAGAGCAGGTGTGGAGATGTGCCTGACAAAAGTTGTTCTGTGGGACACAGGGAATGGCTTCCCACTGCCAGAGGGCAGGGATAGGCGGGATATTGGAAACTAGGAATTCCTGGTTATGAGGGTGGAGAGGTTTCCCAGAGCAGCTGTGGCTGCCCCTGGATCCCTGGAATGTCCAAGGCCGGGTTGGACAGCGCTTGGAGCAGACTGGGATGGGGGGAGCTGTCCCTGCCCATGGCAGGGGGTGGCATGGGATGAGCTTTAAGGTTCCTTCCAACCCAAACCAGTCTGGAATTCCATGATCCTGTTAAAAAAAAAATCTTTTCTGTTTCTTGCCAAACTTTGTAGTCAGCAGGATTTCTGAAAGAATAGAACTCTGAATGAAGACTACCAAGATTAATCTTTTTGGTAATATTTAAATAAGTGCCTCAGTCTCTAGAAATGATTTTTTGAAAGCAATTGTGACGTTTCCCCCCCACTTTTTTTTTTTTATTCCCCAAAATTATTTTATACAATCCATTCTTCATGAAAGAAGCACCCTTTGAGAGTAAAGCAAAGAGAAAGCCTTAGCTAGAAAGCCGTGATGCAGCTGAGATGAATTAAAAAGTGAATATGTGCAAGTTAAAACACAGGAATTGCTCATGTAGATATTTCCAGGAAGGAGAGTAATCCCAGTATTCTAGAGCCTTGGCCTTGACACATTCCTGGAAAAACTCGTGAGTGGTGAGGAAAGGTCATTTCTGAGAAGCTGTTAATGAGAGCTGAGTGTGTCGGGGTTGGTTCATTAACACCACTGGTTAATTCATCCCGCTCCCCAATCCTGACGAACCCCGGGATCTCATCCCTGTGGACTGACATTCCAGACCTTATCTCCCAGTTCCCAAACCCAGCTGGGAGCACGGGCAGTGAGAGCCGATGGAAAGATCCCAGCCGTGTTCGGGGAATGCAGCTTCTCCTTCCAGCCGAGGCTGGAGGGTTCGGCAGAGGGGAGCTGGGAGTGCCCAGCGCTGCCGGGGGATTCCCCATCCTTCCTCTGCCCTGGCTTGTGCTGGGAGGCCCCGTGGGGAGCCAAGGATTGCTGGAGGAACATTCCTTCCCTCCTGGGGGAATCCCACTTCCTTCTCCACAGAGACACCTCCGCACACAGGCCCTGCAGGGGAAATACAGGAGATTGCAGGGGTTGTGTTTCCTTTCCCTTTTCCTTTCCCTTTCCCTTTTCATTCTCCTTCTCCTTCTCCTTCTCCTTCTCCTTCTCCTTCTCCTTCTCCTTCTCCTTCTCCTTCTCCTTCTCCTTCTCCTTTCTTTTTCTCTTCCTTTTCCTTTTCCCCTTTTCCTTCTCCTTTCCCTTTTTTCCTTTTCATTTTAATGTTTCTTTTCCTTTCACCTTTTCCTCTCCCTTTTTCCTTCTCATTTGCCTTTTTCTTCTCTTTCTTTTCTCTTTTCCTTTCCCTTTTATCTTTTTCCTTTTTATCTTCCTTTCCCTTTTTCCTTTCTCTTTCCCTTTTTCCCTTTTCCTTCTCCTCCTTTCCCTTTCCCTTTTCTTCTTTCCCTTTCCGTTTTCTTCTTTCCCTTTCCCTTTCAATTTTTTCCATTTTTTCCAAAATAACCCCGAGCTGAATTGTTTTGGATGCACTCATATTTCAATTTCTGCCTTCACCCTTGTACATAAAGCACCTTCTGAGGATAAAGACACAACAAGTATCAGCCCAGCTCATTTCCAACTCCTAAAAATGGTTTCGTTTTTACAGGATTTCTTTAAACTCTGTTTTTTATGACACTGATTCTGGCTGAGGATACTTTCCTCTGTCCAGCTCTAAAAGAAGTGGCTCTTAATCCTTAATTCTCTGGTTTAGATCTGACAGGTTTCACATTAATTCAACACTAAACATCTACTCTGATGTTCTTCACAGCCTTAAAATTCACTGAATGAATTTGTGTTTTTATTATTTCACCACACAAAACCGAGTAAGTTTTAGGGAGGAGAAAACTTTTTAAAAATTGGGTAAAAAGCAGTTGTGGAAAGAAAAAAAATATAGTGAAATATGTTGAATTCCTCAGGAATTGCCTTTCCCAGGATGAATGTGCTGGCAGGAAGGGTCCTGCATTAAAGCCTAGGATATTCCACAGGCAGAAAATTTTGGTAAATTTGTATCACCAGCGTTTGGGGAAAGATGATTCATTCCGCTTTCATCACCCTGCTCTAAATTCGGGATATTGATTTGTTTAATGGGATGCAGCTGCTGCTATTCAGGGAAGAGAGAGAACGGAGTTTCTGGGATGACGCTGCCAGTTTGAGAGCTTTGAAAATCTGCTCAGGTTGGGCTGGGATTCCTGGAAGAGACCTGGATCTGGGCTGCAAACAACTGGATATCAAACCCTGCACGTATTCCACCAGGATGGAAGCACGAGCACGGCAAAAAAATAGGAAAATTGGAATAAAACAGAAGGAAACAAAAATGAGCCAAATTTTCATTAGGGGAATCCATTGCGGCAATGATATCAAGAAAAGCCTTTGATTATCAGTTTTTTCTAAGGCTGAATATGAGTATTTTGAGGTCATGGAATCGTGGAAAGGCTTGGGTTGGAAGGGACCTTAAAGATCCTCTGGTTCCAAGATCCTGAATTCAGGCTGAAGTTCCATCCTGCTTCTGGCCTGGATGCAGATCCCAGTTTTGTCACTTGAATCAGCCACACTGGGTTTGTGACAGTGCAGAGTCCACCTAAGACTGTAAACTCGTGAATAAACATCTTTAAGTGCAGTAATTCATACCCCACTAAGGCACTTTGGTGCTGTTTAAAAACTCCTCACACCGAGAAAAGAAATCTTTCTCACTTATTTTGTGAGAGCTGCAGGAATTCTCGTTTTACCTTTTCATCTTCAAGTGGCAAGAAATATAATTTTCCATTTATTATCCCACTGATATTTTTTTCCACAGTGCCTGGAGTGGTGTTAAATAATATTTACTCTTGGGCAAGATAAATATCCGAGGAATATTAATCAATTCTATTGTAAATAAGAGGGAATTTGTGTTTTACATTCACAAGCTGCTGAAGGCTCGCAATGACTGGGAATGTTTAAGAGCAATTAGCTGGGTAATTTTGATCCATTTTTGACACTTTGGATGTGGTGTTGATTTAAAAGAACTCGAGTTCATGGATGTATTTGTACAATGGAATTAATCTCCTGAAAGGGAATTGGTTTGCCTTTGGAATCATTATTTAGGAGTGAAGTGTTCTAATGGCTCTCAGGCTGGCAGATTGAGAGAAGCACAGCCAGAGCATGAAAAATAAAGATGAATTAATACTATAAAAATAAAATGTGATCAGTCACAACCTGCCAAGTGTGTGAACAAAGCAAAGGGGAATTTTAATAAATGTGTAACGAGGAGGTTGAGGCCATGGTCACGTAAAAATGACTTTAATGGAGAGATGTTACCATGGGATAGGATATTCCATTTTATTTCATAATCAGAAAGATAAGAGCGAAAATAGACTTTAAAAAAGAAGTAAAGCAAGGAGAATTCCAACTCCATAAAAACCCACGTACGCCAGGATAATCCGGGAAGGAGACAGTGTCACACAGGAAATAAAGAAATATCTGAACCACAGGATGATTAGAAGAGGAAAGTGTCAGTTTACCCACAGCAAGTAACTTACTCAGAATTTACATCAGGCTGAAAATCTGGGATTGCCTCCTTCGGAAGCCCAGCAGGTCATTCCTTGGGGAAGATGCTGAGTGGGACCACCTAGAGGAGAAATTCCAAGCATCATTTCAGAAAATGGAATAATCCATACTTTATAAACCATTTCCAGCCAAGTTGTGCAAGCAGGAATTTCCAGGATGAGGAGGCAATGCCAGGAGCATGAGCTGGCGCCAGGCTGGATGCTGCAATCGTGGAATTCCGTGCCAGAGACAGCAGCTGGCTTCTCCCGAGCCCACAGGATGGGAACGGTGCAAATCCACAGCCCAGCCCTTCACAGAAGTCAGGAAACGGGTGACAGAAGTCTCACACATCACACTAAAATAAATAAATGAAGAGTAGCAGCAAAAAGCTGATAAAATCTTGAGTCATTAGGAGAAGACAGAAAGTGGATTTCCTCAGCGGCTGGAGCAGACAGCGGGAGGGAGGAGAGAAAATCCATGGGCAGGGGGTAGGAAATGAGTGTTGCAGAAATGAAGGGGCATCTTAGGCAATAGTGCTGAGACTGATCCCAGTGTGTTATCACCGAATCCATCTCGCTGGGATTCAGGAGGAATTTAGCCTCAAACTGCAAACAGATCCGTGTGTGAGCTCGGTTTTCATGGAGCTGGAGGTGCTGACCTTGTACAAGGACAGATTCCATCGCTGCCATGCCAGTGCCCAGGCTGATGAGCTAATACTTAGGTTTTCAAGGGATATCCCTGTGGAGAATCCCACTAAATGTGGAACACCACACGAAGTGAGGACTGGGAGAAGCTGGTGATGGCCTTGCTGGGAGACCAGGACATGGCACGGGCAGAAGTTTGTCCTAAACTGTGAACAAGAGCTTTGTCCAAAACCGTGAACATCCTTCTAAATGAGTGTTGCAGACATGAGGGGACATCTTAAGCAATGCCTGCTGAGACTGATCCCAATGTGTCATCATGGGATTCAGGAGGAATTCAGCCTGAAACCGCAGTGATGAATTTGGTGCTTGGTTTTCATGAAGCCAGACGTGACTGTCTGACCGAGGACAGGTTCCACCACCACCACATCAGTGTCCAGGGGGATGAGATAATATTTGGATTACCAGATGGAATCCCTGTGGAGGATCCCTGGATTCCCCTACAAACTTTGGAATACCACACAAAACAAGGAGTGAGGGAACCTGGTGATGTGTTGGAGACCGAGAGGTTAAAACCTCTGAAGATAATAATGGATTTAATTTACAGCCTTGGAAGGAGCTAGGGTTAATGTGATGACAAGACATGGAGATCTTAAGCAAGAGAATCATAAGCCTGTGTTTCGATAGTTATAAGTAAAAATACGTGTTGGGTGATTTAGTGAAGGGTTTTTAAGTATAGTAATGTGATTCTATAGTTTAAGTTAAGAATTTAGATGTTATAATACAAGTACATAAGTATACGTGGCCTGGCACTTGATTGGTAGAGGAACAGACACATTGCAGCAAAAAGTACTAGAGGTGATAGGTTATCGAGTTAAAACAAAGTTTCGTGTTAATTGCTTATTGGACCAGAAAGATATAAATTACCACGTAACCCTGAAACCCGTGACTATCCTCTGTTACGGCGACTTGCTACTTAACCTCACGACCTTTGAAACTGAAGCCTTGTTTGTTATTTTAAGTAATAAATCGTGTATAACTACGATGGTCCCATCTCTTCAATAAAACTCCAACAAAAAGCATCGAGCTCGTGATGCAACGCGGGGAAAACGCGACAGTGATGGTCTCCTGGAGGACCAGCCCAGGACACGGCACGGGGAGAGATTTGTCCTCATAATCATCCATTTCCAGATCTAGGTGACCGTTGTCCAGCCGGGATTCACAGTGTGGGTGGACACCTCGTCCCATGGAGGGCACAGGAAGAGGACAGCAGGTCGTAGCCTGGTTTTTGTGGAAGGAGCTGCTGGCAGGGCTGGAATTCTGCATCCCAAGGCGTTGGAAGGCTCAAGGAATCCTGAGGAAAGAGTGGGAGAGAGAGCCTGAACAGGCAGCTCCTGGAGATTCAGGGATTTCCCCTTTTCCCTGCACTCCAGACTCTTCCTGTTTTCCACAGCTGTGTTTTTATGGTTGGACTCGATGATCCCGAAGGCCTCCTCCAACCTTGGTGATTGTGGATTGCTCTGGGAAAAAAACCCAAGGAGTTCAGTGCCCTCCAGCTTTTCCAGAGGGCAGAGTTCAGGGAGGAATGATGGAATGCTGGCCTATCCAATCCCATCCTGGGGCTAATCAATTCCTGTTTTCATCCATCTACCAGGAATATCAATCAGGAACAACACATCAAGAACACGGAGCAGGAGACATTTAGATGATGGCTAAAAAGACCAATTTTTCCAAAGTATTCACGGAATACTAAATTTTTGCCTAAATTTTCGCCTAAATTTTCTCCATTATTTGTGGACAAACTCATGGGAATATTTTGCTTCTGAAAACTCCCGACCTGCCTGTGCACAGCTTAGGGGATGAAAGGAATTATTTTTCCTTTCTCAGAAGTAATTATTCCTTGCAGTTTATTAACTGGCCTTTGTAGGCGTAAATAATTATCTCTATTATTTCCCGCATGGGAGGATTTCTTAGAATTCCCCATTTTTAAAGCTCAGGAGCTCACAGGAATATTTATTCCCCCAAACCGCTTGAACAGAGAGTCTTTTTCCCAAAAATTGTCTCCACGAGCTTGAATGGTCACCAGTGATTTAACTCCAATCTTTCTTTCACCTCTGTGAAAATAATTAATATAAAACGCTCTAAAAATTCCTGCAATGTAAATCCCAGGTGTTTCATGTACGTCTGCCAGGCAGTAATATTTTAATTTATATATAAAAACATAATATATGTTATATAAATATATATTACATTAGGCCTGCCAAGTCCCATTGGATGCTTTCCTTTTGGATGCATTTTCCTGCTTCAGGCATCTTCTTGTCAAAGTCATTTTAAGGGAAAGAGGTGTTTTAAAAACCCAACTTATTTCTAAAGGACATTTCTCCAGCAGCAAATAAATATCGATAAATATTATATTATTATGGATGGATGATATATAAAGAAAGAAATAATATATAATATATTTTATAAAAGGACATAATTTTTAAACCTCTGATTGTTTGGTGTCTATTTAATCCCCACGGAGCAAATCTCACATCTCCTACCTGTGCTCCTAAAGGCCTAAATTCTGTACATCTTTGCATACATTAATTCTGCACTTGAATATTAATATTTTCGTAAACCCCCCCAGATTCTTGCAGTTGGCTCTGCCCTGGCTGGAGCTGGAAGTTGTTTTTAATTTTGGGAGTTTCTTGGCAGTCCTTGGAGCCTGTTTGTCTTGGCATCCCCCTACCCCATTACCTATTCCTCAGTATCACACGCTCTGTTTACAACATTTTCTGCTCTTTGAATTTATTTCTGTCGTTTTAAAATGGAAACACAGGAGGACATCCCTGAGACCCTTGGTAATTTCATATCTATTTTATATCTGTCTAATATATAAATTTAAAATATTGATAGGTTCAGCTTGTTTCTTGAGAGCAACTGTCACTATAGGACTTCAAATATTTGGGCTTGGCAAGCGTTCAGGTTTTTTATGAGTGAATCCATTCTTCTCTGCTCACATCTGCTCTTAATAATCCCAAATGTTTGGGGTTTGTTCGGCTTTCACATGAAGGTTTTTGTTTGCTTTTTCTAAACCAAAGCACCACTACACACAATGGTTGATTCTTGTCTCTCATTGATGCTGCTGATAAAAAATGGGAATCGGTTTCAAGGAGAATTCGACTCCAAGACAAAGGAGAGAAGGTTGAAAAATATTTAGTTCTAAGAGAAAATATTCTCTGAAAGATTGGCTTAACCCTGGGACAATAAATAGTAACATCATTGGCCAAGAAGTTCTCATGTTATCAAATTCTTCTAAAATTGCATCATCTGAAGCCTATAAGGGACAAGAAAAGTTGGGAAATTGCATTAAAAATTCCTCCTGTCTTTCCTTAAGTACAGCAAATGTGTGAGAAATTTAGAAATCTTGTTTCTTAAATCCATAAATAGTGATTTTTCTTGTTGGTCTAAACCATAAATGCAAAAATTTTATCAATTCTTTCCCAAAAAACACCATTTCTGCATCACTTTTGGCTTCCACTGGAGCACAAGACATCCAAGCAGAGAGAGCTTGGAGAAGCAGGAGGATAAATCCAGGCAGGGCTGCCAAATCCCGTGGGATGCTTTCACTCTGGATGCATTTTCCTACTTAGAGCATCTCATTATCCAAGCATCTCCAAGGGAAAAAAGCTGCTTTAAAAGCTGATTTGTTGTTTTTACAGGGAATTTCACCAGCAGCAAACACCAAAACATCATCTGGAGCAGAAGTGACTCAGCCCTGCCCCGACAGGGTCGAGCTTTTGGTTGGAGCTCCGTGTTCAGTTCCTGGCATGGCCCTTCCAGAGGGATGCAGGACACCTGGGAAGGGAGCAGGGACAGGGACAAAAATCATCCCAGAGTCTGGAAAATGTGAACTGCAGGAAGGATGGAAGGAGCAGCCTGGTGAGTTTTAAGGAAACCTAAAGCAAGAGACAATTAAAGTTGCAACGTGATTTTCCTGCTAGGAAGAGGCACTAAAAACTTTGTTCTTTTGCTGAAGGAAAAAAGAAGGAATAAAAGCTAAATTTGCTGCTGGACAGATTGAGGTAATACAAGATGTTCTGGGGAAGGAAGGTTTGAGAATCCAGCAAGAATAATTCATGTGATGATAATTATTTCTGCCATTTGGTTGGGATCTGATGGTTCTTCAGTTCTCTGTGGAGCTCCTGGAGTGTGGGACAACCCTTCAATGTGTACTTTGTACCTCAGTTTATGGAAAAAACGCTTGAAATAAAATCAAACTGGTTTAAAATGGGAGAAAGATAAGATAGGTGGAAGTGGCCTTCTTTCAAAGAATATTGAGTGCAGGTTCCACCTCAAATATCCAGAATAAATCAGGTATTTTTGTTTGGCTGTTCTAAAACTTACCTTGATTTCTGGTGTGAAATTTTCTTTGGATTTTCAGCCTAAATTTTACCTGGGATGGGATGGGATGGGATGATTTTATTGTCAGGCTTTTTCCTGTCTTTAGGTTAAATAGCTCTTCCTCCATTCTCAGGTTTCCCCCAATGTAAATTCAATCAGTAAATTCAATTCCCAGCAGCTATTTTTAGTTTTTTCTCATAAGAAAATCTTCACCTTAATCCTCCCACTCCCTCTTTCCCTGCACTCCTTTTCCTACACTTCCCTCCAAGTTATTTTTTCTGAATGAGATTACAGTTTCTTGCAAAAAACTCTCTCAATGGAAGGCTTTTCCCTGCATTCCTTCCGTTCAAATCCATCATTTTTGGGACGGTTCTCAGGATCATTCTCAAAGCCATAAACGACGTAATTGTAATACATTCTATACCACCAACAGGAAGACATGAACACAAATTAGAAAAGCTATAATTCATCTATAAATATTCTCCCTGTGTATATAAATAGAAGAAGAAAGAAAAGTTTAGGTGCTTGATATTTAAATTAATGCAAAGAGATTCATGACCCGCATACACATATTTTTAAATATTCCTTCATCCTCTGGTTCATTCATTAAGCTCCTGTGTCATTTTTTCCTCTCTTTTATCACTGTGGGTGTCCCACCAGTTTGGGAATCACCAAGTTTAGGGTTTACTTCGAGTGCTGGTGAAACCCAGAGAAAAACTTTCCAACTATTTCTTAATGTGGAAAGAGTTAAGGAAAGAGTTAACAAAATCCCTTCTCCCCCTCTAATTCATAGAAGGTTTGTCTGGGATATATTTAAATGTGGGAAACTTGGAAGCAAGCTGAAGAATGTCAGCTGGATGCTGTGTCCAGCTGTGGAATGTCTTCCTGCTGGTGAGAGGTTCTGCTGGGATCTGCAGGTGGAAACTTTCCTTTGCAGCTCCCCGGGGAGGGCAGGGCTGGAGGTGACACTGCAAAACCCTCATCATCCACTGGAAAACCTGTGCTGAGCCCTGCAGGGCTTTCCATGGAATCCCAGGGTCACTGAGGCTGGAAAATCCCTCCAGGATCATCATCCAAGCTGTGCCCGATGCCCACCTCGTCCCCAGCCCAGGGCACCGAGTGCCACCTCCGGGTGTTGCCTTTTTCCCAACCTGGAAATGAAACTCGAGGTGATTTTAGCAAGGAGGTAATAGAAAAGTGGATCTTTATTTGAAGGCCTTCAGGGCGGTGTCCACAAAAGCCATTTTGTACATTTTTATCAGTTTTAGGAAATTAACATAATTGATAAAAAGCACCGATTAGTCCATCAAGGGAATCAACTTCACCTCTGCCAGGCTGTGACAAATCTCTCAGCAGCTCCCTGACAGGAGATTGGCAACAAGGGACAGGAGGAGAGGGAATGGCCTCAGGCTGGGCCAGGGAGGCTCAGGGGGGAATCAGCAGGAATTTCCCCATGGAAAGGGTGCTCAGGCCTTGGAACTGCCCAGGGAGGTTTGGATTCCCCATCCCTGGAGGTGTCCCAGGAATTCCTGGAGGTGGCACTCAGGGCTCTGGGCTGGGGACAAGGTGGGCATCGGGCACAGCTTGGGCTCCATGGGCTGGGAGGGATTTTCCAGCCTCAATAACTCTGGGATTCTGTAGAGCAGAAAACAAGCACAGATAAAGCACCGACCCTGGCTGCTCAGCATGCACCACTCGAGGGCTGGAGTGGTGAAGAGCCTTCCCCAGGGGCACAAATCATCTGTGCTAAAATATCTGTGAGGGGGCACAGGCACCTCCAGCCTTCCCTTTTCATCGATCTCATTCGTTTGATCCTTGGCAAGCTCATGAGCACATCTCTGACCACACTCCTGACTCAGAAGTGATCAGAACTGGAGGGCAGAGTTTTCCGAGGGCTGCTCGGGACTGTGGAGCACCAGAACATCTTTCCATCCCCTCCTCTTCCCCCCTTTCTCCTCTCCCACTCATCCACGAGGAGCAGCTGCGGGATTCCCTCGCAGCCAGAAGGGAAGGCGGGCAGACAGCTGTCACGCTGTGAATCAGACCTTCAGCTGTGGTTTGGAGGGGAAGTTTGGAGCTTGGTTTCCCACTTGCAGAACAAAGAGCAGCTGGTTTTGACACTTGCAGCTTCGTGCTGGTCCGCGAGTTTGATTTGCAATTACAGATCCCCTGTAGGGAAACTGAATTCAAACAATCGGTGCGAAATATTCTCTCCTGACTTCTTTTCATTGGTTAGGTCAGTGTGAAAATGAAAATAAACCCACTGTGGAAATGAGCCCAAATTCTCTATAAAAGGAGAGAATGCTGAAATGAGGATGAGAGGGAGCGTGTGGGATCTCTCAGATCCTGTAAACGGTGTGATGGAACCACTCGCAGCAGATAGGCTGGCTCCTGCTTTTATTGTACGGAATTCGAAGGCAGCGAGCGCTAAGAATGAGCAGAGCTCGGCTTGGGCAGTGTCCGTGCGCGGAGCAGCGAGGGACGGGATGGATTCTTGGCCAGGCTGGGACCGAGCAGAGCCAGCCGTGAGTCACAGGGGCCACTGCAGCCACCGCAGCCGTTGGGCAAGAAGCGCAGCAGCACAATTGGAGCAGCCCCGCTGACCTCACAGCTGAGCCCTGTATTTAAGATCTGGCTCGCAGATGTTGCAGAAGGCTCGGGATCCAGGCGGCTGCGGA
This sequence comes from Melanocharis versteri, assembly GCA_013397845.1. Taxonomy (NCBI): domain Eukaryota; kingdom Metazoa; phylum Chordata; class Aves; order Passeriformes; family Melanocharitidae; genus Melanocharis; species Melanocharis versteri. The sequence continues at coordinate 46,733 of VZTG01005384.1, forward strand.
GCCAGCCCGCGGTGTGAGAGCCGGGAACATTCCCAGCCCCTCGCTGCCCCGGAGATGATTGCTCTGCTTCTCTTCTCTGCCCTGCTGTGCGACGAGGCTGCAGCGTGGGGCTTCAAGGATGGAGTGCTGCACAACTCCATCTGGTTAGGTAAGAAATGATTGCGTTCTCACCCATCTTCTGCTGCAGGGTCGCTGTGTTCGTCCAGCAGGGGAAGGATGAGCAGCCGGCACCGCGAATCGGAGCTGTGCGTTGGTTATCAGCCCAATCCTGCGCTGAAATTCACTGAAATCGCTTTACCTGAGCTGTGGCTGTCCCTTTTTACAAGCCTACTGTTTTTACAGTTTCACTGAGCTGCAGGAAAAAGTAATCATAGAACATTTCATCCGAACATATTTTCCTGCAGCGGGAGGTGAAGTGAAAACTGCGTTCATTAAATAACAGTGGCTTTGTTTTGAGGGAAAACGAGCCTGAAAAGAAACATTTGCCAAAGGAATGAATTACTTTCTGCATGAACATACTTCCCACGCCTGGGGTCCTGCATAGGAAACTAAATGATCTGGAAATAATAGTGATAATATTTCCTGGCTTTCTGGAGAAGTGCAGAAACGGGGATGTTTGGGCTGTTGGTTCGTTCCCGTGGTTCAGCAGCACAGAGAAGATTCCAAAAGGGCAGGACAGAAACGCTGTGGGAATGGTTTCTTGCACCTCGAGTGGGTTTCAAGAGCTCTGAGGGTTCTTTGATAGCTCTTTATAATTATCCAACACGGCACAGAACTGGCTCAGGACAGAGCCTCGTAGAGGATGCCAAAATCAAGGCACGCACCGAGCGCTCTGCTTTCCAGACAAGCGCTTACAAATCCTTTATCCCCTGTGGAATATTTTCCATATCCCCTGTAGAATATAGAAATATCTGTGTATTTCCCCGAGGATTTCCAGGAATCCCTGGAGCTGGCTGTGCTCAGGGGTCTCGTGAGGGGCCAGGCTCTGGCACCAGGCGGCTCCAGNCAGATCCTGTAAACGGTGTGATGGAACCACTCGCAGCAGATAGGCTGGCTCCTGCTTTTATTGTACGGAATTCGAAGGCAGCGAGCGCTAAGAATGAGCAGAGCTCGGCTTGGGCAGTGTCCGTGCGCGGAGCAGCGAGGGACGGGATGGATTCTTGGCCAGGCTGGGACCGAGCAGAGCCAGCCGTGAGTCACAGGGGCCACTGCAGCCACCGCAGCCGTTGGGCAAGAAGCGCAGCAGCACAATTGGAGCAGCCCCGCTGACCTCACAGCTGAGCCCTGTATTTAAGATCTGGCTCGCAGATGTTGCAGAAGGCTCGGGATCCAGGCGGCTGCGGAGCCAGCCCGCGGTGTGAGAGCCGGGAACATTCCCAGCCCCTCGCTGCCCCGGAGATGATTGCTCTGCTTCTCTTCTCTGCCCTGCTGTGCGACGAGGCTGCAGCGTGGGGCTTCAAGGATGGAGTGCTGCACAACTCCATCTGGTTAGGTAAGAAATGATTGCGTTCTCACCCATCTTCTGCTGCAGGGTCGCTGTGTTCGTCCAGCAGGGGAAGGATGAGCAGCCGGCACCGCGAATCGGAGCTGTGCGTTGGTTATCAGCCCAATCCTGCGCTGAAATTCACTGAAATCGCTTTACCTGAGCTGTGGCTGTCCCTTTTTACAAGCCTACTGTTTTTACAGTTTCACTGAGCTGCAGGAAAAAGTAATCATAGAACATTTCATCCGAACATATTTTCCTGCAGCGGGAGGTGAAGTGAAAACTGCGTTCATTAAATAACAGTGGCTTTGTTTTGAGGGAAAACGAGCCTGAAAAGAAACATTTGCCAAAGGAATGAATTACTTTCTGCATGAACATACTTCCCACGCCTGGGGTCCTGCATAGGAAACTAAATGATCTGGAAATAATAGTGATAATATTTCCTGGCTTTCTGGAGAAGTGCAGAAACGGGGATGTTTGGGCTGTTGGTTCGTTCCCGTGGTTCAGCAGCACAGAGAAGATTCCAAAAGGGCAGGACAGAAACGCTGTGGGAATGGTTTCTTGCACCTCGAGTGGGTTTCAAGAGCTCTGAGGGTTCTTTGATAGCTCTTTATAATTATCCAACACGGCACAGAACTGGCTCAGGACAGAGCCTCGTAGAGGATGCCAAAATCAAGGCACGCACCGAGCGCTCTGCTTTCCAGACAAGCGCTTACAAATCCTTTATCCCCTGTGGAATATTTTCCATATCCCCTGTAGAATATAGAAATATCTGTGTATTTCCCCGAGGATTTCCAGGAATCCCTGGAGCTGGCTGTGCTCAGGGGTCTCGTGAGGGGCCATATGGATTGAAGTCGAATGGAGGGCCCCTCTCACAGGAGCCTGCAGAGCACCAGCAGCACAAACGAGGCGCAGAAATGATCTTTTCCATTTGGCTGCACTTTTTTAATGACTTCTCTTTCCCCCCCCAAACCTTGGGCCAGGCCTGTTGTGCCTCCCAGTTCCCGAGGGTGCTCAGGTGGGGAGAGCTCCGAGGAGGAGCAGCTTGGCAGCTCCAGGCTCCACCTCTGCTGTTCCAAAATTTGGGATAACAGCGACCATTTGAGCACTTTTATGGATTGAAGTCGAATGGAGGAAAAATCTTTTAAATGCTTTAAAATGGAGCAACTGTGTGCTGATTGGAATGCATCGTAAAATTCTGTTTGGCTACACCTCTGAGCATTTACCATGAGAGTAAATAAAAATAAACCAGGGGATAAAAAACCGATGGCTTTCCCTAAATAAACAAACCAAAATAGAAATGCACCATCTTGTGTAAGCACTGCAATAACATTATTGAAATGAACCTCAGAGTGCAGTTAATTGAATTACCAGTGGAATTCAGTGACTCTATATATAAACGAAGATAAAATTGGCAAATTTGCAGACATCCTGCTCATGCTTCTTTGTAATTTAAATAAAATAACTTGAATAGTAAAAGAAGCACCCCAATCTCACCCTCACCGTGCATGAGCATCCATGGAATAAAACCTGGGGATGCACAGTGACATCTGAGCTGTGCTTATCTCCTCTTCTGATAAAGAACCAAATCCAAAATTCAGGAAAAATTCCATTTTTCCTTTGGCATATATATATATATATATATATATATATGTATATAAATATATGTATATATATGTATATAT
>VZTG01005392.1:0-20793 GCA_013397845.1 Melanocharis versteri
CGACTTGGCTCTGGCCCTAGGTTTTGCCTTGAAAAGGTCAGAGTAAAGAAGAAGCATGATGATGTAGAAGAAGGTAACTTTTGATTCTAACTTGTCTGCATTAAATAGTTTGCAATAAACTGCTCATTTGTTGCCTATCATAGGCAATACAGCCAGTTGGTGAGCTCTGTTGCTTTTGTGTATTCTAACACACTTCTAGCATGATCCAGAAAATCCAGGCAAGGGGTAATATATGTGATTACATGACTTGTTATCTTAAATGGTTTCATATGTGGTATTTGCTCCAGTTATTTGACATGACTCAAGTTGACCTCATTGTTTGTATGCTTGAAAGGGAACAATTATGCAACTACTAAATGGTATGGAAGACAGCAGTGCCACATGAGACAGGAAAGAAAATAGGAATGCGATGTCTACTAAGCTGTCAAAACGTCTGACACCAACATAATAAGTTTATTTTCTTTGTATGGTCCTATACTACAGAGTAATGAAAAGCTAACATTCATGCTGTAAATCTGGATTAATCATGACAACTTGTAGCTCTTATTGTCATTTGGAACCTACAATTTTTGTGGTTCTCTGTATATTTTCAGACAAGTTTGGCATTTGCCAGAATAACAAAAAATAAAATTACTAAAGGATACAACAGTGGCACTAAAAATAGCATTTTATGACAATGCTGTCAAATGATAACATACATAAAATTATGCACATGTATCTTTAGTTACAAAATCTTTGTATATATTTAATGTGAGTTTGGCAACATCTTACAGAGGATGTTGAAGCAAGTACATCTTTAGTTTTATCAGTGGTTTATAAAAAACACTGATGCAGTAACATAGCATTAGTTAAAACTGGACAAGATGCAAACACTATAACTTTCTTGTTATCACTGACCTACTTCTTGCAAAGCATTTGTATTAACAAGCTAGAAAATAAAGGGTGGAAGAGTCCTGGAAAATTCACTGGTATCTATTTAATCTGAGTTTCTTTATTTCGGTTTTCCTGGCAGCTATTTCACGTTTTTGTAAGGGAAAGCACGTAACATCTTATGAAACTGCGAGGCGTCCTCTGAAAACTATTTTGCTCGATTTCAAACCACCTTGAAGCCTTTACAGAGGTTACAGAACAAGGACATCCAACGGCTCTGCAGCCTCTGACTCCGGTCTCCTCTTACCCAGCATCAGTAGCCAGTGAGTGACTGCCTGGCCAGCACCCAGCGGAACCAGCACAGCTGGCAGCATGCTGGGGCTCCAAGGTGAGCACTTCCTGCTGACTCCATAACAAACCAGCTTAACAAGCATTGCCACAGACTGCTGAAGGTACCTCAAGGCAGTGTTAAACTGTGCCATAATTAAAGAGTTTATTGGGCATTTGGTACCGATCCCAGTGTCCTGACTAAAGCCCTCACCTGAGGAATTGCACACTCTATTCCCCAGTTCTTCCTCTGTGTTTTCTATTCCCCATTCTACAGGTCTCTGGGGATGGTATGCACGCTCAAGAAAGTGCTCTGGGGAAGAACTGGAGAAAGGAAACTTCAGAAAAAATAGTAAACATTTTTGGCTTTCACACAGTCTTGGCCATCAATACGTGCTGGTTTGCTCCACAGCATAATAAGCTTTCCCTGTCGTAGCGGTAGAATCGTTGATGCACATGGAGAAGACAAGAGCCTAGAGAAGATGTGTGCTGCTTTGGGGCTGAGGTGATTCTCTGCACAGTGGCTGGAATGAAGCTGTGTTTTAGATTTGTGCTGAACGCAGGGTTGATTACATAGAGATGTTTTTGTTACTGCTGAGCAGGGCTTGCACAGAGCCAAGGCCTTCTCTGCTTTTCGTACTGCCACACTGGTGAGGGAGTTGTGGGTGCACGAGAAGTTGGCAGGGGACACAGCCCAGGACAGCTGACCCCAGCTGACCGAAGGACATTCCATGTTGTATGGCATCATGCTCAGTATATAAAGTGGGGGAAGAAGAAGGAAGCAGGGGGACATTTGGAGTGATGGCGTTTGCCTCCCCAAGTCACCGTTACCGTGAGGGGGCCCTGCTCTCCTGGAGATGGCTGAACACCTGTCTGCCTATGGGAATCAGGGAATGAATTCCTTGTTTTGCTTTGCTTGTGTGCGCAGCTTTTGCTTTTCCTATGAAACTGTCTTTATTTCAACCCCATGAGTTTTCCAGCCTTTCCCCTTCTGATTCTCTCCCCGATCCCACGGGAGAGTGAGCGAGCGGCTGCCTGGAGCTTGATGGCTGGCTGGGGTGAAACCATGACAAACCATGACAAAGTGTTCTTTTGGAACGTGGACGCCACTGCTGCCAGCTCTGAGGGAGGCAGACATGGGTGCCTGAGGATTTATTAAAATTTTCCCCAGATGATCTTTCCTCCAGATACTGGTTTCTTTCAATATGTGAGTAGGAAGATCAGTTTTAATTAGCATGACTTTAAAGCTGACTGAAGCAAATACCAATTACTGTCAGTCGACAGGGTGATTACAGCTACCTCAGACACATTGCAACAGAGGAGTGGTTGCTTTATTTATGTGTTAGAAGTGGATGGCAAAGGAAAGCAAACATCCTGATTTAGCTCACAGCCTTGGAATCAAGAGAAGGAGAAAAATATTTTTGCTTACCGTGACACATTTAGTGTTTTGTTCTGGATTTCCTGAGACTTCTCTCAAATATTTAGTGTCACAGAAACAAGAGATAAAAGTAAATATATCCGAGCCCTCAGAGCAGAGGGCTTTTGTCCCATTTGTAGCACTCATTAGCCCAGGTCCCCTCCTAAGTTCACTGCTATGGCATTCCTTGTTGTAGGTTTCAGAACAATTATCTCAAGCAGAATGCCTTGGGAAGGTAATGGTTTCTCTGTGTGTGTCTAGGTCATTCTGACCTAACCCCTTTCCTGTAACATTGTCAGACAACTGGCTCATTGCCAGAGTGCTCAACAAATTTAAAATGCCATTACAAAGATTACGGTCTGTGTTCAGGACAGATTTTCTGCAACTCCAACTGTTGTGAAAATGCCTGGAATATTTAAATATTGCTTGTCCTGGGCAGAGATAGAGCAGGATTTTTGGTTTTGTTGACTCCTGCCTGAAAAGCTCCTCCAATCTTTGAGTTATTTTTATCCACGTCTGACTTGGAAGAGTTTTGAAACAGCATTTAGCTAAAAAGGGAAGCTGACATTAAAGTCAGCCAAGTGTGCCAACTTTCCAAATGCTAAATTATAATTATTTTCCTGCCTCACTGCCACCTATGAAGAATGTGACTACACAGATAACCTAGGGATTGAGATACCAATCTTCAATAGAGCTGTACTTGATGAAATGTTTCAGAAAGTGTAGAATCAGGAAGATGAGCTGGTATGGTGGCCCAGTCTGTGAGCTTGTGGGGACATCTCTGTCCCCAGATTGTTAAGTTACTTCTTTTAGCAAAACCTTACTCTGACTGGGCTTGGTGGCATTGTTTCTTGTTTCTTATACTCCTGTGCTGTGTACACTTCACAGAACAACAATACAGGTTCCTTGGGCAATAAAAGTTGTCCAGAACAATAAATGCAAGTAATAACACACACTATGGACAACAGTGCCTTATCCAGAAAATCTAAGCAGTTGGGAAGTGACATATCTGACTAAGGACACCCTTTATTGATAACAAGAATTACATAAATGTATCTAATAAGTGATTAAATATATAGAATCCCAGAATACCACAATATTTTGTATCAAACATATTTAGGTGTGGACTTCTCTGTAAGTTCGTGGAATGTTCAGCTAGAGGCATAAAAGTCCATCTTCATTTGTTTACTATCTAAGAATAGTATCTGTGCCCCTAAATGGATTTCTAAAGTACATAGTTGCTCTGCACTGACCTTTGAAAATTCCTAATGAAATCTGCATGTGTATGGCCGTATCAAGATGTTTCTGTTTTACTTTGTAAAAAGCTGGTTGGAAATTTAAGAAAATGGGAAATGCATCAAATTTGAATCTATTGTGTTAAGTTTTCAGGACTGTTTTTATTATTTTGGTTAGTTCCCCTCTATATACAATTCTTTAAAAAACTGTATATATGCATGGTTTAATAGGTTAGGTGGTGCATGCAGACATGCCCTTGCTTGGGCTGAAGACTTCAAAATTCAAAATGCCTTGAAACACAAAGTGGTAAGAGAGTTCATAAAGACTGTTTCATGTTACAGTAGAGAGTATTATATTTAGAAGTTATAGGCTCGTGGTTTACATTGCTGAACTCAACAGGAATAATGAAATCAAGCTCAGTTTATCTCCCCCAGTCTCCAGTGTTTCTCCAGAAAAGTGTCTTCTTCTGCCCCACATTTCTCTTTCTCTCTATCATATGCCACTGGATGGATCTCTCGCCTGTCTTTTTGGCTACTACAAGGCACTGAAAAGAATACAGACAATAAAGAGAAAGACTTCCTGGTCTCACAGCAATATCAAGGCACACTTCAGCCTGGATCAGCTGTGTCAAGGAAGATGCAAATGCTTTACCTTGAGAGCTGTAATCTCTGCTCCCCTTGTCACTGACCACTGGAAAAAGCCATGGCTGGTACTCCTTCAGGCAGCATCACAGTTTGCCTCATTGCATTTTGCCAGGATGGACGTTTTTACTGAAGCAGTGAAGAGAAATGTCTATTGCCTGCAAGCACCCTTCAGTGACATGTTTTCAAACACTTAGGCAAAAAAGCATTAGGGAAGATGTGGGTTTTCAGGGGCTGCCAGGCAGGACAAACCACACACTTCCTCTGGCTCCGGTGACACGCTTATGTTCTGCTTCTGAAAGCTCTGCAGGAAACCAGGAGACAGAAACCAGTTTCTCCTGGCAGAGAGCAGTTAACCTTTGGAATTCTGACTTGCACATTACAGCAGAGGCTTTGGCTAATGTGGCGCTTTGAGGGACTCTCTGTGAACATAGACAGAGCGCAGTTGGTTACCTGTCTCTAACACCAACACTGACAGACTTTTCTTGGCCTTGTCCTGGATGTCCCCTCTGGGCTCCTGAAGCAGCAGCTGAGCTCTGACCTTACTCTAGGACAGAGTTCCAGATACGTAGCTTTCTCCATGTTGGTGTTTCTGGCAAGGAAATTGTTACTCTTGCAAGAGTGGAAATGGGAAAACCTGCATTTCTCCAAAATCTGTATACCCAGGAGTCAGGAGGATTCTTCTAACAGGCTGCCAGCTGGACCAAGAATAATGAACTTCCAAGGTTTAAACAGTGGTCTGCTCTGGCTATTCTTGATGTAAAAAGATACTTTTACTCTCCTCCCCTCCAGTGCAGTCCTCCCACTCTTTAATTTTTTGGTTCCCTTCCTTGGACTTCTGCAGATTAAAATCAGAAAACAAACAGCATCCCTTCCCCCACTTCAGAAGAACACTTTTTCCTGCTTTTCTTGGCTGATTGCTCCTTTCATACTCTGTGGGTATCCTTGGGATTTCTCCCCAGGCAGGCTCTGCAGAACGGCCCAGCACCAAGCAGTGTGGCTATCTAGTGCCCACCAACACTGACATGATGTTGAGCAGCTTAATTTTATAATTGCTGTCTCTTAGATACTATGGGAACTCAAACCAATCTCCAGGTCTCATAACCACATCACAACCTCCTGAAAGGAGCAGACTTTCACTGGCCTCAGTCCCCTTTCTGAAGGTTCCAACACACAGAGCCCGTGTTTTTTGTTTTCTATTCGTGCAGTTCCAGGAAATCCCAGAGACCAGAACAAAAGGTTTCATTGTTTTACAAAACTGGTAGCACCATGATTGCTAATTTGGTTTAGGGCAAAAATAACTAAAAAAACCCCAAAGAAGCACCGCCTGCACCCATTTCACCACTGTGCTAGAGATCTGTGACTCATATTCTCAAATTCTTTCTAGGAGTCTGAAATCAGAGACCACTTGCCACATCTTCTGAGTAACATGAATGAGGGGCCTGGAACTGGTGTGTTCTCCACAAGTTATGGAAGAATAGTTTTAAAGTATTTCATGAAATAAATTATTTACCAGTAAAAAACTGGGATGATTCTAAATGCTTTCATAAGATAAGCAGCTAAAATACTTTATGATAGGAACCATATAACTTATATCTAATATTCAGAAGTTCATAATTATTTCCTCAGTAAAACATGTCATTCCTAATAATTCTGTACTAACTAAATGTACTATTAATTTTCATAAAAATAAAGTCCATATTTGGAAGTAAATTGTAATTACATTGTGTTCTCTAGCATTTTGTTGAAGGTGGACTATTTTACAAGCTTTCATTTTTCATAGGTTATTTTAACTCACTTTTCCTGACAACTGAGGCACACCTATAAATTACTGTCCCTGTTTGTAGCAGCAGATAAGCACCAGTAAACTCAATTTAGAGGCTATCTCCAGCCTCTAGATCCCTTTTTTTGGTTCACCCACATCTCTGAATTCCTGTCAGCATCAAGTTTGGAGTGCCTCCCTTTAAGTGATGTTACATTCTGGGTGATCTTTGCTGCTCTCCTGGCAGCCTTGTCATTCCCTGCAGCTCATTCCCTTTCCCTCTGTCTCAGAAACGCTATCCAGGTCAACCCTTTTCTTGCTGAATGGAGCTTGCAAGCTCCCTGCACCACATCGTGACAACTAAATCCTCTTGGGATTTACTCATGAGCCAGAAACATCCGACAACATGCAGCTCCATTATTACTTCATGCATCAGACATGTCCCTCTCGAACTGCAAGAGCAGGAGACTTGAGTCAACTTTAACTTGGAATTTTCTCTCTAATCTAATTTCAAAAGGCTCTATTAAAAAAAAAGATATGACTGGTGTTATGTAATGTTGCAAGTTTGTTTCCCTCCCCTAAACAGCCTTTTAATTTCATTGGAATTAATTGCATAAAGCAAACTGGATTTAGCTCATGTTCCTCATGTTCTTTCTGTGGATTTTTAGCTTTAGATTAGATATCTTGTGATTTTTTCCAGTGAGTATGAATGTGAAAGATGACAAGTATGTGCTATTGAAGATACTTCAGCAATGTCAGTGAGATGGCAGGTAAGTGCTGAGTTGAACAGGAAGATCTTGTGGTGAGGTGGTAGGCTGACGAATTGCTTCCCAGAGGATGGAACAGAGCTCTGTTCCTGGGATTTCTAAAAGTAATTTCAGTGCAGGAGCATGAGACTGAATGGGTCTCAGTAGTCAGGGGAGCACATTACATACTTTCTGGAGCAAAGTTCTAACATATTCTGTTCTTTATATCAAATGCTATTTGCTGCCTTAGTGTCATACTAATTAATTTCATTTAATGCCAAATAAAATGATCCATGTTGCTTTGTTTCACCATAGTTCTGTAATTGATCTGTTCACTAAAACGGTATTGTGTTTGGGTATCAGTGAGATGTGAACTCACTCTCTCATGATGTGGTTTGTGTTATGAAGAAAATTAATTTTGGGGGAATAAGATGACCCTGCCTATTCTATTTTTACAGGCCTACTCTATTTTTATTTTTTGTTACTTCTTGGATTGTTGGGTTGGTTTGTTTGTTTTTTGTTTTTTGTAGTTGTTGGAGTTTTTTTTGTAATGTGTTCTCTTCTACAAATAGATACTTAACTGGATTTGGACCTACATTCAGCATTCATGGACCATATTCCCTTTACATTTTCTTTTGAGATCAATATTCTGAAGTGACTTGTGGAGCTACAGGGGTATGAAAGCAGTTTGAGAGAGGTGTCTCACAGGAGCTGAAGGAAGGAAAAAGCCCAAATCTCATCCAAAACCTATGACAGCTAAGCCCCAGCCTTTGGTTCTGCTGTTCTTCATTTTTTGTGTTTTATTCCTTCCAAAAGGAATTTGTGGCCCCTTGGTGAACAGGAAGCAGACGGATTCAGAGATGACCTCTGCCTCAGAAAGTGATGATTCCTGGAATTTGGGAAGATATGCAGAGAAAGGGTGACTCGACACCTGCCTTGTCCTTGTGCACTTTATGTAAGCACCCAGTAGTTTTGTTTTAGTCACTGTAGTGACTTTATAATAATGTTGTTCAATGCTTATGAGATCTGTTCACCAGTTTTTATGCTAGAACACTTCGATATTAATCTAAACCCAGAGCATAAACCCATAACTTTTTTTTTTTTCACAATCACCTTCATTTGCAGAAGTATTCACTGGAGAACAGAAACCAGTGTGAAACCCTTAGGCAGCACCTTCCCAAAGAGATTTTGCAGGACAAAGGCAGAAAAAACCCCAAATCCAAGCCTATAGAACAGTTGAAACCTTGCAAATGCAACACATGGATCCACACAGACCTTGGGAACATATTTTTGTGCAGAATCCCTGTACCTGTGCACAGCATAGGCCCCTACGACCTGATTTTTGGAAGCCGTATCTGAGGCATGTGATTCGCTCAGCAAATAATAATTGAGTTGCTATTTTTAAGACAGATTTTCCCTATCCTGAGGATGCCTCAGGAGAATCTCAGCACTGGGCTCATCAGCATTTTTGCAGAGCTGGTGGAGGCTGCACTGCTCTCCTGCAGAACTGGGGTGATTAGTGGAAGGAATTACTGCTTCTGTTTGGCAAAAGAGACACCAGATATCTACGTCTTGTGTTCTACCCCCTCTGAAACCATCTTTTTCCTTTACCATTCCTTCCAAATCATTATTTTTCTCTTCAAGGACCGAATCATGGCGCCCTGCCTGTGTCCTTGTTAAGATCTCAGCTAGAAAAATGCTTTTGCTTAAGAAAATAACATCATGGGAAAGGCCATGGCAACAAAAACACTTGTTTTGCCAGAACACATTTATACTGGATGGGTGGATAGTTCAGATGGCCATGAACACTTAATAAAGATCATTTTTCTAGAAATTCCCCAAGGCACTTCCTTCAAAAAAACTATTATAGAGAGACAGGCATTTCAGTGGAAACTGCCAGACTTAAAACAAATATAATTATCTTCTTTTCCTAATTTTTTCTGTCACCTTAGCAATGTAGGGAGGGCAATTTCTAGCCTAAATAAATTTGATTGTATTATGCCTTTTCAAATCTTCAGTCTTTTCTAAGTTTTATTTTGCGTCCAAAATCCTAATAACAGCCTGTAACACATTTACATTCCTGCATTCTTGCATTCTTGCCTCTATTTTGTTGGGTACACAGTATTCCTTTTCTTTTTTTTTTTCCCTCCTCTCTCTCCCTTTGGTAATACGACCATTCTGCATTTTTCCAGATTTGGAAAAACAGGAATGTTTTCAGCCTTCAAGTTAGTGTTTAAAGAACAAGAAGAAAAAAGGCACCTCTGGCCTTCAGGCACGAATTTAGAACATTAAACTACATGCAGAAAGAAGCAATATAAGATCTAGAATGAGGAAGTCAAAACTGTCTAAGAAATTTCACAGATTGAGAGAATTTAAGGGCATGATGAAACATCAGCTCTTTGAGTTTGACTCCTGTTTGTGAAGGCGATTACATTTTACCCATTTATTACTATGCTGAGATCCACGGCTCTGTTCAGCTGAAGCACTGCTTCCAGAAAAGTGCACTGCTTTGAAGTGAGAACATCAAGAGGTGGAAAATCAGCACCTTCCTTAACACCTATTAATCTCACACACTGTTAAATAGCACACAAGCTTCTCATTTGAATTTGCTGCCTTCTCCCTGCTGCCCTCGGGTCTCGTTTTTCCCTCTTTCCACAGTATTAGAGAGTCCTTATGTTGTGATAACTTCCCACAAAGTAATTAATTGTGGAGCAATCTACTCAGCCTTGGTGCACAGATCTGTTCAAACTGCACCAAGGTGTGCCCCCCAAACTGCTGTGCTGGATTTCACATCACTTGTAGCACTTTCCTGCTCTTCATTTGGATAACCCAAGAAATACAGTGTGTATTTTCTTGACATACCCTAAGTCACTTGTTACAAGTAGATACCACGTTGTCTGGAGTTATCTAGAACCCTGCTCTGCAAGCCCCAGGCAGAGTCTCTCCTGTCCAGTCCACTTGCTCAGGTCTCACTTCCTGCAGCCAATTCAGACTTCCTGTCCCATGCTTCCAGTTTTTTAAAGTTTTGTTCCCCTGAAGAAACATTTCGAGTAAAACCTTCATCTAACTAACTTCCCTGTTTAATTGCTTGGTCAAACTAAGATTTAAAACAAAGGACTCCCTTTCAGCCGTAATCTCAGACAGAAAGGCTTTCCTAGCAGATGTGGAAACACATTCATGCACAGGTATTAAAAACATAACTGAACATTAAAAACAGGGCAAAAAATTTCCATAACATGGATAACATTCCCTCAAATATCACAACTACGATTATTTTTTTGATCAAGGTAACCCTTTATCAGCTCCTGAATGATGAAAATAGAAGAAGCAACACTTCCTTCAGCTCCTGATCCTTCAAGGATTGAAAAACCTGTCTGTGAATGGTGTGGCAAGCTGACAGACTGGGAGTCACCAGTTTATTCCTCTTTCTTCTCATGCTTAATTCTAATTGCCTCCAATCAAAGTTTTGCTAAGCATTCCAAGTCATGCCATTAGATTTGAGAGTTAACTGTTCAAAGATAGCTCATTCAGAATGTTATTTCAAGTTGCCTGTTTGTAGAGTTCTGAAGAAAATGCTGCAAAAGTGTACAATGAGTGCATGTTTAGAATATTGTAATGGATTTTCTTCTCTCCAGGGAAGGTGATGGGTGTAACCACTGTAGCATAAGCTATTCCACAATAGTTGCTCTTAAATAACTAGTTGCAGCTTTTAGAAAAGCTCAGAAATAGTTTATGCCATGAGAGCTGTATCAGTCAATTTCCTTGTGTAACAGAAGCTTTGTAAACAGGACCGTTTGGCACAGGACCTGCTTTAATGCAAACTTTAGGTCTGGAGAAACTGGATATATCATGGGTTTGTGCACTGCATCAACTGGGGAAAATGGAAACACTCCACTGACTCAGAGAGGTCTTTTCTGGTCTCTTTTCTGTGAACCACATTGTTGGCTCTCCTCTGTCCCTAACCATGGTATTATGAACTTTCTGGCCTCCAGCTCTTGGTTCTAACGATTAAACAAGACTAACATTTTTTTGAGGTCATAGTGATAATATGATAGTCCCTTTGAAGGGATTCAGTAAATACAATACAGCAGTAGTGCACTGCGGTATTATCAGAACCTTAATTTTGACTTCTGGCAATATTATCACTGAAGAAACTCTGCTTTTAAAAACTTACAACGTATAGTGGGCAGAAGAACCACCAATAATAACCAAAACGGTTTTATAAAGCACAAGACTCAGTTTCCTTTCCTGACCACACTGGGCAACTACTAAAAGGAATCCATCTGTTAAGTGATTCTTAGAATCATGCCCCTCCTGCCTAAGATGGCTATCCAGAAGTACCTTCCAAAAGAACTACGATAACTCTGACTCACTCTGAGATTCCTGGTAAGCAACTGATTTTCAGTAGTTACTGCTGGCCATGTGGGATTGACTCCAGCATTCTTAGGCACCTATGTGGAGATCAAAATAAACCCTTTCTTTGCTTCCTCTTACGGACTATAAAGAATCTTAGAACACCAGCCTAAATTCAGCCACTCCCTTTCAAACATCCAAAGCTAGGTCAGGTCAGCTTCCATGCCCAAAGCCTGCTCTACTTTTGAATTATACATATTTTAGATTGCTAAATGGACCTTAGGATTTAAATGAATCATTGCATGATGTCTAGGAAATCCATATGATTAGACGAGACTTGGACACGAAAAAAAGATTAAAAAGAAAAAGAAAGGAAAAAAGAAGAATGATTATGGGACAGTGACTTCTGTCACGGACCCAGGAAGAGGTGGTTTGTCTCAGAAACATTAGTGGCTCTTCCTGGTGTGACACCTCCTGTCCTCTGTCCTACATCTGCTATGCCAGCAGAAGCTGATAGGTTGGCTCAGTCTCTGCTCTTACCCCAGTTTTTTCTCCACAGGGCAGCAAAATTCTCTTTTGCCTTTTTGTTGAGTAGTTGATCTGCACTCACCTTCCTAGGTTACATTAGGAGAATAAAGCCAGCCCAGTTATTTAAACAATAACTATAAAAATCATGTTTCTTTGTCTCTAGAAGTTATCCATAGATGCAGAAAATGACCATGTGAATATGTAATGAGGGAAAGGACTGTGGATGACAAATGCTGAGCAATTATATCTGACCTTAGCACCAGAAATTATGAGGAAAAGAATCAATATAAATTGTGTGCATGTCTTATGGGCATGCCTGCATGCTGATTGCTGGGGCGGGGAGACACAACAGCCACTGAAGCTTGCTGTAGGATTTTGAGGAAAAAGGTATGAAACGTGCAATGTGGCCTCTTCCTTGCTTTCTGACCAATTCCAGAACACTGCATCAGGTTTGATATGCCAGACTGTCAGGACAGTTCACAGAAGCAAGGTCATGCTACAGAGAACAACTGATTAGGTGCATGTCCTGAAGCAGCAGGCAAGGGAGCAGCACAGGTATTGGAAGGGTCTAAATGCCAAGCAGAAATGAAAACACATAACTGAAAATGATGATATATGAAAGTGGCTGAGGATAAATATAATAAAACCTTTTTGTCTAGATTTAGGTGTCTCTAGTGAAGTAATAGAAATCTCCACATGAAATTTAACACTGTCAATTCTGGCACCCATAACTGTACATTTTGTAAGAATCAAGAGCCGTCAGGGATTAATACAAAGCACCACGAGTTGTTTTCCCTCTCTGACCATGAAGATCGTACCTAGATGTTGCTCTTGCACACACAAGTCCAAAAACCACGGAACTGTAATTTTTAAACACTAGATGGCTCCATTGGCTTTTTAAATGCAGCATTTCCCAAGCTTGCACAGAGTTTTAAAAAGTAAATACCATGCAGAGTTGTGTTCCACTGACAGTCATAGATACCACTAAAAAAAAAATTTTTAAAAAATTGTCTTCAGCCTTTTCCCAATGTGAAACTGATAGCCAGTGCAAGTGGCAAAAAGGCTTTCAGTTTCTCCCCTGTATTATACTGAATTTTTCACAATTAATTGTGTCCACAGGATGACTGCGTGGTGCCTAAGGATGGAAAACGAAGGTTATGGATTCTGGCCCCTTGCATGGAGAAAGCTGGCAAAAGTGGTTTTAAGCTGTTGATATGCTCTTCCAACCTTTTGCACCCATCTGTGTCCCACTGGCACAAGGAAAAGTCATGGAAGCACCCATTCCTTCCTACCGCACTGCAAATACTGAAAAATTATCTTGAGGGATTATCCCTCAATAGATTCAGCACATTATGAACTATTAAAGCACATCTGGAAAAGCAAAGAGATAGAATATATGTGAAGTTTACTCTTGCTCTTTTAGCAAATATCCAGTCTCAGGACCAGATTATTAAATGAATGTCTGCATCCAGCAAGTTTACCTTTCCCCATTGTTTTGGGGTAGCACATATAAATTTAAAATTTATACTCCATTCATATGACTTTTGAGGAAAAACTTAACAGATCCGAAAAAACAAAGTTGAAGAAACGCCAACGTTGATGGTTTATTTTTTAATTATCTACTCATTTAAGTTCTAAATTCCTCTGATATTTCTGTTTTGTAAACAAAAGGTTGCTGAAACTCAGAAATTAAATATTAGGGAAGGCAGGCATCGAGTTGAAAACCTTTTCTTCCACTTTAGTCTAGATCTGAGAAGATTAGCTGTTTCCCTACTACCAGCTTATTGTACAGGAGATGACAGGAATAAGCCACTCAAACACTGACTAATCCAGCAGATCACCTTCCATTTCACACCTTCTGCCATCTGCTCCAGCCTCTGTTGGCTACCTGAGACTCAAAGGGATTTGTCCATGTTGGAGCTGCTCCCTGAGGAAATCCCTTCTTTTCCACTATATGATCCAGCAAATAGTTTATTACATACAGAGACCCTCCCCACAGATCCTGGGCTTTAGGAACACATGAAAAATGAAAGGGTTATGAAGGTGTATGGTTAAAAATGTCCCAGTAAAGAACCAGAACAAAGCCCTGAGCAGAGCACTCCTTTACACCAATCCTTCAAGGTGTCCATGGAATTCAAGGCCCTTCCATGGAGAAAAAAGGCCAAGGAAAAGAGGAAAAAAAACCCCCAAAACCAACACAAAACCAACCAACCAACAAAACCCCAAACAAACCACCCACCCCAACTTGTCAGAGTCACTAAATCTAAAAGGAAAGGCGTGTAAGGTTGCAGGATCAGAAATTAGTATAGAGGGAATTGAGTAAGGCATCCAGCACAGAAGCCCTGACAGCATCTACTGCTCCATGGAAGCATCCCAAGTGTACACCATCTGATGATGCTCTGCCTGCACGTGAGGGGGCAGGCAAACAGCAACAGGCCCCACCATCTCCATGATCTTCCCTAATACCTGCTACAGACAGAGTTCTGAGCTAGGGGCTCTTTTTTCCAGCCCTGTTGGCACTTAAGTGACTTGGAAATCTGTCTTTGGACACAGACATCGGAATCAGGTTCTTCAACTGCGGCAGCAGCTGAAACATAGAGCTCGAGGTACAGAGAACTTTGCAGTTTCCCTTTGTCCACACTGGACTAACTTCACTCCGTGCAATAACTGGGAATCAGTAAAGTCTTTCCTAGACCCAGAAAAGGGCACAAATATGACTTAGGTATGTGTGCTGTTTATTTTAACGGAAGGGAATGTCCTGCAGGTTAAGGAAGCTGCGGGACTTTCACGAAACCCGAGTGGAAAAAGCCAGCGCAGCGAACAGGTCAGTGTGGAGCCGGAGAGAGAGAGAGAGAGAGAGAGATGCCCCAATACCGCCAGCACCGCTTTTCCCTCCGTTAATGTACAGGCAGCGCCGGTACGAACAGGGAAGGCGGTTACGTAAGGGGAAATCTGCATTCCTTGCGTAACTCGGCTCTTTATATAACCCCGGCCCCGGAGCGGGGAGCGGCACCGGCGGTACCGGCGGAGAGGAGCGGAGAGGAGCGCAGGGCGCTGCCGGCACTGCCCGCCCCGAGAACCGCCCTGCCACAAAGGAGACGCGCTGTTCCTGCCTAAAGGAAAAGAAATAAAAAAGACGGGAGATGTCACAGGCTGCAGATTCCCATAGCTGATGGTTTAGGCGGGCTTTATGGAAAGAAGACAGGAGCTTTTAAAGTAGTTTTTCATACAGAATCACGGGAGCATCAAGCTTGGAAGGGACCTTCAGGATCATCCAGTCCCCCGCCAAGCCAGCACTGCCCCTGTAAGCCCTAAGCCACAAACCCACATCACCCGGCTCCAGATCCAGATGCACCTTGACTCGAACACCTGCAGGGACGGTGAGCTCCCTGGGCAGCCCATTCCAACACCTGACCACCCAGACAGTGAAAACATAAATGCAACACAGGCCTGGCCATAGAGATTTCACACAGGCAGACTGGATAAAAATAATAAAACAATTCCCACTCCCAGTGAAAGTTTAAGTTTCTACAGGAGAATAAGAAAACTCTCTGTTGGATTTCTTGCCAACTCCGCCTGCTTAGCGCTACACAGGGAACACGGAGAAGGTTTTGTTAGGCTGTAAATGGTCACTACGAATCCCCACGTACAAATGAACTCCAGGGCTGGAGGCTGCAGAGTTTCACTGACACTTGAGAAAGGAGAGACTTGGAAAATACACTTATAAAACAAAGATGGGGGATAATTTGGGGACAGGGAAAGCTGCAGTTCAGCAACACCTAGCCCAGAGCTCATTCAAGGATAAAAGTTCAACAACACCTAGCCCAGGGTTTATTTAAGGATACGTGACCTTTGTGTAAAGCCATGTCTAAACCATATCTTGCATTTCCCAGTTCCTGGGCAGTTACATGCTCCATCTGCATCCCACAGATACCTGTTATTTGGGAAGGAAACTTCCAATGTGAGGGCCAAAGAACCCAGATGCAAACCCTCATCACAAATGATTACAGGAAACTTAATGGCCAATAATAACACAAATGCAGAACTGAGTAGCACTTAACTATTTGCATTTCCCTACAAACATAATATGTAAACTAATTCTAAACATACAGGTTAGATTTCAGTACTGATTTTTGCAGAAATCACCTAATTCAGAATAGAATATTTTTATTTTAGGGGTCTCCAAAATAGACTGCAGAGTTCTCCTCTGTGAGCTGTAATTACACTGTTTTATTATTTATCATGCACTGGCAGTGTCTAATTTATTAGACTGTTGCTTGCTGAATATTTTATTTTATGTGCACTTCAAGCAAATAAAATTCCTCTTAAAACAAAGTTGAGTAAAAGGGCATTGTACATCAGAGCTGTGCTTAAAAACTATTTCCACTACACTGCACAAAACAGATTTGAAATGTAACTTTCAGAAAATTCTGTTTCATAAATCAGATTTAAGGTCATTCAGCTACACATACAGGTTTGTCTGATGCATTCAGATCTCTCCTTTGAACAGTTCCAGAATTTCAGATAAATTATGTATAAAGTCAGAGAAAGGCAGTCTTCCATCTGGGGTAACTACTTGCAAAGTCCAAGCTAAGTAAGTTTGAGACAAACTGGTTTTAAAAATGTATTTTACATGGCTGTTGTGACAAAGGCAGTTAGCAGATGCCAGCAAAGAATTCACCAAGTGGCTGGAAAGAAATCTTTCCAAATAGCCACATGATGACTTAGAATTCCAAACACACCAAAGAGTCCCATCGTGCTTGTAAACCTTTCTTGTGCAATGAAGTATTACAGTATATTCTATTTATAAACTCATGGAAAACTTCTTTTATGTTGCTTCAGACTCCAATTACTAGGACTGTACAGGTACTTTCCCAGTTTATTTTTAAAGCAGTGGCTGAATAGTCACATCCTTTTGCAATTTCTATGGTTCTCGCTTCCATTCCTGGTCTTAAACAAACTGGTTTATATTTGCATACTCTATGTATTTTATCTTATAATAATATACTACAGGACAATTATACTCACAGGTATCCTTTCAGAAGGGAGAATGTCACTTGGCTGAAAACCCCCAGGGAACCGGATTCCACACCTAGAACTCTCAGTTCTAATGTCAGTACAAATCATTTAAAAAACATTTTGCATTTTGTAAAACCCTAGTAGTATCTTGTACATACATATTCCAACTACTCAAGATGGAATTTATGAAAAACTTGGTCTAATCAAAGTTTCTTCTCCTAGTTCTCATCTCACATCCCACTTTCTGGAATGGCCTTGAACAATCTCCAAAACATAGGAAATTTGTTGCTTTTATTTAGAGTAGGAGTCAAAATTACAGATTTACAAATTCCTCTTTAACTCAATACAGAGAAAGACCAAATCATCTTAAGATGATTAAGAGTTCTTGACTGTTCTAATTCAATTACAGGACTGAATACTCATATGCCCAATTAATTTCCACAGGCTTTTTGAAAAGCAGTGGATAAGAAATATGATGCTTTTTGATTAGCTGACTCTATGAAACTGACAGATATTATTTGCTTTGTATCATTTCAATCATTCAGTGGAGCAATTTTCTCCCTTTTTGAATTATTACAATTTTCTATATTACTTTGTTTAAAAAAGGAATCATTCTTCCTTTACAGTGAAGAGTATTTGATGACGTGATGCAACTGCATTTCACATTTGGCACAAACCTCCCCTCTGGCTTTTGGAGATAACTTCATTTAACTGTGAGGGGTTTTTTTCAGTTGGAATATCAGTAAGTCTTCAGTAAGTAAATGCATGTGTGCCAAGCATATCATTAACTGAACTGATTGAAGATCAGAAAAGCAAGTACTAGGTCTAATATCACTTGGGTGCCACTAATGGCTACATTATAGATTGAAATATTTCATTTGCTCCATTAGTTGTTTGGTTGTTATCAATACCACAGGCAGTTGTATGAATCTATTTACAAAATGAATTCAAACTCCATTAGCTTTTAAGGCACTGCTCAAACGAAAGCAGTGTCTTACAACAGCTGAAACAATTACAAGTGAAAATGAGAGACCATTTTGATGAATATGCATTTCAGCTGTAAGCATCTCCCAGACAAGATTTGTCTGTTTCTAAAAATAATTGTTAATAATACAGATGTATATTTGGGGGGGGGTTATTATTTTGTTCCATTCCTCTGTAAATGTTGACATTTAAAACTTTTACTGCATTTCCTCTTGTTAAAATAGACTGACTGCAAAAGAGAAAATACCATGTGCACTGAAATAGTCATGAGTTTACCACTGTCACCAGAAGAGCAGTCTTTAAAGTAAGACTAAAAGCAAGTTAAAGATATAATAGACATACACATTTGAAAAAAATAATATAAATAAATGTGATCAGCTGTAACTTGGTAAAAAGACGTGGATTAACTTTTTCTTGTATAGCAAGATTAAAAAGACGAAAATAAATACATTTTTACACAGTGCAAAATGTACCTGAGAGAACCAGTGCTTGCTACACAACAGAAGGGAAGTAACACCCAGGTGGCTTCAGAAAGTACTGACATTTTACACTGGGAGTCCCAACATTTAAAATAACTCTGGAGACACTTGCACCACTTTCAGCGTGTGGTGTGTAAAAGTACAACCTACCTACAAGCAGGACTGGCAGACAGGTTCCTCATGGGGCAGACAAGGTGCTGACTGGCAGCACTGAGGTGCTCTGAGCTTCAGTGGTTTATGTTCTGTAGGTGCCAATGGAAGAGTACAATAACATCTGTGTTGAAAATAGGCTATTTCACTGTCAGCTCAGTGTTACTGCCATTCCCCAAGGATGCATGTGAATTGTTCATTATGAGAGCAGAGATGGGACAGGAAACTAGACCCACCAGTCAAATCTATGCTCTTAGACAACTGACCACAGTAATTGCTTCTGCAAAATGTGGGAGGACTTGAACTATTTTCGTGTTAATTTACTACCATTACCCTATCCTTACAATCCACCCTGCTCTTATTACAGATCTTGCAACAGTATTTTCTTAATGCTTCAATTACTAGAGATGCATTTACTCAGCTATGATCTCAGCTTGCTTTTGAAGTTTTCCAATTTGTTACAAAAGGAAAGCTTATTTAAATACTCATGGCTGCCTACAACAAGTGCCCTGTGTCCTATACCCTTGGGGCTTTGTACTTCAGTGCTCATAGAAGCCTTTTCTTTGCTAAGCCATTTTTAAGGTCTCCTTCCTGTGCGAATTCTCTGGCCTTGCTAATATGTGAGCTCTCACTGCAACGTTCTCTCTCTTCACTCGGGGCATACGGAGCTGCCCGTTTGCGTGTAAGAAAGCTGAGAAACACAGTTATTTTCGAAACCGTTATTTTTTCACTGCGGCTGGCACGAAGTCAGCACGAGAGGAAACTCTGCCAGGCTCTTGCATCCCACAGAAGAGATTAAATCAAGTGCAGAGGCAAGACTCATGTGCCAAGCTGAGGAGAGAAAACCAAGAGGCCGTGGGATACCTGAGTCCAGCAGGCAGGGCACAATTATGATTTGATGGACACCAAGCTTAAACTTCCAGGCAAACTGCCATGATGGCAGGCAAGTTTGAGCAAGTTCAGGCAGATGGCTGGGAGAAAGGAAGGAAGCTGCACTAACAGATCAGGAATTGAGGGGTGTATTGAATGGCCAGCAGCAACAGGTGTGCTTTACTCACACATCAAATGGGCAGGGCAGCTGTGAGTCAGAGATACAGACACATTATCTGGTTTTCTGGGTGGCAGGTATTTTGTCAGGGTGTTGCCAGCAGCAGCTGATGAAGACATTCAGAGTTACTGTGGGAAAAGCACGTACACGCAGCATAAGTCTTTTTTCCAGGCTGAGAAACAATGCCTATTTTTGTAGTATTAATATTGGTTTTAATTTCTTTTAAATTATGGCTGGCTCATTTTTGAATGCTTTGGATTGCTACATGTCTCATACAACAGCTGTGGCCATAATTCTTAGCCTTTTTTATGACCACATGAGGATGAATGTGCTGACACTTGTCTAAGGGCCAAAATATCCGGTCTTCTCTGCAACTCGGTCTTGAGATGGACAACTCCTTTCTTTTCACTTCATTTCTGCACTAGCTGTGTGAAGTAAAGGAGTCTCCAAAGCCCAAATCCCCTGAGGTTTATGCATGGAGCGTTTCTATGCCTACCAAGCTGGGCGGACACAGACCTGATGCCTCACGTTTTGGGACATCTACTTTTAAGCCTATTCGTCTTTTTACACCAACTACCTTCACTCACTGCATTCCCAGTGCTTCCCTGCATTGTAAAGATACTTTTATATCTAAATGCCTTCAGGTTAGACTCCAAGTATTGTAACCCAAACTTACCAAAAACGTCCCTAGAACTTTCAGCCTCAGGGCCCAGAATCTCTCAAAATAAGGTCAAATTATTTTACACGTTAACATCCTCATTCCTGCTGAGTCACGCTGGGTTTGAGCTTCAGTTATTTGCCTTGGCCTACTTACCCGGAAAATTTCTTGGGGTTTTGTTTGTTTATTTTTTAATATAGACGAGCACCTGGACCGCGTTGCTACACTGAAGGGCAGACGCTGTTGAAAACACTTCTGACAGGGACACATCGCCAGCACACTTACCGGCTGTCATTCTGCACTGGCCTCACGACCTTCTGGTCTCGAACCCAAGTTTTCTACGTTAAAAGCGCCCGTCGAGGAGTTTTGAACCAGGCGCTCGGGAAGGCGGCACCGCTGAGGCGAATCCAGGCGGGCTGAGCTCCCTCCCTCCCTGCCTTCCCTCCCTCCCTGCCTGCCGCGCCGGCCGGGGGCCATGTGACAGCGCGACTTCTGCCTTCAAGCCGCCGAAGGGGAAGGGGAAAGGGCTACACTTTCCCCGTTGCTCCGGCTGCCGCTGAGGCCGCGGCCCCGCG
>VZTG01005392.1:20891-55828 GCA_013397845.1 Melanocharis versteri
CGGGCCCGGCCCCACCTGCTCCCGGCGCCGGGATGCGGCGCTGCCCGCCGGGCATCCGCGGGGCTGGGAGGCGGCTCTGGCTTTCATGGCATGTGCTCCATGTGGATCCAAGACCGTTAAATGCCTGATCGATAATTGCTTTTTCAGTAATCATTCCATCGATTTTTTTTTTTTTTTTTAGTGCAGCATGTTTCAAGAGAAATAGCTTTCTTTTCTTCTGCAAAGGTGCAGACCTAAAGAGCAACCAAAGCAGCCTTTCTTTGAGATCGAGATATTTAGGAAAAGAGCATTTACTGGGTGGCATTCATATCCTTCCCCGTCCCATTAAAATGTCTAGTTGTCGCTCACCTTGGGCAAAGGACAGTACTTCAATAGAAGGATACTGGATACAAGAGCCTCTTCCAGTTCAGGATGGCACAGCTTGCACGAGTATTGCATGAGGTGCTTCATGACTATTTTAGGTTTATTAGGCTCATTTCGATGCCATGAGCTAGAAGTGATGTGGGTGAACGTACATTTCAAACTGTTCTGTGCCTTAGTGTCTCATGCTTGAGTGGAGAATGTGAGCTTGGGTTCTGTAAGAAAGAAAAAAACTTTGGTGTCAGTATAGGATTGTACTTGAATCTATACTTTCTGTCTCTTCACTATCTTATTGAAAGGATTTAAAATGCACCATGGTTTCTCATGTAGTGTGTTTCTTACCGCATTCCTGATTCTGTAGGAAAAAGTTCATTTAAGCTAGGAAAATGCTCAGCCAATAATAAATATACAACCAACTAATTTTTTTTTTTATGCTAGTGCTGAAAATATTTTAATTGCTGATTTAGCAGCAGAAAAACCATTATTATTTCACATTGTACTGGTATTGTTAGCACTCTTACTGTAGTTGAGTGAGTATAAAGGGAGTTTTTGCCTGGCTGAAGTGGCCCAAAAGGCCCTTGCTGCTGGCAGCTCTATGTGTGGCAGGCACTGCTGCTGACAACTGTGTTCATCGAGGTCAGGGGACAGACTCCCATGACTTCCCTTGGGGGTTGAAATTGAGAAACCAAACCTAAGTTTGGATGCTACTGAGACATGGTAGTGCATTGTCACTGAATTATTCAGCTAAACATGTATGTGTTTTTGAATTTCTTATGTAGTTATACTTGATTTTATGAAGACTTAATGCTAATTGCAAAACAAATACTCTCCAGGCAGAAAAGAGCACAGTCAGATCCACAGTTCTTTAAAACCAGAAATGCTTTTCTACTGGGATGTGAATGGGTTCTTATAAAATAAGAATGCAAAGTAATGTAGAGGAACACTAAATTGCCATGTTGTGGTCCAATTTAACTCTTGTCACCTTTTCATATTATATTGGCTTTTAGAATAAAAACAAAAACGTTCTCAAAGCAACTGTGAAAACAGGTGGACATTAATTAGAGGCTTTTAGGCTGAAAACAACAGGATCACATATCAAAAGGATCACATATCAACATGTGAAACCTGCAGCATGCCTACAGAAAAATTGTATTGGGGGCCCTGATAAGTTGTGCCTGGAGAGATAAAAAACTGCCATGCTCCATGCTGACTTCCAGGGTATGTCGTTATTTAAATGAATGCTGTCTCACAAAATATGTTTGAATTTTGTTGCAAAAAGGATTCTGAAATGCCAGTTTTGGACCCAGACTTTGCATTCTGGCAGTGCTTGGATCCATTTACTGTGACATGTTCACAGCTATTTTTAACTTATGTAATAAGAATTTAATCTTATTTGTTATAAACTCCATCATACTGAAGGCATTCAGAAAGCTTTATAGTACACAACAAATAATGTTGGTCAGTAGCTTATCAGCACTCTGTTTATTCCCTCTGGAATGCTTCCAGTTACGCTAAAATGCACATTCTGGATTGTATGAAAATGGAATAACAGTAAATCCAGAAAACTACAGAAGAAACAATAAAGATGGCATTTTAGTAGTGATGCTAGAACAAAACAGAGATATTTTGTGATGAAAGGCTAGCTACTTAAAAATTTAAAATGTAAAACATATTCTTTTTGAAAAGTAATATTTAAATGCCAAGTAGAAATGGAAGTCCACGACCTATCTGCTTCCCATGTGCATTCAAAAATATGAGATGAACTACTGAAAACAAATGGAAAAAGAGTCACTGTGTTAACTGTATTATCTTTGCTCCTGCTGTGCAACTATTTCACTTCACAGCAGTTCCGTGACTTTCTGATTTGTGCAAGGGATGGGGTGAGGTGGAAATGTACAACCTTCTTTTCTAACTTGCCTGGTGGTTTGAAGTCACTGAGCGAGGAAGAAGGCAAGCAACTGAGTGAATGTGATTTCCAGGTTCAGTGCAAGGACACGTAGCTGAGTATCCATTGTATCACAAATAATTGTCTGTCTGACCTGTGCAAGTAAGTGGAATCTCCTGGTAAATCTCTACATAAATTGCTTAGGAATTTTTGAGGGGATACCAAGAGGTTCGTGACGCACAAATTAGCATGGCTCCAAAAGTAGAGCTGCTCTGTGGTTCTTGTGTACTGCACGCTAGTTTAAATTCTGCAGAGCTGCTCTACTTTCTTCTGCTTTTGCTCCAAGCTCTGAATTTTGATAGGCATACCACGGAAAAACCCCCAGCCTCTCGCACATCTTCACTCTTCCTGTAGCTCTAACTTTGTCAACTGTGCTCCTCATCAGGCGAGATGCCCCGGCAGTTTCCCAAGCTGAACATCTCGGAGGTGGACGAGCACGTGCGGCTCCTGGCAGAGAAGGTGTTTGCCAAAGTTCTGCGAGAAGAAGACAGCAAAGATGCTCTGTCACTCTTCACCGTGCCTGAAGACTGCCCTATTGGGCAGAAGGAGGCCAAGGAGAGGGAGCTGCAGAAGGAGCTGGCAGAACAGCAGTCTGTGGAAACAGCTAAAAGGTTTGTTCTGGAGTTGCTTCCTTAGTGGAAAAGAGTGTTGGAAATGAGTTTGAGTTCCTATCGAAGTACCTGGCGAACAGCATTCTGCCTCTTGCTACTTCAGGAGAAAGGTCAGCAGCAGGTACCAGGGCCACCCATGTGGTGTCCTTCTGTCCTGTGCAGGAGGTGTGGGGATGGGCCCCAGGGAGCTTGGGCTGGTCAGGTTGTCTCAGCTGTGTTCCCAGCAGTAGCACAGATATTGCTTATGCAGATTTAATAAACAGCATAGCTGGGTAGACATGAACACAATCCTAAGACTCTTTAATGTAAGAAGAGTCAGAAAAAGAAACATTACCCTCTCTTTTCCTAGTTTCATTAAGAGAAACAGAAAATTTTAACACAGAGAAAATGACAGTGGCATAATACTACTTTTAGTCTCTGCAAAAATAGATGAAAGCAAAGAATTTATATTTAAGATCAAGGGGTAAGGTGAAAAGTGGTATTGGCATAATGAGGTTATTTGTAGGTTTCCTTTGCTCACAGAGATAAAATCTAACCACTGTCAGCCATAAAAGTGCATGTTAAAAAAAAATAAATTGTATTGTACCTTTGGTATACCCATGGCTGTAATGAAGCCAAACTTGCTCTGGTTTGTGATTTTTTTTTTTTTTTTTTCCTGCAAGAGAGGCAGACTTCCCCTGATGTCAGACTGTTCCAGTGTCTTGCCTTCACAGGGCTGCTGGGCTGTTTCTGGAGTCACATGAGCTCAGCAGCAGCCTGACACCAAATGGGTTGGACGTGTACAGACTCTTCAAAAAGCAGGCAGACAAGAAAGCTTTTGAAAGTGATAGCTAAACACATGTACCTGGTTAGCTGCAGACAGGCAGTTGGGCAACACTTGGAATCATGTTTCTGGAACAGAAGGGAGAAGAGTCAATTTAGTTAAATTAAGGTATGACTCACTGATGATACAAGCTGAGACTTTGAGTTTGGAATTGTGCGAGTGGATTTCCCAGTTGGCATGTTCATAGATATAAACAGGCACAGAAGGGAAAACCAGATGTTCCCAGTCAAAATGTTTGGTATATATTTCCTCCTGAACTCTAGTGGGTTTCACTTTTAATTTGGAAAATTTATCTCCCAGAAACAAACTCAAACTCAGGTTTTGTACAGGTTTAACTGTAGGGAGGGGTATTATGGGTATGTTGTTTACATGTGGGAACAGAACAAGTGTTCATCCCTGTCCTGCAGGACTGAAGTGTACTTCAGGGACAGGGACACAAGGACAGCTTGTGCTGTTTCCAGTTGCAGTTGATCAAACACTGCCTTTCAAAACTGATGCTGATTTCCAAGGTGGCTACAAGTACTTTAGAGGATGAAATTTGGGTGTTAATTGTACCAGCGCTGCATGTTCTTATTCTTAAGAATATAAGTAATATACAGCTTCCAGAAAATGTTTCAGTGTTCCTTTTCCTTTGTTAGTGATTCTTACCAACATTTTAAGGTTTTGGTATCTAACTTAAAAAATTAGGGACTATTTCTACAATGCAAAGGAAATTGATATCACAGGTAGTTTATAACACAGTATTTATATATTATATGAATATTTAAAATACATTTAAGCACATTTAAACTGAGTAAGGAAAATGAATTCCATCTTTAGAGATATTCTAAAACTCCACTTGAGGTATTACAATTACTTCACTGGAAAACATAGCATTCTTTGTTAGCTGGTTTATCTGAGGTGCACATCTATCAAAGCTTTGAGGAGAAAAGGCAACATTTTTTAATTTATGTGGGTTCCACCTGAGAGGAGGAACAGACTCGCATATCAAAGCCATGCTGTGATATCACTCTGATAACCAACATAAGCCTTCTGCTCAAGTCTCATCACACACTGCCTAAGGAATAACTAGGTGCTCCTCCTTTTCCTTACAAGTGTAACTGAATGACTGTGAAATTTTGTTGCCTAGTTTTGTCTGACAGCTAGATGAGTTCTAGGTCTTGCAAGTTTTGGGGAGAATGAGAAGTGTGTGTAACAGCATGATAACTTACAACAATTTCCATATGTAACATTGACTTGTTTCTGTCTGATCCTTCACGAATTCTGATGCTCTTACTCTCTAAGAATTGACCCTTACTGAAGTGAGCACAGTGATCACATTTTCCTTCTGCACAATGACTTGCTGAAACTGAAGTTGTGAGAAGTGAAGCAAAAACCTTAGGGCATCTTAGAGTGCCTGTAAATAAATTATGCCATATTGGACTCATGTGGAGGGTAAGTGCAATTGTGTGTAGTGTGGATCATGTGAAATGTCAATAGAGAAAAGCTAAAAGCACACATACGTTCTGACCAACTTTTTTCTGTGGTATGAGAGATTTAATTTGCAAAATTTCCTAGGGGGTGATTTCTTTGCTGTAATCAGTTTTCCAGTGTATTTAGTGTTTTATACCATGGCTTATTTTATGTTTTATACCATGAATTCATAGGAAGAAAAGTTTCAAGATGATTAGATCCCAGTCTTTGTCATTACAAATTCCACCTCAGGAATGGAAAGCACCACCGGCCAATCCCGTCCTGTCACCTGCAACGCCAGTTCTTCCAAGTGCTTTTGTGCCAGTCCAAGTGCCATATGATGTACCAGAATTCCAAAGAGTTTCAATTAGTGGGGACTACTGTGCAGGGGTAAGAAACCATTGTTTTCCCAGTTTCTGTATCTAAAGGGTAAAAAAAAAAAGTCCCATATATGTACATGAAGTGTAAAATGCCAACATGATGGTTCTCTGCAACAAACTCTAAATTGCTTTGTGAATACAATGATTTGTTCAATAGTTAGAAATCAAGGTCAGGTTGTTTTATACTCTTTATAATAATAAATTGGACAAAAACATAATCAGATGTTCAATAAATAGGTAATATGTGATAGGATAAAAACATTTTGTGTGTGTTTTGTATATTGTATTTGGATTCTGCTTCTGTCACTGTTTTCCTGACTCCTTGGGCAAGGTCCTTATGGTCAAGCCCCATACACTTCTATTTCTGGAAATTCAGTCTCCTTGTTACTGGCGTGGATTCGGTTTGTTGCTAGAACTGCTGTTTTTGCCAGTATTTATAAATCCAGGTTTTCCTTCCAGGTTACAGTTGATGACTATGAACAAGCTGCCAAGAGCCTGGTGAAAGCTCTTCTCATTCGGGAGAAGTACTCACGCCTTGCCTACCATCGCTTCCCGAGAACAACATCTCAGTACCTGTGCAGCATGCGGGATCAAAAATGGAAGGTTGAAGATGAGGTGTATCCAGGTGAATATTCTTTTTTAAAATATTCCATTACATCCCAAAAAATTTAAACGTTATTTTAAAATACAGAATTAAACCCATGCGCTACTGTAGTAAAGGGAAGTTGTATTTTTGTGATGATCTCTTCTGACTGTCTTTGTAATTTATTCTGTTATTGAGTGGAGAATCACTGACAGACCTAAGTTATAAATACTGTGTCTAATTTGGAATTTTGAAGCTGTCAAAACCTGAAAACCAAGACTAGACTCTCATTGATTACTTTATTTCCTTAGCAAATGGGATGTTAAGTAGCATACTTGTGTTCCCCCAGGAAAAAGCTGTATGGCTGTGGTTTAAAGTGAAGCCATTCCTCCTCATCTTGGCGTAAGGAACTAAAAGGGGTGATGAGCTCATCTGCATCGTAAATTGAAGCATGATACAGACATGCCAGTTAGCAAGCCCTGAGTCAGGAATTTCACAGGCAGGCTACACTTGCCAGGTCAAGACTGGAAGCTGTAGAGTCACATTTGTTGGGCATTGTGCCTGAGTAAATAAACTGTGATCTCTCAACTAGGCTTATTAGGTGGAACATATTCCCCCACTATGTATGTCACAAATTATTTTTGTCACTTAGGTGGGTTGTGTCTTGAAAGCTTTGCTTGTGCATTAAACTGTTTGCACTGCTCATTTCTGGATTAGGCTGTGAGGAGCAATCTTCAGTCTGTACAGATGGGCCACTGTAGATGTTGCTGACAACTTATTTTCAGCCTTGAAGTGACATTTTAAATCAATTGCCCTCTGGCTCAGTGGGTGAAAGAGGGTAACTAAATTTGTTTTCAAGTGTTTGTTTTCCAGGCAGAGTGTAAAGAGGACAGTATACTGAATATTCGAGACAGGGAAGAGATTTTGGAACAGCTGCCAGGGAGATATTTCCAAGCTATTATTAGGTTAATAACTTCATTACAGTTACGATTTTAAACTTATGACACATAAAATGAAATCTTGTTACACAATGTCTTAATTAGCACAAGTTCGAACCTGATAGTTATGAATATTAGAGATAAGGATGGTACCAGTCCATAACATACATTCAGGTGCTCTAGGTGAATAAAAGGACTCGTTAATTACTTTTCTGTCGTGGCTTAACTGAACAGATAAAAGAAGAAATCTCTGATAAGACTGAGCCAAAGAACGTGGTTCAGTTGACATAAATGCAGTCAGGACACTTACTTTGTGCTGGCTGCATTAGTAAGGTATTATAAAAGAAGTGATGGCTGTTCATGACAGGAGTGACAATGTTTGAGTGTTCACATAAGCTAAACCTCGTAGAAGTATGTGTGATTACTTGATTCTTTGTAAAGGCTTTACAAAACTGTACTGAACAAATCCCAGTTGTGCTTCTGGTGCTTTTTGAGTGATTTTGTTCATGATCAGAAGGCCAAGGGATAAACTGGATTTGTGTTGTACTATCTTTGGCTTCTATGCTTCTTGCTTCTATTAAAAAAATTAAATGTTAAGAAAAATGTTTTATTAAAAAAACCTCAAACAAAACCATCACCACAGAAAACCACATATAAACAAACCAACCCCCACAAACTAAAAAACTCCATTGAAAACACAACACAACCGATTCTATGCTTAAATACGAACTTTCAAAATTGCTACAGTGAGTCAGAAGGTGAAAAGAAAATAATGAAGGTGGGTTTGAAGTCAACAACTATTCTATTGTTCAAAACTCTCAAGTGTACTTCAGCCATTCTAATTTAAATGCTTCTGCAAACTCAAGCTTATTCCATCACACATTAATAAAGAATAGTATTAAATCTGTATGCATTGGTTTAGAGAACTCTAATAACATATAACATTTGAATTAAGGTAGGCGCTTAATTTAGAGAGGGGCTGCAACTAAAGCCTGTCAGAATAAAGCTTTGCTGGAACAGCAGATCTTTTATAGTAACTGAATGTGATTTTAATGAAAGTACTGAGACCTGTTAGAAATTGAGCTTTACAGAAGCAGAAAGTTCTTTTTGTAATATTTTGCCTTTTGTGTAAGTTATTTCTTCTAACTATAATGCAAATTTGTTTTCAGATTTCCATTCACCCCCAGAAGAAAATGAAGATCCTTATAATCTGGATGATGCTCCAGACAATCTGGATTATGTTATCAAGCTGAAAGGTGGCATTCCCTTTGTTTATGATAACAAAGAGATGATGGAGCTCAATGAGCCTCGGAGTTTGCCATATCCTGACCTGCAGACCTACACCCTTGACCTAAGCCACGTTCTTGCTCTAATTGCAGATGGCCCAACGTATGTTCCTCTTTTGTTACTCTCTGCCCCTTCAGGCCGCTGCTTAACTGTAGCTTAGTACTTCTCACTTCTGTGATACTTAATTCCTCAACATACCCATTCTACAGTAATGTTTTGGTTTGCCTTTCTCAAACATTAATGGATCATGGGAAATCTTAAAAGGAAAAAATACAATGCCACCAATGTCTACCTTTCATTTCTCTGGTTTCTTCGCATCCACCATGGCAAAATAAGGAGTTAACAGAAAATCAAGGAATTGGCCAAATGTTTCCATTCAGGTCAAATCTGACCCAAACTTCTTGTAGCATGGGAACTGAAACTTGAACCTCATCTTTTTTTTTAAATTTTGTTTTGGCCTATGCTGAACTTGAGGTTTTTTAACAGTTGTCTGAAATTCCTTCATGTCTATTCTGCTCTGGTTGCATGAAGAGAAGCCCTGCATGTGCAGAGCATACAGATCAGCTCAGCAGCATAAATATTAAGTCTGATTTGTTCCAGATGTGAATTAACTGCTCATATGCTGCAAAACTGACCTATGCAATCAAATTAAGTTTTAAATTTCCCGGAACCATTGAATTCCTGTGAAGTCTGTAAAAACTAGAAATGTAACAACTCTAGTACAGTCACTGACACTCATGACAAAGCAATGTCCATGCCTCGTGCATGATGAAAGCATGTGCATCCAGTTTTAAGTTTACTTCCTAGCTGAGGATTGGAAACAGCACCATCTCTCACGGCCTCAGCACCAGGAAAGGAAAAGAATCCACTCTAGGATGGAGCTAAGCAGGAACCTGGACTGTTCCTCTGAGCTATTTGCCCTGTGTGCCAGCACTGCATTGCTGGTGCTCGTGCCTGGGAGAGAACATCGCTGACAGTGTGCCCAGTTAGCCCCACCTGGTGCATTCTTTCCCCCGTGAGTCTGTCTCACACCTGTGTCAGTCTGTCTGCCTAGTGCAGCAACAGTGGCAGAGCCTGTGGCAAAACAAGCCTGGCCCATTCCCTAAGCCCTTTCTCAGGAGCAAACCCCTGTGCTTGTGCCAGTGTCATCAGCTCCAAATCAGTGCCAGCTTGAGCAGGCTTTAGTTACAGTCAGCAGTGGGCAAGTGCATTCCAGTTACAGTGAGTTATAGTGCAAGAGACAGATAACGAGAAGATAAAAGGATGAGGAGGAGAACTTGAAACAAGAGTCATGCTGAAGCCCCTTCTGCAGCTTTAACTTAAACCTTAGACTTCACAGTTGTTACAGGAAGCCCTAAGTAAGAAGGGCTTTGGTAGGACAAGTTAGAACACTCAGCACCTTGGTGAATGTAGGTCAGTCACCTGCTCCTTTCACTAACTCAGAGTAAGCTTTTGCAGACTCATCCACACTCTGATAAATGTGCACAACCCAGAAGAAAAAGGTCTTTCCCATAATCCTGTTGCATAATCTCTTCTTATGGTATTGTTTCCCTGTTTGCAGCAAGTCCTTTCCTGTCATTTATGCCCATCACATGTGAGGCTGCTCAGAGATCAAGAGCCACTGTCCTTCAATCTTTGCTGTTGGTAAACTGATGAAATCTCACCCCTACTTCTCAGGCTTGTGGTCCTTTGGATAACAGTATGACCCAGCAGAGACTCTCTGCAGTGGGCAAACAGGTCTTGATCAGTACTGGGTACTGTGAGACTGGGTTTGAAACAGACTTCCAAAACCATAATGGGATTTGTGTCCTATTGAGGAGAGATTGGCAACAATAAAGCAGGAAAAAGAAGGCTATTACATTAACAGTGCTACCAAAATATTGTAGAGTCAATAAGAATTGACAGATGGTGAAGAGAAAAACCATATCATTGGTTAAAAATAGAAGGAGAAACATGACAGAAGATGAAAGTGAAGATGGAGCTCTAAATAGGCAAGCAGAAACAAAAAAGCATATTTTCTAAAAAGGGCACAAGGAATTATTTTGGAAAAAAGTATTTCTACACAATATATGTGTTCTTAAGGCACGACAAATGAAAGCATATTGGATCTTATCTTGGCTTCTCATATTTAAGTGAGAAAACAAATAAATTTGGAGGATTTTTAAAAACAAAATTCATAATGAGTAAGGCTGGATAACAAGTTGTTTCTGTCATGTATCAGAAGATTGTTCTATTGGAGGTACTGTTCTAGAGAAGTTGCAGTTGACACCACGTTCGATTATGGGGTTCATGCTTTGGTCATTATTACTAAAAGGACTGCAGTTTATGCATAGGTATAGTGATGAATACTTGGACGAGTTGAAGGACGTAACATGGTTATGTAGAGTTTTGTTTGAGATTTCACTAAAACTTTGGTCTGAAATTGGCTTACATACTTGTTAACCAGTAGGATAAAAAGAATGGATTTGTCTTGGACCTCATAAAACTCCCCAACTTTGTTTTTACTGTGAAAACTTTGATGTTCTTTTTGAATTTGAAATACAGCTAGTTTTAAGTTACAGTTCATTTTTGCGTTTTGTTTTACAGAAAAACATATTGTCATCGGAGGCTTAACTTTTTAGAATCTAAATTTAGCTTACACGAGATGTTAAATGAAATGTCGGAATTTAAAGAACTGAAGAGTAATCCCCATCGAGACTTTTATAATGTGAGAAAGGTAAGTGTGAGAAGGATTAAAGGCATGACATTGTTTTTAGTAGGAGTTCCAGCAATTTTGTTTTTCTTATGGGAGGTGTAGATGATATGCACAAAGTAGTGTGTGCATACCGCTCAAATGAATTAAGTTATTTTAAGAATGTTAACATTTTTCTACATGGGTGCTCTCCAGGAAAATTAACTTGAATGTGCGTGGGTTAATTGGATTATGCTAAACTCATTTGTTTACTTACTCAGAATCAAAGGGGCTTAATTGTGTGTAGATTGCTTTAAAGGAGTGAAACAGAGTTAATAAAATGAAGCTCACTTGGATTATGAATAAAAATATCCATATGGAGGTTTAATTAATTTTAATGAACTCAAAGACATTCAAGTGCATTTTTCTGCTTTCATGTAGGTATGTCCTACTAGACTGTAGTAGGAACAGCTGTATAGATTTTAGATGATAATTGCATTTCATATTGAAAATAGATGTTTGAATACATGTCAAGAGACCTCCCACAGAAACTAATCTGAGGGTTCGTGCTGCCATCAGTATCTGGTAAAAAAAATCTGTGATATATTAAGTGAAAAGATTATCTGAGTCATAGTCTTGGCTCCCTCAGATACACTGAGCTATAATTAGGAGACAGGTAGGGGAATCAAGGAGCTGATTTAATTTCCTGACATATTCACACCCAAGGGAGATGTGTTCTCTTCAAAGCATGGAAGCAACAGTGTTAGGCTGCTTCATTTGCTTCCCTTTCCTGAAGTGGAGAGGAAGTTACTGGAGTTACTGCTTCATTTTGATAGGTGAGATTTCTTCACAATTGTTGCTGGTGTTTTTAACCACTTTGGGTCCATTTTGCATTCTCTATGCAACTGGAGGAGGTACTCCTTATTTTGTAACTTCAGGGTTTACTAACCCTTCTTGTTACATTTTGGTGAGCACTAGTTCATCAAAAAGTCCTCTTGCCTTTTCCCTATAATGCCCAGTGTGTTTGCTGACTGCTGTTGTGGTAATAAACTGTCCAGGATAAAAGTGTTTGGCTGTCCCAGTGTCCATCACAAGGGTGGAAGCAGATGAGTTGTCAGGTAAGTTCTAATGGATTTCACCTGTTTAAACGTATGGATGGGAGGATCTGTCAGCTAATTCACTCAAGTGGCAGAGACTCAGCTCCCAACCTGGCAGTTTTCTTGCATAACCCTGGAAAGACATTTGCTACGTGCCACATTGAGAGAAAACACTTCAGTAGCTGACAGAGACTTTAATAATAAAACACATGGTGACTGAGACATGCAGAGGTGTGGATCGGGTGACTACCACAATCAGTTTGATTACTGAGAAGTTGTAATTAATAGGATTGTACTTGCTAAGTTCAGCTTTTGATCTAAAAGCAAATGTTCAATGTCTCTGGGCATATCTTAATTATTTTTTAATTACCTGCTGTTGAATAAGCCGCTCTACAAAAGGATTCATGTTGTTCAAAAGCACAAAATGTGCATTGCTTCCCCTCTGGCAATAAGCACATTCCAGAGAGCAGGAACCAGCCTGCTCTTCTCTGCCAGATAACCATTCCTACTGCCAGGTACTGCTTGAAGAATTCTTGCTGCATAGAGTAAATCTTGCTTAAAGTATTTTTATGAAGCAAGCTCACAGGTAGTATTTTTCTGAAGCACTCTGGAAAGTACACTGCACTGTAGATACAGTTCCTGTAAGCCCTCAAATAATCTGTTTTTCCCTATGTCTTGCTAACGTGAGTAATGTTTGGTGTAACTTCCCTGAAGTGCTTCCTCACTAATAACAGTATCAGCAGGGAAACATTTGAAAGCCACACTTGTCAGCCTGTGTTTTCAGGATGCCTCTCTGTTAGGTCAATCCTAAGAAGTGCTTACTGCTCACAAGGAAAGCAAGGAACAGGATTCACCTTCCCAAAGGGCTGTTGGTGAGGTTGCGTATCACATCCCTCAGACACAAGTGTGGAGGTCCTGGTACAATCTGCTTATTTGAAAGAGCCAAAGTAACGGATGGAAAATGCCAAAATTAGAGCAGATATGAATGTAGTGGCAAGGTCAGTCAGTGAACGTGTACTGCTGCATTTAGAAAGGTACAGTAGAAAGCTGGCCAGGATTAATTGCTGGCATGACAACCAGACATTACTGTTTTTCCCCTGTCTCCTGCCCCCTCCCCACTTTTCTCCTGATTTAATAGGAGTGCTCCTCCAATGAGCTCATCTATTTCTTAAAACCCAGGATAAGGCTCATCTTAAATAAGGGACATGCATGTTTATATCTTGCATATTGAATTTAACCAGAATGCAGCCCAAGATACATTTTGCACTGATCAAGCTGGACCTGGAAAATTGCCCTTTACTAAGGACACAGGTATTTCTCTAGACAGACAAGAATCCACAGGTGGTAAGGCAGCGTGGCTGGCTCCCCTTGGCTCTCCACAGGAGGTGAACAACTGTCTGTGAGGAAAACGCTAACTTTAGAGGAGACTCCTGAGTCTGCCATCAGCAGGGTTCCTCACGTCCTACAGCAAGGTGCAGGCAACACACATTTCCCACATAACCCTGCCCGCGTGAAGGATGAAATTAAGGAACAGAAGTTCAGCTCTGTGGTACACAAACTCAGAACTGAGTTTTAACTTTTGTGTACCAGGGTGTCTTGTCCTGTACATGAGGTTTGTTTGAGGAGGGCTTCCCGTAGACCTCTGTGCCCAACAGCCTCAGATAATTCAGAGCAGACAGTTAATCTTTTTTTTTAAGGTGAAGCCAAGAGATTCTGTTACCTAACACGTATTTGCTACCTTTGTAATGTATATCCATGTCCTGAAGTGGCAGGTGTCCTTCACTGCAAATAGCTTTGATACAGTTTCTAAAGATGAAAAAATCACAGCCTAAGCCTCTTTGGATATTCTTTCTTTCTGTAGCCACTATTTCAGTGTGTCAGCAAACCAGACCTGAGGATATGTCCTAGCAGTGACTTTTACACGTCACCTTCTCCTGCCTGCAGGCTCACTAGCTCAGGTGCCCAATCTTGTATGGGGAACTGTGCATGGGAGAATGCAGTTTCTGCATTCACAGCCCTGCTGAATGCTCTACTGCAATAGCTGGCTGCTGCTGTGACATCCGTTGGATTAGGGCATTGCAACTGATATATCTTTTTTTTTTAAATAATTGGTTAGACAAAAAGGAAGTAAATTCTAGGTGGCTTTAAGACCACAGAGTTGAAATACCACTGGTTGTACTTGTAAGAAGGGAAGTTAGAGTGGGTTTAAATGCTACTAAATTCTACAGATCTCACAAAATACTGAATGAAATTAGCAGATGTCTGCTTTTTAAACATTTTATTACAAGCCCTGTGAGCGAACGGTGAACCTACACCTTAAGTTCTCTGAGCTTTGATTATTCTAAGTTTGCTTTTTTTTGTTGTTTCTTTTATTTCCCCCAGTAGCTATTTAACTGACTTTGGTGATGATATTGTTTCATCATATAAACCAAAATGACAGCGAATGGGAAGACTTACCTTGGGGTAGCATCAGATCCAAAGGGAATGCCCCTTCAGCATGACATGGAATGGTGCCTTGCCACTGTTAGCTGGCAGCAAAGCTGGCTGTTGTGCTTTCAAAGCACTGTGAGTGCTGCTTCTCCCCTCCTGCCTTGCAGAGATGCTGAGGCAAATTCTTGTATCTACCCTCAGTCTGGCATGTGAGCATAAAATACAATCAGGTGTAAAGGCATCAATCATTATAATGCAAAATTTCCGGAGAAACTGTAAAGAAAGCTTTTCCTCTCTCCTTTCTTTTAGTAATTAAAAGAACAGAAAAAGAGATTTGTTTCCCTTCACAGCAGTATATTTCTGTATTTCTGTGAATTCAAACACTCTGGGGTTGGATTCTGCAGCCAAACAAGAAGCTGGATACACAGGGATCCTCAACTCATCTCTCCTGGTTTCTGGGTTGCTCTGCATGGTATAAATATGAATTAGACAAGCTCCCAAGGAGCTCTGCACAGCTCTAGGGACTATTTCTGCTGCCAGGAGCATTCCTGCACTACCCTAGGACAGAGTATTTTGTGCTTCTGCCTCTCATGCATATTAAAGAACTGCAAGGAGAAAAATCAATCACACTGTATAAAGCTTTGCATCCTATCAGAAAAGCTGATGCAGTATGAATGTATTGACAAGCAGGGAATCTGGCAGTGGGAGGAGGAATGACTTCAATTCATCATGGAAGTAAAGCCTGCAGAGGATTCAGTGTCAAGTTCATGAAACCCACAGCTACTGGGTTAGAAGTATTTACAAGCTTAAGTGTATGTGTTTAGAAAATGTGGTAGTTTACAGCTGTGGATACTACTAATCCATGCCCTGGGAAAGTTCAGTGTTATTAAAAGGGCTGGCTTTGGCATTTCTTTTTGCTGTATTTATCACTTGCCACTCTGAATCTAGCTCATCTGCCCAATTCAGTGCAACACTGTCTCTGATATGCACAGATAAGCATCCATAAAATAGATCTGAGATGGATGTATTGTGGAGATCTGAGGAGCAGTGGAAGGAAAGAGAAGGGATGCAGGAAGATAAGGGAGGAGGCAGAGTGGTTGAGGGAGGCTGGTGCTGGTTAGATGTGGAGGGCAATGGGAACTCCTTCGAGCTGTAAATTGTGCACAGATGTAACCACCTTGCCTGAGAAGGACCCGATTTCATCCCAAAGCCTGCAGAGAGAAGCACAGGGTCAGTGAGGAAGGGAATGGAATAGTCTGAACTGAGAATGTGCAGAGAAAGAAAGCCTGGCTTTGTTACATGGAGAATTGCTGAGTGAAGGGAATTCTACCATCCTTTAAGTGCAAGAAAGCTGATGTCCACCATCACTTGAATGATGGAATTACAAGAATTTAACCTTTATGTAAACAATTGTTTCCATTTGTTAAAAGGGTGAGTTCACTGAAGGTATAATATTGTGTTCCAAGACAGGCTTCTGTCAGTCATTCTGTTTTTCTTTCCATTGAAGATGAATGTGACCTTGAATGAAAGGTTTTCTACTGGGGGAGGGGACAATAAGCAGTGCAACAGGAAATTTGGTTAAGGGAATGCAGCCAGTTTTTTTTTTTCCACTAAGGAGAAACTGGGCTGGAGTGGCTCTATAGTGAATTTGAAAACGCAACGAGAATATTTGCAAATAGAAACAAATAAACCTTGTGGAAGGGATGTGTTGCTCATGGTCCAGAAAAGCATCAGCTTATTTCATGTATTGTATGAAGAACAAAATGGTAACATCTTAAACTGGGAGTGGCTTTGTCTTTTTTGGGGGGAGTAAGGAGGCAAAGGGGTTATTTGTCACCCGTATATGAATTCAATCTGTTCAAATTGTTTTAGCAGAAGCCTTTCATAATAAGTAACAATAGAATTAGTAACAATCTTTTAGCATGATAACATTTCACATAATAATAACAGCAACAATAATAACAATAATCTGCCTAACCAAATCAGCCCACCTAAGCTCTGTCTAAGGGTTCTGTGTTCAGATACTTCATTTAGTTAGGATTGCACCCTGAATGGTAAAAATGTACAAGAGTATACATGCTAATTAACTATGTGCTAGGGTAGCTCAGAGCTCAAGTCCTTAAAACCTTCCAAAAAGTTGCATTTATGCTAAAAAACAATAAAGAAAAAAAACTCTTATGACTTTAGATTTGAGTCTTTTATGACTTTTTGTTACTGAAGTTGATGCTTGCTTAAAGGTCAAATTATACTGGGTAGTAAAAAAAGGTAGCTAAAGTAGTGAATATTCTCTGGAAAAAGCATGAAGGAGATTCCAGAAAGGTCTCTTAACTTTTGGCAGATATGTATGTTAAGGTTGAAGGAGGAGGAGGAGGTAAAAAAAAAAATTAAAAAGGCAGATCTTTGTTCTCAGAATAAACCTACCATGGTTAGCTCAGCTCTAGGGCTGTTTGTGATGCGTTTGTGGGGACTGGAGAAGATGTCACAGGAGCTCACTGAACAGCAAAGGCACACTCAAGAGAATTATTTCTCAACAGGAAGCAGGATTTTAAAAGCAATGTGATCCTTGCACACAAGCAAACAAAAGAAACAAAAAGCCTCCTTGCTTTCCATCCTTGCCCTCCTAACAGCAGTGAATTCATGCTGATTTACATAAAGAGGAAATGTGTGTTTTGTTCTGACTTTTTTCAAGACTCATTAATTCCAGTAGCTAAGCCACTACTGGAACCACTGCAATCTGAAATTCAATAAACTACACTTATTCAGGGTCCCTACGCCTGTGTTCTGTGCTTATGACTTGCTTTTCATGAATATTTAGAGCCTATAGGGCATCTGTTAACTGTTAGTTCACTCTCCTACACAAGTTGACCAAGCCTAGTAGTATTTCACTGTTCTAGGAAGAGTTTACAGTAAACAAATTTGTGCCTAAACCACAGGTTGTTTATTAACCCAAGTAAGCACATGTATAAAATGCACTTGGGCTCAAATATCTATACGAGTACTCTGAGGAGCGTGAGAATACATTGTGTGGAGGTGTTTTTACTGTTAATACACAGCATCGTTTCCTGTGCATTAATAATGTATTTTGTGTTCTGTACTTTGAGACAGCAATGTGTTTCTTGCTTTTTCATTTAGCTTTAATGTGTCTGGTATATTTGAATTAGGCAGTGATTAACAATTAAGTGTTTAGGATACAGTTTTATATCCTGGTCTTTATTTATGCTACTGACATTCACAGGGAGAGGCTGCAACAACTTGTGTATATATAACATGCAAATAAAGTGACTCCAGGTGCCAAGTGAAGCAGTGGCATTCCTGTGGCCTGGATGTCATGGCATAAACCCAGGTTCACGCTGCAGGAGGGTGGCTTATTCATGTGCTCTGTGATGTGTTTCCTGCTGATCCTTAAAAGCAGATAAGGATGTTGATTAGTTCTGTTGGTGGAATGTGAAACTGCAGAGTCACTGCACAGAGGGGAATGCGGTGGGCTCACTTTGTATGAGCCCACGTTTGCAGTTTCCTGGACAGAGGAGTCCTGGATGAGAGTCCTTGCAGACATTTAGGTTCAGTGGCTCCTTATAGCTGGCTTGTTTCTTTGGATTGTGTTCCAGTAGAGGCTGCTCAGGTAGCAGTGCAAGCTTCTGAGCAAAGGCAAAGCAGACCCGTGGAAACCATTTGTTTCTTGTCAATACTTTTCTTTTTCAGCAAAACCTGAAGCAGTACTCTTAGCCCTTCTGTGAATTTGCACTTCCCTTAGTGTGTGAAGAGATCTAAGAAAAGAGATCTGAAAAGTCTGTCAGCGTTATGAGTTGCTGTATTATAATTAAACTTGGAAAAAACGGTGACAAAAATCTCTCATTCTTCAGTTCTAGTGA
The DNA here is from genome assembly GCA_013397845.1 of Melanocharis versteri. Lineage (NCBI taxonomy): Eukaryota > Metazoa > Chordata > Aves > Passeriformes > Melanocharitidae > Melanocharis > Melanocharis versteri. The sequence continues at coordinate 39,341 of VZTG01005392.1, forward strand.
CCTAAAATGTTTCATATGGTTGAAATACAAAAATGAATTCTTCCTTTGGAAATGGCTGAGAATTCCAAGATAGTTATAACCACAGTCTATAACTAGAGGGGCATTGTCGATTCATTAATGAAGTAAAAGGATACTAACGGATCAGAGTGTCCTTTAAGGACGTATCAAATTTTATCTGAACCCAGGGTCAGTGATTGGCACTCAGAATGTATCTTGTTGAAAATTTTCCTATTTAAATAGGAAATTACTAATTGAGGGCTACTTTACTTACAGTTCTGTTTATTGAGTAATTCTACCAAAATCACAGTCTGAGGGTTCTGAAACATTTTGATTTGCTTAGGCTCTAATCTGTTTGTTACTTAAGGAATATTTTAGAAGGCTTAAGTCCCTGTTGTCAGTGACATAGATACTTTGCTAATTAAGTTTAGGTAGATGGATGATAAGCATGAATAACCTTTTGATTTCAGGTTGACACTCACATCCATGCTGCTGCCTGCATGAACCAGAAGCACTTACTGAGGTTTATTAAGCACACCTATCAAACGGAGCCCGACAGGATTGTTGCAGAGAAAAAAGGCAAGAAGATGACTTTAAAGCAAGTCTTCGAAAGCCTTCACATGGACCCCTATGACCTCACTGTAGACTCTTTAGATGTCCATGCAGTAAGTCTAGTGAAATGACAAAACAAATGGGAAAAAGCTAAATTTTCCAAGTGCGAAATTCGAGTTTCTACAATGTTTGCATGATAACTTACTAAATCAGAATTTGACTTCATGCATTCCAGTGCTTGAAAGAAGTTATCACAGGATTTTTCTTTTCTGTGTCTTTTATTGCTAGTTTAATTTATGAACTATTGTGTGTTCTTAAAACCACGGTTATTTGGTTTTTTCTCCTCCTCCAGGGACGTCAAACATTTCATCGATTTGACAAATTCAATTCCAAGTACAATCCAGTTGGTGCCAGTGAGCTGAGGGACTTGTATTTGAAGACTGAGAACTATATTGGTGGTGAATATTTTGCTCGTATGGTCAAGGTAAATAAGTTTCAAGCTTTTCCAGCTGTAGAGAAATGGTGGTTTGTAATAGATTTGTGATGTCATAATTGTATATAGACCTAACACTATGGTTAAGTGATTCCAAGTATTGGGCTTGCTCCAGCAATTCCCCAGGGGAAAACCTCTGCTAAGCCAGCCTCTGCTGCTTTCTGACTAGTTTTATGAGTTAGAAACATACACACAAGCTGTGTATGAGTTCAAAGCTGACTTGTGGGTAGTTTTAAACTAATGGAGAGCAGCCAAGGGTCAATTCACTGGTTTAGTATTTTCTTAGGATTTAGTTGGCTACTGGTAGTTGCTAGGGAGGGAGGAGCTAGGGAAGTGCCTCTGCAGAAATCTGCATCTGCAAATGCCACAGGCTTCAAGTTAATTTCTTAGAACAAAAAAAAATCAGTAGTTTTTGTGATGTAGTAGATGTCAGCTTTTCTTGAATATACAGAAGTATTGTCTGAAATTAATTGCTGTAAAATTGCTTACTACCACAGATTCTGGGTTAGATCCTCCATTATTCTACATATTTTACGTAGACATTTGCTGTAGTTTAAATAGTCTCATTCTGATTTATCAGTCTTAAACTTAGGTCTGACAAAGGTATTAGTAATGACTGCACAAGAACATTGTCCTCTAAAAGGAGGTGTTAGAGTTATTCCCAGTTATATATACAGTTAAGTTATACTCACATGATACTGGAGATAGCTTACTAGTAGAATATTTAGATGCCTAAAATAAAACAATCGATTGAAAGACAAGAGATTCCCTTTATCTTTAAAGGGTGCCAATACAGTTATGTCTGCTCTGAGGAAAATGCAATGATAAATATATTTCTAGCTGTAAATGATCTTAGTGTCCATATTAAAGCAAATATATTTATTACTTACTAGGAAGTAGCCCGTGAACTAGAAGAAAGTAAGTACCAGTACACAGAACCCCGCTTATCCATTTATGGACGGTCTCCAGATGAATGGCTGAACTTGGCAAAATGGTTCATTAAGCATAAAGTTTATTCCCCTAATATGCGCTGGATAATTCAGGTTCCCAGAATCTAGTAAGTAATCAGGAGCTCTTGGTAATCTTAATAGTTTGAAATCATACCAATGACTTAATTTCTGATAAAATTTAGATGGCTTATTAGCTGTCCTGTAGTTCTATTTATAAGCTATAGCTTGGGAGATTTATTTTTGACCATTGGTGCAGTTTTCCTGACAGTCTGGGGGTGGAAGACAGGAGATGGGGATTGAATCTACTCTTTATGAAGCTATTCAAAACTACTGTGAATTATCTAAGTCTGAAGACATTGAAACCAGAAATTGCAACTGAGTGAAATCAAGCTACATTCAAAGGCAATTAAAATACAATTTAGTAATGAGAATAAATCAACTCTTGAATTCCATGAAGGAGTAGAAAATGCTCTGTCAAACTGTTATCATCAAGATTAGTGACTAAATGACAGTGAACTTGGAAACAACCCAGACTGATAATTTCCAAGCTTAAATCCTTATCAGTTCTTAGTTTTTAAGCATCCTTTGGGACTTTATTTCTTTGTTTCCAATACTGTGTGTTGTAATACAGTCTCCCCTGATAATTTTGTCAGACATAATAGCTGAGCTTCATGTTTTGAAATGTCACAGTTGGAGTAGGAATACAGAAGGAGCTGTCACAGTCACATATATTCCCCAGAGTGTGCTTTTCCTTGCGGAGAAAGTTTCTCTCCTTTAATTTCTTATGTAGCAATTTCTTACATGCATGGCACAGTCAGCACTTTGAATAAGTCACGCAGTTAGTGGCACGTGGAAGTGCTATCCCTTTTTTCTGAAAGGCTCACTAAAGCAGAGCATTCTACTTTCATTTGGAGTAGTTACAACTTTAGGAAAGAGAATCTTTCACGAGAAGTGGCTCCCTATCTCCTGTTAGTACGTGGATGTCTGTAAGGGAAAGGGTCACTGCTCTGAGGCAGCATCTACACCTGCATGCTGTCTCTATTTCTGGAGCACTCGAGAGCTTCAGCAGAGCCTGGATGAAGCAGAGTGCCAGGCAGTGCAGGAAACAGCACAGAGACAATCTGTCCTGACATAAACTTTGAATTTCTGAATCCTGGTGGACTGAAGCTCTAGAATGTACACAAATAACAGAAAATACAAAAGTGAAGGACAATACAAGCTCATTAAAGAATATGTCTATTTTTTCCCCTTTAGTGACATATTTAGGTCTAAAAATATTCTGCCTAGTTTTGGGAAGATGTTGGAGAACATTTTTGTACCTTTGTTTGAAGCAACAATCAATCCCAAAGATCACAAAGAATTGCACCTATTCCTCAAATATGTAAGTATGTTTGGGTTTTCTGTCTCATATCCTCTTCTACTCATATTTCTTTTTCGGTCCACAGCTGTTCCCAGACACTACAAAAGCTTCCTTCTCCACAGATTGCTCATATTATTATTGTTTCAAAGCCCTGACACATAATTTAGTACAAGTCTGCATGGGGTCCTATTGTCACATAACCTGTTTATTTCCTCAGAAAGAGCTCAGCAGCTATTTATTTGTCCTTTCATTACTGACCAAAAATGTTTGCATGCTCTTGTGCACCATCATCCAGGGTGGGCACTTTGAGTTGCTTCTGAACTGGCCTCCAAGACGGAGGCAGCTGAAAGGAAGCATTATATGGAACTCAGGAGAGAAGTGGGGATGTAGCTGCTGGGACAAGGTTAACACAGACATTTCTGAGTGTGCCCCAAATCAGAACTCTGAGGTTTGCTGGGAGCCTCTTGCTTTCAGCTGCTTATCAAAGACAGCAGATGAGTTCAAAGGATTATAGTCTGGAACTTAGGGATTCTTGCAGCTCTGTAAGCCCCCGCAGGAGCCTGAAGGCTTTTGTGCACCTGGGCTTCCTGTTTGTCTCAGAAGAAAAAAAAACGGGTAAAACTTTGAGAAAACACATTTTTCCTGCTGTATGCATGGTATGGTAGGATGCAGAGCAGTAGGACTGCTAGGATAGGGATGGAAATAAAGGAGGAGGGACTGGATGCTTGTTCAAACAAGTCCTGAAGCAAGAGTAAGTGGCACTGAAGTTTGCTTCTTGAAGCCCCTTATTTCTGCGAATTTCTTCTCGTACCAGGTGACTGGCTTTGACAGTGTTGATGATGAATCCAAACACAGTGGCCATATGTTCTCTGACAAGAGCCTTAATCCTGACCTCTGGACCAGTGAGAAGAATCCCCCATACAGCTATTATTTGTATTATATGTATGTGAACATCATGTTGCTGAACAACCTTAGGAGGTAAGTAGACACTTTTCTCTTTTACAAGCTCCCAGAAAATCAGTATCTTGCTTTCAAACTAAGTCAGTGTCTAGATTACAGATCTTCTAAAGCAAGGGTTATTTTGACTTATTTAGAGAGTTGAGTACTTGAGATATTTTGAAAATACTAACAGTAGAATTAATTCAAACAAAAAATTCAGGAATTGTAAAGGCATCAGATTGATATCTTGATTTGATAGTTGTATGTATTTTGGGGTTTTTAACTCCTTAAAGCTGCATGTATCAAACAAAACAAAAGAAGGAACCCCACAAAACCCACTTACTGACCTTTGCTTGGCTTTGCAGCAGATTCCCAAATACAGTGTATTCTTGGTGGCTGGCTATCTCCTGGTAATTTAAGAGACACAAAGTTCTGTTGTGCCACACTGGCTTAGGGGCTGCTGCATTCAGAGACAGACCAAGTAGGACACAATTACAAACTGCACATCCAGCTAACTTCCTTTAGCAGGCTTCTTGACTCACTCAGTTTTACTACTTTTGAGACCAACATCTGGGCAAGTAATGCAGGGAGTTGTGTGACATCAGACTATCAGAGCAGATTTTGGCATCAGGCTCAGTAAAGCCTGAAATTTAATGTGAGGTTATGCTGCTAAATTTGCAGCTGACCCACTGAGTGACCTGCACAACTGACTCCAGCTGAGGCACAGTGAGGTTATCCACTGATACGAGAGTGTCATCACTTACCCTGCAAGGATTTGGTTCATTTAGTTATTTAGAAAACGTTTTGGGATTTTCTTATGGAAGGTGCACAGATTCGTCATTCTACAATTTTATCTAAGTTAACATTCCAAATGTTATTTCTTCTCTCCCACTGCTACTTCAAGCATTTCTTTCTCTATCATCCTATTTGATCAAAACTCCTAACAAAGACACCCACCCCCACCTTATATTACCTTATATGTGCAACAAACAGGCGTAGTTGTTAGTTTTAATTCTGTAATGGAAAGGACACACTACAGCAGATATCTAAGTCATCCCTTTCTCCTGACTTCCTTTACATTCTCTGCAGTCTACATGCCTTTTCTATTCTAAGGACAGGTTCTGCCAGAACTAATGCATTCCTTTTTTACCTCAAGATCATTTTGACTGCTGTATTAAAATGCCTCCAGATAATCATTAAATATTCTTTACAGCTAAGTGAGATACTGACAGAATTCACCAATGAGTCACTATATTTGTTCCCCTGTTAATCTTGTTAATCATACTGAGTAATTGAGTCAACACCGCCATGACAAGTGTGTTTTACAGTTTTGATAATATTAGCAAGGATGGATTACATCCTCACATCAAGAGAAATGTTACTAACTTCCACCCTAGAACTGCCTTATATTCTAGCACTCCTTGCTGAAATTGTGTTGTAAACATTTCCAAACACTTACGGGACATTTGTCTGCACTGAGTAACAGGGTCCATTATAACCTCAAACCCAGCATCACTTTTAATGTAGATGATAACATAATTCTAGAAATTACAGTGTGAAGTCTAACTAGGAATGTAACTAACATTCCTAGATCATCTCTGCTTCTGAGAGTGTGGTTTTATGCTACACTTAACCTGGTGAAATGGCAGGCTCTCATCACACTAGGTACTGTTAGCTAATTCTTGGCAATGTGCTTCCCCTTCTTCCCTCATTTTGAACGAGGAATTTTGCAGCCCCAGTTTGCATAGGTTTCCTGAATTTTCTATCTGTCAGTTCCCTCAACTGAAATCCACTCAGTAGCTGTTCACCTAGTGGGTAGACAATTGCTAAATGAGATGTAACTGGGGAAGGAAAGAAGAAGATACAAATATGTCTGGTGGTAGAAGAGGCTTGGGTAGAGCGACCTGCCCTTCTGACAGCAGCCCACCACAGGTAAGCCTGGTTAGATGTCACATCAAACTGTATGAGAATGTGTACCTTAATTTCCTTCTTTTTAAATTCACATATTAATGGCAGTTATATACCAAATAGATAAAGAACAGTGCCTTTTTCATAAGTGGAACTTGCTTTTAATCTCCTCAGGGAAAGAGGCATGTGCACGTTCCTGTTTCGACCTCACTGTGGAGAAGCTGGGTCTATCACACACCTTGTTTCTGCCTTTCTGACAGCAGACAACATCTCTCATGGATTGCTCCTGAAGAAGGTATTGCTTGGTTGCTCCTAAACCAAGCACTGTGTGCTCAGACATCTGTCACTGGTTCTAACAGAAAGCACCAAATTGACTTTTATCTGAGCAGCTCAAAATTAATTTTGGGCTGCCCCATTAATTAACTTTCTTAGCAAGGCACAAATAACTCTTCAGTTTGGTCAGAAACTCCACCCAGACCCCCCTAACACCAGAACAGAACCCGTAGACCTGTTGGAGCAAATCCAGGGAGACCATGAGGATGCTCAGAGGGCTGGAGCACCTCTCCTGTGAGGAAAGGCTGAGAGAATTGGGGTTGTGCAGCCTGGAAAAGTGAAGGCTCCAGGGAGACCTTCTAGCACCTTCCAGTAGCCAAATGGGGGTTACAAGAGAGCTGGAGAGGGACTTTTTGCAAGGGCAGGTAGTGACAGGACAAGGGGGAGTTGAAAGAGGGTAGGTTTAGATTAGCTATTGGGAAGAAATTCTTCACTGTGAGGGTGGTGAGGTCCTGGCACAGGTTGCCGAGAGAAGCTGTGGATGCCCCATCCCTGGAACTGCCCCAGGCCAGTTTGGATGGGGCTTTGAGCCACCTGGTCTAGTGGGAGGTGTGGGGGTTGGAACCAGATGATCTTTAAGGTCCTTTACAAACCAAACTGCTTCATGATTCAATGAAATAAATAAGCCCAACTGGACTTCCTATTCTTAAGCTACAAAAAGACAGCTTTGTCTTCACAGGGAAGGAAGATCAACTGTTCAGATATGTCAAAAGATTTGGCAGCACCGTTTTTGTTTACTCCAAGCACAGCTAAAATTACATGAACAAAATGTAAGACTTTAGATTTGCTACTGCTCCCTTGTTTAGTCTCAGAAGAACTTTAGGAAGGCTCTCATTTTTTCTCTACGGGGGCAAAGGTCATTTTCTCTGATTGATATTTCTATACTTCCGGGTTCATTCAGAAGTTCTTTAAGGATTTGGTTATTTTGATCAAGAAATTCAACATAGCTGTTTGACACAACAATATTTCATATAGAACAAATGTTTTGTGACAGAACAAACGTCATAATTCCTGGCACATCAGTTAATAAAAACCATCACTCAAACCATCCACAGGGCACTGTTTCATAATTAAAGTAATTGGTCAGTGGGTGGCAGACTTGTACTGAGTTTGCTGTAATTTTTCAGGAGCTCCCTTATAAGTGAGATTTTTCTGGTTAATGCTGGAAAATTCTCAGTATTTTTCGACATAACCAAGAACAATGAAAAAATGTGCCTAAAACCATGTCTGATACCATGCTCACAAATAGTAATTCATAGAATTAGACCCAGACAGAGGAGCACTAAAGCAGTATGTGACCAAAGCATTCTCCTCTTCACTCTCTCCTTGGTGGCCTGGTGTGATAAGATGGCATAGCAGGTACTAATAATAGTAACAGTAATAAAAGCACTTGTTAGGTTCATAGGTTGGCTAAGGCAACATAGTAATAAATATGATGTGATCACAGATTATTTATATTATATACAACAGCAACACATAACTTCTTATAAATTAAAACTTCTTTTGCTCCTAAAATTTATCTATTGGACTGCAGCTTTGGAAATAAAAATTGCTTAGCAGTTCTTGCCCATCTGTTTTCTGTGACTTACAGGTTGTGGGGGAAGGTATGCAGCTGATATCAAATGCACTGCCATAATGGTCATATATACTTACTAATCTACAGTAATATTAGTCACCTTATTTTTAAAAAGATGACACCTATATTTAAGAACATAAATTATTTTTATAAACATCAGTAATATTTAAAATTCAGACTTTTAAATATTTCTTGGAGAAGTCATGGTTTAATGTCAACCTAATTTTTGGTCTTAGTCTTCCCTCTGTAGTGCTATTTCCATTTTATCCAAGGGAAATCCTTCTCTTTTTTATTATCCCATCGTACCATTAAATGCCGACTGTGTTTTGTTTTGCAGAGTCCTGTCCTCCAGTATCTGTATTATCTTGCACAAATACCCATTGCTATGTCCCCACTTAGTAACAACAGCCTGTTCCTGGAGTACTCAAAAAATCCACTTCGGGAATTTCTCCATAAGGGACTGCACGTCTCCCTCTCCACAGATGATCCTATGCAGTTTCATTACACAAAGGTAGGAATTACAAAAACCACCGGCTTTGAATTTGGCAACAGCACCACACGGGTCCAGAATGACCTGAAAGCTGTTTCATTTCATTGCTTAGGACATTGTGTCATGTATTTCAGTCACTTCATTCATTCTCCCTCCTCATTCTCTGTCTACTACTCACTGTTAGGCTTCAGAAGGAAATGTCTGATTTCCTAATTATGTTTCTTTTGTACTCTTGCCTCTCCAGTGTTGGCTGTTGAAGTATAAAATGAAGGATGAGGCTGAAGGGAGGTTTGAGCCTTCATAAACAATCCTCTAGAGTGCCAGGAAAGTCCAGTTTCCTTACTCTAATAAGTCTGGGGAAGTACATTACAAAAAACACGATGTGGAATCTCAAGATGACATATGAGCTGCTTGCTCAGTGAGCTGAAAGAGATTCCTGCCCTTGGGTGGCCTGGCAGGACAGGAGTGCCTGGTCACTGGCTGTGATGGCCTCGTTTGTGGCTGGCACCGATCTGAGCCATGCTGTGCCCAGAGGGGCCCGTCCGTCGCTCAGCTCCGTGTCCCAGGACCAGCCGAGCCCTGCTGGCCTTGCCCCGGGCTGGCTGCTGGCCGGGACACGGAGCTGCTGCTGGCTGGAGCATGGATGCAGTCACATGGAGTGTGGAAGGTCCTGGGCTGGGACAGCCCGCTGGGGCCGCACCCACCCGCCTGCTGTGGGAGGGCCGGAGCGAGAAATTGCCCTGCTACCTGTCCATGTGCAAAATCACTCGGGCTTTACAACTGCGTGCTCCAGGGTGTTTGTGTACCCTGGGCGCTCCTTTGCAATTGCCTAAGAAATGCCTCCAAGGATCTGGACTGCAGGCTGCAATTTCTTAGACTAAGCTAACTGGATACCCAGTGCCTATTAATTATTAACCAGTAGTCCTTGGGAAATTTGAAATAAACAACTCTTTTCATAGTAGTTGTGATTTTAAAGTTTGAAACTTCTAATTTTTCACAGCTGTCTAAAGAGCATGTATAAAATCCTTAATTAGTAATGAGTACATATCCCCATTCATATCTTCTTTACATATAATTTAATATTAAATGTATTTTGGTGCTGCAGGAAGCTCTCATGGAAGAATATGCTATTGCAGCTCAGGTGTGGAAACTAAGTACGTGTGACTTGTGTGAAATCGCAAGAAACAGCGTTCTACAGAGCGGATTGTCAGATAAGGTAAGTATGGCTGGAAAACCTCTTCTGTGAATATTAGGGCAAGCAGGAACCCACAAGTCAACAGTCTGAACACTGAATAGCAGGTGCTTAGTGATGTATTTGTGCACATCCTTGTCTCTTCTCCAGAAATAGTCACAAACTATCTGCTATGCAGTCTTACATTACAAGTAAAGTATTAACATTACTTTTCTCCATTAGTTTTGTTTTGGAATTCTCAAAATATATAGAGACCAGATGCCTGTTTATACTCAGTTCTCCTTCCAGTTACAAACTTTTAATTGTTTGGGTGATATTCTTCTGCCAGTGATTTTCTGCATCATGTCTTAGCATTAAGTAAAAACAAACTGCCTGTCATAAGCAAGACATGTTTTTGCTTAAAAGGGAGTACTACCGAAAATATTTTTGTTTAGATAGGCAGTCAGATTAGATTAAATTCCCTTTTGGCTTTAAAATTCTATACAGCCAAGGCTTTCTCTAGGACTTATTTTTGAGCATCCTCTCTTCTATGTTGCTTTTGAACATTTCTCTGAAGGAACTGGTACGTGGAGGGGCTTCATGAGTATAATCTGTTGGTTTTTCCAATATTCCGTAGTGACAACTACTTATTTTGCTCTTGTGCAACATTTAACCAACAAAAGAAACCTAAGCCTCTTTTTACCCTCTCACATGCAAGATGTGGCACTGAAGGCTGAACAATAGCACAGAGGGTTTTAGCAAGCCAGACTGAGTGCACTTTTGAGTGATTATATGGATAAACCTTGGCCTTAAAATCTCCTAAACTGGTTAAGACTCTGAGGAAGAGTTCAACGGCCAGCTGGTTGAAACTGCTCTTTTCACTTGTACTAGACTCATTCAACTAACAAACACTTATATCTGCAATAAATCAAAGCAGTTGAACTGACTTCTTCCTTTTGACGTTTAATCCCATCCACAGGAAAAGCAGAAATTCCTAGGGGTGAATTATTGCAAGGAAGGGCCTGAGGGAAATGACATTCGAAAGACAAATGTTGCCCAGATCCGGATGGCCTTCAGGTACGAGACTCTGTGCAATGAACTCAGCTTCCTGGCTGATGCCATGAGAACAGAAGATATTTCTACTCTGTCCAAGTAGTTACAAACTCAGAGAAACCAGAACATGTCCTTCCCAAGCAGGATAAGATGCGAATGAGCATCAAATCATCCGTCTTCGATGCTACTGAGATGTAACTGAACAGTACAGAGACAAAGGGAGTATCTGTGGAAGGTAAACAGTGTTTGCCATCATCTGTTACTGCATTACTCTCATGGCAAAGATTTTGGTTTCTATGAACATTAGGCTTTTTAAGATTGCTGTAAATACTAAATGCAGACTCAGATTCGTGTACTCTTTGTTTCATCCTGTCTTAACTGTGCCCTGCAGTGTAGCCTGGGAAACCAGAGAGAATATCCATAGTGCAGCTGTGCTGTGCACCTGAGGATCCTGCAGATGCTGGCAGCACACACCCACCTGGGTTGGTCCTGCAAGTCTCAGTACCAGTCATGGCTTTTAACACTTTTAAGTTTAACCCTTTATTCATTAACAGTTTCTATAGGATGCAGAATTTTGAGGCTACCCTTTCATTCTGGAAGGTGTTCTAACACAGTTTTTAACTCAATGTTTCAGCAGTTATATTGGAAAACAAGAAAAACCAACATTGGGTAATCTTCTTCAATGACTAATTCATTCCTGTTGTTATGTAGGATGTCAGTGAAGAACAGCAGATGAATGCTTTTTAATCTAGCAAGTGGAAAACATGGTGTCAAAATCACTATTATACATTGTAATGAGTCTAATTATATCATGAAAATTTTGCCTTGAAAGTTGAGAACACTTTTTTAATTGCTTTGTAATGGGAATATGTCGATATGCCCGTTCAAATTACTTAGAAATTTATGCAGATAATTCTGATTGCATGTAAAGAGAAATTTTTTACTTGAAAAAGGGAAGTGTTCTTATGAATCAGTGGTAGAAATGCCAGACCTGGTTCTGGTCCTACTTCTGACATATTTTTACACATTTGTTTTAGTCTGTATTTTAGTCGACTACAGCTGAATGGGAAGTCAAGCTGTCTATTTATACAGAAGCCAGCCCACTTGAAATCTGTCATTTCAAACCATGGTATGTTATGTTAAAGTATTTATTTATGAGGAAGTGGTTAGTAAAATACAGCTACTGGAGTATTTGTCACTTTCAATCTTCTTTCTGTTTCATCATCCTTATGACACAGTACTACTTTAGAAAGGATTAAAGGTAATAACATGATGGCACCTGTGTGTTGTAGAAGCTGCACACAGTTTCACACCAAAAGACTCGAGGCCAGGGGCAGCAGAGGGTGTGGATGCCTGTGAGTCCAGCACTGTACTACTCAATTCAAAGGCCTGCAGTCCCTGAGGCAGGATCTGAGCCCAGGGTTAGATCTCTGGCTGTTTAACATCCTGCACAGGGACACTGGGCTTCTTCAAACAGGCATTCAGCATTAATGCAGAAAAAGCCAGTAACTGATCCTGGCCCATCAAGCCTCACCTGACCCTGAACCCTGCATGTTGTGATCCATCAGATGTCTTGTGCCACTTGTATTTCCTAGACCAGGCTCTTCTCCTGGAGCTTGGGCACCAACAGCCTTCCTTTCAAGAGCTCTTTGGGTCTCACTTTCCCTTGCAAATGCAGCCAAAAGTGGCACTAGTGACACCACAAGTACCAAAGGACCCATTAAGGGCATAAATGTATAGAGACACTGAAGACTCTCCTCAGGCTGTGGCAGTTCACAGAGATACCTACGACGACACCTTTTTAATGTTCTGCTGTCCTGAATGGAGATTGCAAGGAAACAGCACTAAAGTAGGGGAAGGAGGAATTCCTTATCACCTCCTATAGCTGTGCAGCCTTGCAAGAACTCCCCGAGAGAGAGAAACCTAAAGATGTCCGGAAGCAGCCCGGAATGAAGGCTGCTCTGAGGGAGTCCAAGGCAGAAGAGGGAGAATTCTGGCCACCCACTCACCATCAGTTAGCCAGTGTCATGCAGAGAGAGCTGCAGTGATTGCAGAGGTTTTTCATCCAAAACCAGGGCTGCAGACAGGTGGTGGGAATTATTGACTTCAGCTCTTCAGTGCCACAGCCTAATGTCTGCAGTGTGCCAGATTTTGTATTCCTTGTACCCCTAAAAATCATCTGTAACCACATTATGCTGCCCAGCTGTACGAGAGTAAAATTGTCCCAAGTTCTTGGTCAGCAGCCCCTGTTGGCCTCACCGTTAGGAACTTTAGCAGCTCATAGAATGCAGTCTCAGGACTGGTGTCATTTGCTTAGGATGAATTCTGAGAAAGTGGTTTAAGCTGTTTAGCTGCATCAAATGCAAATGTCTTGTTTTCATCAGTACAACTTCCTAATAAACTGTTACCAACATAACATTATTTGGGAAAAACATCTGCATCCAAGCTAAATAAGCAACATGCTTGCTATGAAGAATTTCAATTTTAACTATTTCCATCTAATAAACATTGCTTTACTTGGGTTGTTTCACCCAAAGATCACTATTAGTGCTGCTTTTGTTGTCACTTACATATCTTTTTAGTTTCCTTAAAACTACACTGAATTTGTATATGTTTAATACCTTTTCAGCTTTCCTTACCTCAGGTTCTAATAGGGCTGTAGCTGTTATTGAAAAAAAAAACTGGATTTGAATATTCAGTGAAAGGACAGTAACTGGGATTCTGACAATAACCACAATAACAAATAAGTGGTCATGACCACAGGTTCTGCTTTCTGTGCTTTCTTGTGTGCTGCTTTTAAGGGGAAATTGGGCTTATAGTATTATATTTGGGGAAATATAAAGAGACATCCTTTCAAGCTTCCACTATTACATTTCTCCTGGTCATCCCTGAATTAGGCAAATGTTACTGATTCCCAAGTTCAGTTCTTAAGCTTTGCCTTGTTTTCTTTTCTTAAAGTTGCACTTTTGTGCTAATGTGAGGCTGTTCAGAGTAACCTGTGGGCTCAGGCTGTGGCTGGAATGAAAAAGTAGATTCAGCACGAGTCACTGCTGTACGTGTGGACACCAGTGCAGGACAGGGCTGTGGCTGATCCCCCAGCTGCACTGAGGTCAAACCCGATTAGAACACAGCTGGTTTGACTCAGGGGCTGGAAGAACATCACTGCAGGTGCCAACTGGATGAGCACTGCTGCAGGATGGAGGAATATCCTACTTTCTCTTGACTTCATTTGGAGAAAGGTTCAAACATTATTCAAAGTTTCCCTAAATCGTTCGGTTCAAAAGCATTTTATACTTTCAACCTGAAATGGTTACTTATGGTTATTTGATGTTTACAACCTGTCTACCTGAACATTTTTTTTCTGTTCTGTTACTTTAGCAAACTTAGGGCATTTGCTCTGCTACTGGAGAATACATATTTTTTTCTCAGCCCAGAGTCACCTTATTGTCTCATATCATTGTTCTTTACATGTGGCTAAACCATTCTGTTCTCTTTGCCTAGTTAAAATCCAAGTCTGAAAAGGTGTCTGTAAAAACTGCTTTTTCTTTCTGTGCCTGGGTTACATAATGTTTATCTTTTGCCTCTTGTGGAAGCATTAAACATTACACTAATAAATAAATTGTAAAAGAATATGGTTACAGATTTTGTGTGTGTATCTGTCAAAAAAATTGTAGCTCCTCCAAATCTCCACATTTAAGTAAAACTAAAACCCTATGCAATTAAACTGATTAAACCAAAATAAAGCATGAAAACTGAAAAAAAACCCAGTGGAGACAGAGAAGACAGTAAGCACTATTTAGGAGAAAGGGCTAAAGGCTTATCTGGCTTAAAACAATTCAGTGTTAATGCAAACCAACCATTCAGACCTGGTGTAAAGTTCTGAAAGTGAAATTGCATTGCTGCGCCCACCGTCTCTTGGTGCCCACCTTGCTTCCCTGCTCATCCAAGCTGGCACCAGGGCAGGGCATGCAGCAGCTCTTCCTGATCCTGCAGCCTGATCTGGATATTGAGCTGAGAGTCAAGACACCCAATCTGGAAGCAGGAAAGCAGACTTGATGGGCAGGGCAGGGCAGAGCAGTTCAAGGTGTACGGTGATTCCGTAAGCACACACAGTGGCTTCATCTGACAAAACCCAACTAAGAAACCAACAAGTGACATTTAAATAATAGTATCAACACAGATATCCTGCTACAGTCACCTTTTGAGGAAAAGCTTAACACAAAACACTTCAGTAAGAAAGGGAGTAAAGATTTTTAGATGAAGATTAAAACATCATCTCTTTCAGTACACAAACTTTATTTCTGTACATGAGCAGCACTGGTGAAGCACAGGAGTGGAGTACAGGTTCGTCTGTAACTGAGGAATATGCATTTCTCCCCCATGCCTCTCAAAGCACTAAACACCACTGTTAAACAGCACAGAGAATAGTCTATGTAAGAGTTAGACACCAACACCACTACTTCCTTAATCTTTCACCATGACTAACAGAGACTGTCTCACATAAAAAGTAGTTTTTGAAGATCTATTGAAATGGGTCAGAACCACATCAGCATGAAAGCACAGATTGTTGTATCAAACTCCTACCTTCTTACACATACAAATTTCAGAAGTGCAGGTTTCCAACTACTTTCAGCTTACTTTGTGAAAACACCTTGCATTTTTAAATAGCACTTCGAATCAAAGAAGAGCGCTCATTTAATCATGTATTGGATCGTATTCTTCATTCCAGCAGACGCACACTGTGCGAAGTTCTATCCAAGTTCACAAAACTGATAATTCCTTTCAGTATTAGGCCTACAAACCCTGTGCCCAGTGTTTACTATTTGAATTTTGATGGGTTAGTGAGGTGAGTAAGGACCTGCTAATGAACATCTTAGCAGCTCAGACACAAGAGCAGAACGTGCTGTGCCCATCCCTCACCGATGTGACACTGGCTAGCTCACAGCAAAACATTACCTGGTGATCGCACACTGAGGGCACTGGAAAAGCACACAGCCCCATCCAGGCTAATGCTGGTGACACATCCCAGCAGGAAAAGTTTTCAGTCCTTAAAGAATACTGCTGTATGATAAACTCTAGGCCTCGGATTCACACATCTGAAGAAATGACAGTTAACAAAAATTCAGTTTTGAAATGACTGATGTTTAAGACACACTCAGAATTCTGTTCATCCACTTAAAACAGGTGAGGATAAAACCTTTGGCAACTTATCTTCAAGGATGATTTAACAACAGAAGCCCAAATAAAATACTTAATTACTGTCATATTACTTCCATTTCAGAGTGTGTGTGAATAGAAAATTAAAGCATTATGTATATGCAGTGTAAGGATTAAGGCCAGCCAGGTTAACATACAGCTCCTACTTACATCAAACGTCCTTAGGGCTTCCTGAGGGGGCTGTTCTTCCAGGATTCAGCTGGATGCAAAGCACAAAGAGCCACAGCCAAGATGTTCCTTCCAAAAATAATGCATTTGGCACATACAGCTCTACAGGGGTGGGATTCAACAGCTCAGTTCAAACCTGTAACACGGAGATCTCAGTGGTTGTCCTGGTTTCCAGAACTGGAAAGAGTATGGATTAGAAAACCTGTCGAATGCTGTACAGAATTTTATTTAAAGGAAAGATAAGGAAGGTAAATATACCATTTCCCACAAAAAAAAAAAAA
>VZTG01005392.1:55872-225786 GCA_013397845.1 Melanocharis versteri
AAAAAAAAAAGAACCACGCTCATGACATGGATATGGTGCCTAAACTTGAAACCTACTAAATATAAAGGTTTGCTAATTGCTCTGGTGCACCTACCTCCTGCTGTGCCTGTCAACTGGTCATTTTATCCATTCTAACTTCCTGATCTCGTAATGAATTCCTCTCCCATTTCTCCTTGGCTTCGAAAGATCCAAACAGATAAGCCAAGTAACTAGACAGAGGAAACAGTTACGTTAATTACGTATTTCAATTCTTACTTAAAAACAGGAAAAAATTAAGAAAAAATATTCCAAACCTTAGCATTCTTAAACTTTAAAATACCATCAGAAATGTGATGACATAACTTGGGGGAAAAGTGTATCACACTTCTCTGAAGATAAAAATCCTTTCCCTGAACAAACCTGCTCCTCAATATTATCCTTTCAAGAATTAGAGTTGTTTAATTTTTCCCATCACTGAAGAAGGTTCCAATTTATTTGCGTACCTAGAAGAGGTCAAATCAGAGCCTTTTTTTTTTTTTTGCAGAGCTGCATTAAGGTACCTTCTTGATACCACCCTTCAAAGTTTAAGACAGCTCTGACTCACAGTGCCACACTTTTAGCCACACTACCTGTACAATGCCTGTATTTGGATCAAAATTCAGTTTTCAGACTTCTGTGTACTAAAGCCAAGAGATTCCTTAAGCTTAAAAGAACTCTGACATTTGTTCCAAAGTAACTTTATTGCACAATTCATACACAAAGTTTAATATAGTGGAATGTTCTTAGCAATTAATACAGTCTCTAACGTTTAAGTTACAGTTTCACATTAAACCTGTAAGAAATGTTCACTTAACACAAGAAAGTTAATTTGTTCTAATGCCCCCCCACAAACAGCTATTTGCAGTAATTCACATTTTCAAGGTCTAGCTTCTGGAATACATTGCCATGTCCATGCCAATGGAATCCTCTTCCTTTTCCAAAATTGTTTGCTAAATGCACTTCAGACTAAGTAATACCAGCCAGTACCAAACTACTAGTTTTTCAGTGTTAAAGTATCTATTTCTCCATATAACATACAGTACATATATTTTACAAGGCACACATTACAGTATCTACATCACAGCAGTGTGAATTACAGCAACTTAATTTAAAAAAGCTGTACAGAATACAAAGTTTACTTTTTCACTATTTAAATAATTTTTGCATTAGTTTATATGGTAATTGTCATTGTGCTGCAATTAACAACCTGTTTGCATCATTATAAAATTACATTTTAAGAAGTTCATGTAAGTTCTCAGCAGAAAGTCAACTTATAAAATCTCAGTTCAGAAGTATAATTCTTGAAGTACTTGAAAAATAAAGTTAGCTTGAAGCTTTCATTTAGATGTTCTTTCTGTTCCAGTGATATAAAAAGTTTAAAAAATTCAAAGGTTATTTGAAAGTTCAGAACATGGACTAATGCAAGCTCAAAAAGCAAAAAGAAACCAACTGGTGCACGATTAGGAATATTTGCACATTTTTTAGTGGAAAATCCTGGGCCAGTAGCAATTTCCAGCCCAAACAATAACTGCCTTTATGCAACCAAACGCTCCATACATTTACTGAAGAATATCTCATTGCTATCAATGGCTTAAGAAAGAAAAAAAAAAAAAAGAGTTCTAAGCTATATACAGTCCTAAAAGGATTTTTTCATAGTTAAATACAGGTTTACACACTAAGCCATACTGGCTCTCAGATGGCAGACAAATGAAGAGTAAATTGCTTCTCTGTCCTAAAACCTATGATAAATTTGACAGCGGTGTCACAAGCCAAGTTCAAACGGGTGCCATATGCTGTGCACATTCTTTAACAAATTGATGTATGATAGAGAAATTTTCAAGATCTAATTAAATTATTTTGTAGCCAATTAAGAAAAATAACCTAAATATGCATATCTACATGTGCACATGCCTTTTAGTTCAGAACCTGTCTGTGACAAAAGGACTTAAGCCTTATGGCATCCTGGAATTTTAACAGGTATGGTAAGGAAAAATGCAGTCTTACAGTAAGATTTATGCTGAAATTCCCTCAAATGCTACACTTGAATATTTTAACTTGAGGTTACTGAGTGAGAAAAAGTAGTATTTGTTTATATATATATATAAAATAATTCTCTACAGCAGCCATTCATTTCCACAACACTATTTATGCACAAGAGGCTTAAGATGGGTTTCCTGAATACTAACAGCTTTAGACTGTCTAAACTCAGCTCTTTAAAGGTTTTATTCTGCTAGACACAAAATACTGTTGCAGTCCAGTTGTGATACCCCTTTTCCAAGCTGTCACATGCACATCTCACTCCAAGCCACACTATTGTTAGTTTCCCTCTGCTACATAAAAGCATATTGCACTTGTAGATATAAAGTAAAGCACCCTTACTTAGATTATCACTTGTAACTCTTCATATACCTTTTAACTCTGATCTCATCACTTCAAAAACTCAAGAGGAGCAGATAAAACCACAGCATCAGACTAAACTACACCTTAAGTGCTAATTCAAATAAAGGCATTCTCTTCAGATATGCCCAATGTTTAGAAATAATTTTAACTGTTCTTTATCAAAAACTACTGAGAAGCTGATTTACTGCTTTTAGGATTGTGTACGAAACTGTTTAATGTTTCCAAGCTAGTAAGACTATGCTAAATATCATATTTAAAAAAATATTCTAAGGGGTAAGTCTTGTTAGAAGAATAAGGGGAAGTGCACAAGTACATTTACAGACCTGCCTATGCCCTCCAAAACAGATTTAAAATAATTAATACTAAAAGTCATAACAGATCAGATTAAGTATCTGTAAACACTAAGAGCAGCAATAACTTCCTACTGAAGAACAGGCAGTGGGACATCTTCAAGTTTCAACAGTAAAATTTCAAATTAATAACCACTAGTGCTAACACATCATCTTTATTCACATTAGCTGTGAATAAGGGACTGCTTTTAAGGGTAGGAACTGTGAGATCAAGCCATCTGCCATGGTTCATCTCTGTAGCAGTACACTGTGATGCTCACACAGCAGTTTGCAGTTGTAGTTGTGCTGTTATAAATTGCTTCATCGAGTAGTTGAACTGTTAATATCAAACGCTGTTGTTAAAGTAAACTTCGTTAGTTTGCTGAAAGAACAGTTTAATAATGAAGACTGCACACACAGAGACTTGCTCAAATACCCTGTGCTTTAGGAGAGCAGCGCAGACTCACAGCAGCCAAGAGGAGAAGGAAAGGACAGACGGTGGAAGAACGGCAAGGAGAGGTAAAACCAGACGCTCGGGAAAACAAAAGCTTCAAGTGGTTCTGCCATGATCAGCCTGGTGGGCAGGGTCAGGGTCTGTGCGGCTGCCCCGCCTCATCCACCATGTTAAGGATGTAAGTGGCAATGTCATCTTCTGTAGGGGCCTCTGACACCACCCAGGAATCTCCTGCCCCCGTCACCTGCCGGCGGCACACAGGACAGTTTCTGTGACGGTCACTCCTGTTAGGAAGGCACAGAAATGAGTAGTTTTCGCTGATGGTCTCTTGCTGGCCAAAAAACGCCAAAAGAGCTCCCAAACAGACAAATAAAACCCAAACAAAAACCAATCCAGTGAGAACTTCAAGAATGACCACATTAACTGGATTAGACCACCTATCTATTTTGTTTGTTTAAAAACTTCTTTCTTTTTGAGAAAGACTTCTGAATGGAGCTCCATTCTTTTGAGTGAAAATCTGGAATCATGTTCCTCCTAATCGTTTGCTCAGGTCAGACAGGATGCATCTGGCGACCTGGCCAGAAAGTTTAAAATGAAATTCACTGTCTAAATTAATTCTTCCTATCTTCAGGAATTCAGCTGAGGTCCTTAGAAACCAGTCCCCATAGGCTTCCTAGATAAAGAGAAGAAGGAGCCTTTTCCTGGGTCATAAAGTCCACTGAAGTTTAGAACTGATTCCTCAGAGTCCCATCCCCCTCCACCATCTTGGGGGTCCCAAACAATTATGATTGAGCTGGGAGCCTCTGTTATGCCTAAATTAAGAGGAGATCAACCTTAAAAATTGCAGACCAAAAAAAAAGCATGGTGTAACTGGAACTTAGTGAGGAGTTCAGCTGATTCATCAGTCAAAGCAGCATATAATCCACTCTCCAGCACAGTCACTAAACTAAGCCCTGTCTCGCTGATAGATGTAGGATATTTTCCCAGAAGAGAGAAATGACTTGCTATATTCTGAGATCCAGTGACTTTTTACTACGGTTTTTCCTTGTGGAAATCTGGTGTTTGTTAGAAGAGTAACTTCCTTGGTAAGTCTTTCAAAAAGCCACAACAAATTCTTATGCGCAAATTATGCATAAGCCCATTTGCATTAACTGGCCAAAAAGAAACCTTTTTAACAGAGCAGGTCTGTGTCCCCTTATGCCAGACTGCCAGGACACTTCCCTAATCCTGGTAGGCCTGCATGGTCAGACAAGAGCTGTGCTCCTCCACAAAGCAATTTTTCCCTCCAACTCTTCCAAGAACTGGTGTATCAGAGATGCAGAAGCTGAAAAGGTTGTCAGTTTACTGTGAAGCTGAATGTTGTAAGCTGCATAAATTTGAAGGGGCTGCTATTGAGAAGAAATATCTTTCTGGAAGAGTCTGATATATTTAAATCAGTAAATTGTATGCTATTTATTTGAAGTGAAAGCATAACATATGGAAAAAAAATCCCTGTGATAGTTATTTCCCAAGTAAGTGACAGACAGTCCAACTTGCCTTCATATTTGCATAGTCTTAACAAGCCTTAAATGAGATTTTGTGAAGCATAACATGCCAGCGTCTGCATATACCATCTTCTTGAGTTTTTGAGCAAGACTAAAACAATTCAATTTTAGAAGAATAAAAAGATATAAGAAATTACAAAACAAATGCTGAAGAGCACTTTCACATCTCTTTTTACAAAATTTCCTGCTTTCCATCTGCTGCAGCCTGATTTTACTCAAGCTTGTTACGTATCCTATGTACGTTAGCTTGGAAATATCTTCAGACATTAAATTATATGGCAACCATGGAATCTGTCTAACCAAACTGAAACGTGTCAGATAACCAGTGCATACCGTAAAATAATTAATATCCTTTAGTCTATATTACCATTTATCAATGCATTTCTGGCAGAAACTGTGAGCACACGGCAGGATTAAATCAGCACGCCCATCCATGCAGATGCAACATTCCTCTTCATCTGTCAGCTGTTTAACCCTGCAGAAAAGAAGACACTGTTTTCTTCCACGTTTGGTATTTATGCCCCAATAACTACACCAGTTACTATATTTTTCATTATAATTAGTGATAGCCAGAAAGAAACACCTGTGCTTTTAATCTGTGAATGGACTACTTATGTCATCCCAGCGTATGTCAGCAGTATGTGAACTAAACTAAGCCAGAACGTGCATTTATTCCTTGTGCCAGGTGCTTTCGGTGTTGCAAAGGGTTCTGTAAATCCCTTTTCATATCAACAAGGAAGTGTGAGGAGCTGTAACTGTTTCATATCACATGACTGGGCAAAAGAACAGAAACACTGTTTACACTAAAGGTAGGAGAAGAACCTGCCTTCCTGTCACTGCACCTCAGGCTGAACTAGTCCATAATGGACTTTGCCAAATTTCTGTGTGCTGGTTTATATCCTAGACAAAAACATGCATGTCAAGAGGATCACTACCAGAATGCACGTTCACTCATTTCACATGGCATCAAAACGCCACGAGCTGAACTGCTCATTAGATTGAAAAGGCTGATTTTAGCTTGCAATATGCTCCACATGATTGCTCCTCAAATTAGGACTCTCAAGCTGACTGTTACCACAGCTTTTCCAGTTAAACTCCCAGGTGTCCCTGTTGGTGAGGAAGTTTAAAAATTATCTCACTATCCAAGACTGACATTGACATTCTATATCTTTTTCCCAAATAATAGGTATCTGTATCTAACGTTCTTAACTCTGCACCATCAAGACTTCTCGAGTGTGAAAAGGTGCAGAGAACCCTCAGCTTTCACTGGCCTCACCAGACATGTAGAGTTCTCAATTTTATAGTCACAGCTCACTTCCAAAACAACCGAGGAAGCGTTCTAAAACGCTTGGGTTTTTCAAAAACCCTGATTTGGGAATCCCTGTTCTGACCTGAGGGACAGAGACAGCATTCTAGAAAAAGTAGCATTTCAGGAGTCAGTCCACTTTAATGACTACTGACCAGACCATTTTCATTTAGGCATCTAAGGGAGCTTGTCAAATACAGATTCATTTCTGAACTGTACAGAATAGCCAGCTACTGGACAGCAGTCAACATGCCTTTGTTTCATCTTTCAGTTGGACCATGGGGTTTCCTTTGCAAATTGCTTTTGGAGAAATTACTTTAAAAGGACATATTTTTTTTTTTTACAGATGGCAATTTGCACACAACAAGGACAACAGTTTCCAAGAAGCCTGCTCACTGTGTTCTTTAGACCTGTTTCCTTTGATTTTCCTCCCCCATGCAATTCTGAGTACTAACCTTTAATAGCACTTGAATTTTTGAGATTTGCTGGTGTCTATACAAGCAATTATACAAGGCCTATTTATAAAGTTTCTGTGAAGTCAGCTTTAGTCACAGGACTAAGTTCCTGAAGAAACAGTAAAATAAAGGACTAAGGAAATGCTTATCTCTTCATTATCAGAAAGCATAAACCACTTAGGCATCTTCTGAATGCTCTGAATAGGAAGTGGATGTTGTAGAGAAATGAGGTCTTATTCTAGTGGAAAAAGTTAAGAAGAATGAAACAGATAACACTTGCTATTTTAAGATGGCGAGGGCTAACTTTGCAGAGCTGAAAAATGTCTAAAGGTGAGAAGAACTGAGGCAAATGGGTGGCTATCACAGAAAAATAAACAGAAGATTTCACTGGTGTAGAATACTTGAAGGTGTTTCAGCCTGTATTTTCCTTAATAACTTGAAAAACTTGGCTAAGACACAAGCTCAGCAAATTGCATCATATTAGCAAAGTACACTGTTTTTATTTGTGACTAATACTGCTTTAAGTGATGAAGTTTACAAACATGAAGGATGCTCATCTCCCCTGTCTCCAAGCCTAAAAACTGAAAAAGAAACTCACATAGGAAACCTCTTACCTTCCTCATGGACTTTAGCAATATATAAAGTTGTTTTGCAAAAGGTCTGGGGTCTATGTTGCTTGGTTTGTTCGTCTAAAGCAAAAGCCCATTTACAGAAAGCCATGTGCTCCGGTATAACCTTGAGAAAGCAATTTTCCTGTTCTTTCTCAAACATGTTCACAATTTACAGGAAATTAAATTAAATGAAAATAATACCTTCTGCAATCCACTGACTTAGAAAAACCAGTGGGCTCTGTGGACTGACAACACAGCTGATCCCTTTTTCATCCCAACAGCTGACGTGTGACACTCAGGCTGTTTTATGAAAATATGAGGCTGCCAGCTCTTCACTGGTTAACACAGACAACTCTACCATTTACCACCTTTTCTTGTAAAACCTAGCTCTACCTCACTTTAAACTGAGTTAGAACCCTGAACTTATGCAGGAAGTAAAAAGTAAGACAATTACTGGTAGCAGCAACCCTTCCACACAGGGAAAGGGTGACAGGCTTCTTGCTGTTATATTCAGTTTGAACTGAAGTTATTGCAGGTGTTGACCTCAGTCTTTTGTTTTTCCTCTGGTTAACAAAGCAGAAGGCCAACATGAGTGAGACAGTTCACATTTTTCCAGTCTTACAAGTTAAATTATTACCATAATTGATGAGTTTCTAGTGGCAACAGATGGGAACCTTCACATGCCAAAATGTAAGAGGAAGAGAAAGTTTAAGTGGAACAATAACAAAATCCATTTAAACAAACACTGTCAAACCCCCTGGATTTGTAGCTGCAGCTGATTCCGCTTCCTCCCATTTCCTTATCCAGGAGATTCAACATATACCATGTTTATATTAGGACTGATCTCTAAAAGGGTTGTTCTGAAGCTAAAGTATGGTAGCACCATATTTCAGGATTTCACCCAAGTGCACTGCAGCTCCCTTGGTGCAAGGGAAAGTGTCTGTCCATGTTTGTGATGGTACAAAGCCTGCAGCTGCCAAGAGCGAGCAGTTCTGATCAGTAGGTATTTGTAGGTCAGGTTTGAAGCACAACTCCCAAAATGCTTATGCTGTAAGTGGGGTCAGAAGCTAAAGTATATCAAAATACCTTCCCATCCACAAGCTGGCCTGACACGAAGACAGAGACATCAAACTCTCAGCAGCTTCTTCTGAAGTATCACTCAGCGCAAGAACTCCTGCTGCTTGACTGGTGATGTCTTTATAAAGTTGAGTGAACTGATACAAGTTCAAGATTCTGGAAGCTTCCACGATGCCACTTGTTTTATTTATCTTAAGATATAAGAATTGTTTACAATTACTTATCAGGTTTTAACTTGGCATTGCTCAGAACATTTGTAAAGCACTGCAGTTCTCCTGTGGGGCAGCAGCCCCCTCCCTAAGCGTCCATCACCACTTTAGCAAGCTGCACTCTGCCTCAGCAAGAGTCAGAACCTGCACACAGCTGTTGCAGCACGAGGAACACCACAGGCAGCACCACAACTTTAGGGCAAGGCAATTGCTATCACTACTCAAATGGATTCAGGTGTGAGTAGTGACCTAACGCCCAAAAAACTGGGCTGAACTTACAACCCAGCTCAGGATAATCAGTCATTTCATAGCTGAACTTAAAACTGGCTACAGTGATGGCTGCCTTAATGAAAACTAGGAGTGAATGGGAAACTACAAACTGTTGGTTTCAAACAGAGTTTCAGGGTTGGCTTGTTTAACCACATTTTAACACTGCTCAGTGGATTCAGGCTCATTAAAGGACGTTACTCGATAGGATACAGAGGGAAATATTTCCTGCTTAGACGGAGCAAATTTCGTAAGTTTTTGTCATGGTCTTCCAAATAAGTTAAAACATTTAACCTTTAGATTGGTTTTCTAAAGGATCAGACTATGTACAGGCACACTAGCTCAATTAATAATGCCTGGAAGAGCTGATTAATTTCTACTGCTATCAAAATCAACAGTTCCCAGTTTGTTGTACCATTGGATTACCTGACCTCACAAATCACCTGCATTTGTAACTAAAGGGCTGTAGTGCTCCACTGGAAGGCATCACTCCTTTAAACTTAGTTAGGGAAATGTTCTTGTTAACGTACTTTTTGCAGAAACTTAGAATTTAGACTTAATTTATCTCCAACAGCATCTTTGAATACATCATCTGGATCAAAACACATGTAGCAGGTGTTGGATTTTACAAGTAAAACTGACAGCCCTCAAATCTTTGCATAAAAACTGCCCATCAAATGAAAATGTTCACACTTACTTTGGTACATATTATCCTAACGATCACCTTCCAGAAAGCAGAAGAATCAGACCCAGGTTGCACTTCAAATAACAGATGTTTGTCTTGTCCAGAAGCCAATTTTGCAGTACTGAAACAAAGCAATATCAGTTTAACACCCTGTGCTGGACCTGCAAAGATCAGCAGCCTCAGCCAAGTGAGATTATTTATGGTTCACCTGTCTGCTCTCTATCCTTAAAAGGGATTTTAGCAATACTGCCCAGGGGCATCAAAATAAAGAGTAATGACCTTCTTAGCATGTCACTGAATACAAAATACATAATCCACTTCACTTTATATTGCACAGCAAACTTCAGAAAATGTTGTGCAAGTCTTTTGATCCAGCATCAGCAAGCAGGTGTACTTCATAGACATTTAAGTTCATTTATGCTCTCACTGTTTACTACACTAATCACACAATCTTGTCTCCAATCTGAAAAGGTTATTTCCTCAACCGGTATGTAAAAAAACCCTGTGAGTACCAACATATGCAGATGAGGTGTATTTCTGTTAGTATATATTAATAATGAGGTAATCAGGTGAACGTGTCAGGTGACCTGAGATTTGTTTTTTTAATGGAGCACAGACACAACGGTCTATTCCATAAGAATCAGAACACATTCAGGCTCAAGAAAACACTGGAAAGAAAGAAACCACTTGAATCACAGAATTTTGGAGTGAATTATACTGGTACATGCCTGGATTCTCAGGCAAAACATTAGGTTATGTTCTTCAAAATCTATTTATGTGTCTACCCAGAAGACAGCTATGTGTTCCTGAAGGTCATTAACAAAAGTATGACCCTCTCCAAGGTAATTTCTAAACTGAATACAAATTCACATTTTAGTTAAATAGCAAACATTACAAAGCCCTTATTCAGTGCGTGCGTGCTCCCACTTCATTTTATCACTCTCATTTTATACCATAAATACAGGCTAACAATGACAACACTGCTTTTTTTGCTCATTTCCTTTTACTGTCATTGTACTGGTCAAACAAAAGGCAGGCTATGAGAAATCTGACCAAAAAGCAGCCTTTTGTTTGGGATTATCTAGGTCACTGGCTTGGGACAGTAAGATACATCTCATCCTTAATGAAGAGCAGCCCTGCATGTCTGCAGAGGTGGCAGGGATGGTCACAAACTGTCCTGTCTCAGGTGCCACCCTCCTCGTGTAGCTCTGCTGTCCCTACCAGGCTCCTATTGCTCCTTCCTACCCGAAGTGACAGGCACAGAGGAAGCAGCACTGCATCTTCAGGTGGAAGGCAGAACAATAAGGGACACAGGTGACACTAGCAAAAAGATAATGCTTAATCACCTCTTGTGAACTTTTAAGAGAGAGCAACACTTGCTGGAAGAAGAGTAGTAGAGAAAAGTAAATTTAAGGAGGAGAAAAGGCTTTGGTTTTGAAGTGTAATTACAACTATTATAGAAACATCAAGAAATGAAGGAAACATTTCAAAACCATCGGGCCAGCTGCGGCTTAGCCAGCACAGAATAATATATTGCACACAAGGTCTCTGTAAAACATGAAAAAAAGAAAGAAGCAAAGTAAGGCTTACATATCATTGAGTTCAGCTACTCTTCCCAGAAACTCTTCATAGGTTAGGAAACCACTTTCTTGAACCAAAGAGGCATGCTTTGCTACTTTTTCTGGCAACTTGTTAATTACAGTTTGTGTGTGGTTTGAAATCTGTTGACCCATGGTGAAGTTCTTCACCTCAGTTCTGTAGAGAGAAGTTCTCATTCACTTGTAGAGTCTCTGCCAAAAATATTTGAGAGTTACATTTATGTGTCTGGGAGTGGCTACTCCCTCATTTTCTTTTAGCCTACAGTAATTATTCCACAAGCAACACAACCTGAACAGTCAGATCAGAAACAACGCAGAACACTTCAAAAAGTCTGGAATGTCTTAAGATTATCTTACTAAAAATGTACTATTTTGCTTACAGCAATACTTATATTAAATAGAAGTAATTTTCCACACAGATTCAGCTCCAACACACACATATATAAACACATCCAATGGAATGGAAAAAAAATCTTAAGATGACAATGGTCATTTATGACAATCTTTGTTTATCCTAAATATTTATGCGTGTGAATATCAGAATGTCTGCAAATAACCACATCAATGTCTGTTTATACATAGACATTACGTTAGGAATCGGCTTTCTTACATCAAACTTACATTGGCAGATCAAAAGAAACTCCCACAGCATTCTGAAACTGGTAAGCCAAGGAATCCATGTCAGTATACACCAATTTATAGATCTCCCTATCCACACATAAGACTCAACTTTAGGATGTACTACAGAACTGACTTGCATAAATGCCTCCAACCATTCCATCTTTCCTTCACACCCAAACCTTTTTCCCCAAAAGTCAGCCTAAGGATTAATGCCATGCCCTCCGAGTCTTTATTCACTTACTCCCCTTGATCCCTCTGCATTTGACTTTCCCCAAAATGCCTCTTTGCAGAGTTCATTGTCCATCAAGCAAACCAGTTGTGTCACGCCCTTTTAAGACTTCTACAGAGGTGTGCAAGGGCAAGTGAAGTGCAGAACATCCACCTAAACTCAAACACGGAGCAATCTGACAGTAGCTGTGTTACAAACTCCTGATGAGAGACATCACAGAGAAAGCAGCACTTTGCCCTGCAGGCAGCTGCAGCAGCACTTGTGCTCAACCCCACCCAGAACAAAATTCACAGCTGCTGAGATCTCACCACGGCGTGAGAAAAACACAGCACATCAAGCGAGCTCCTGTCGGAGCATACTGAAGTACTATGCAATTTCAACACAGTAAGCTTCCAATTTATGGCTGGAGTTGTGATCAATTTCTCTCCCCACACAGATATGCTCTCCCTCCAGCCACTTTTCTCCTTCCCGATAATGTTCCAGCCGCCTCCGGCCCTTCTCTCCGGGGCGTGTTTGCTGAGCACACTCCCAGGCCACACACGTCCGGCACAGCCTGTCAACAGCACAGCCCGTCACCTTCCAGACACCTCCTCCCGGATCTCCCGGGCTGGTGCTCCCCCGAGCTTCTGCGGGAGCACCGTGCCTCCTGCGGGACTGCCGAGCTCAGCACCTAAATCCCGGCACCGAAACGCCTGGGGAAAACACCTGCAAGGGTGGCTGCAGAGCTGGATATCGGGAAAAGTTTCACCCCGAGGGTGGTCGAGCACTGGAACAGACTCCCCTGGGAAGTGGTCACAGCACCAAGCCCGACAGAGTTCAAGAAGCGTTTGGACAACGCTCTCAGGCACATGGGCGGACTCTCGGGGTGTCCTGTGCAGGGCCAGGAGCTGGACTTTGATCCCCGTGAGTCCCTTCCAACAAGGCACATCCTCTCACTCTACGAAATGTTCCCTGCCGTTCACCCTTNGTCGAGTCCAACCTATGACCGAACACCGCCGTGTCAATTAGACCGTGGCACTGAGTGCCGCGTCCAGTCGTTCCTTAAACACCTGCAGGGACGGTGACTGCACCACCTCCCTGGGCAGCCCATTCCGATGTCTGATTAACCTTTCTGTGAAGAAATTTCTGCTGTTGTCGAACGCGAACCTCCCCTGGGAGAGCCTGTGTCCTCCCATCCTATCGCTGATTTCCTGGGAGAAGAGACCGACCCCCTCCTGGCTACAGCCTGCTTTCTGGCAGTTGTAGAGAGGGATAAGGTCACCCCTGAGCCTCCTTTTCTCCAGGCTAAACACTCCCAGCTCCCTCATCAGACTTGTGCTCCCGATCCTTCCCCAGCTCCGTTGCCCTTCTCTGGACCCGCTCCGACCCCTCAATGTCCTTCTTAACCAGCCCAGAACTGGACACAGCACTCGAGCGGCCTCAGCAGTGCCCAGTACAGGGGGAAAATCACTTCCCTGGTCCTGCTGGCCACACTATTATCCATTCACACACAGCAGAAGTGCTGTATAGAGTTGGTTTATTTAAGAAACACTCTGTAATAACTGGACTGACAAAAACGGGGTCACTTTTCACCTTGCTGCACCCTCAGCGGATGCACACTCGGTGCTGCACTGCCCAGGGTTCACAGTGCCTTCACTCTTTCCTATGAGCTCTATTAAACAGTGATTTAAATGTGCTGATTTTAATGGAGGCTGAGTGCCTGGCTCAGTGGGATCATCCCAGGCCACAGCTGCTGGTGCAAATCCCGGTCTGCAGGGAGGATGTGGGCGGTGGATGTGAGTGGCAAAGGTCAATGCTCACTGACCTTTTCACAGAAAAACCCCGACACCCATAAAGGACAACAAGCCATTGAGAAACAGATATCCTAGAACATCCCCTGGGTCATCCACATCCTGATGCTGCAATATTTAATTCTACTTTTTTTTTTCTTAATTTAAAGAGGAGAAAAGGAGTAGTACTTCCCCTTCCTGCCTGCGTCTGTTCAC
Organism: Melanocharis versteri; assembly: GCA_013397845.1. Taxonomy (NCBI): domain Eukaryota; kingdom Metazoa; phylum Chordata; class Aves; order Passeriformes; family Melanocharitidae; genus Melanocharis; species Melanocharis versteri. Next base: position 69,661 of record VZTG01005392.1, read on the forward strand.
ACATAGACACACGTACTTCCCACGACAAAGGCATCCCTATATTGCAGACAGGGATTGGGCTGGACTGGAAACCTTGTTATATTTCCTGCAGGCCAAGCACCCCTTTTGCCTAAGGTCAGCAAACATCTGTAGCCTCAGTGTGGGAATCTGAGTGGTGTTACCATTAAGTGACAAGCACAGAGTGTGCTCTCCTGCTTGGTGGGATGAGTTATTTGTCCAAGGTACTTGAGCAGCTCTGGCACATCAAGGAGCTTCAGAACTGTTGAGAAGGTCTCATTAAAAAAAAAAAACCACAACACTTGAGAAAAGTCAGAAACATAATGAAGAATTCCTCTTAAGTTTCTGCTACCTCCAGTTAAGGGTTTGGTGTTTGAAACTCTTGGTCTAGATACTTAAATAAATGTTTCCTGTTTGCATGGTAGTAGTGCATCCCTTGCAATTCCATTAAACAATGAGCAGGAATGTTTTGTACTTTCCAATTCCAATGTGACTGAGTTGTGCTCACTACATAGAGACAATATCAAATACAGTCCTTGTTGATTAGTACTTTGAGCTGCCTTTGTTCCATACAGAGCAGTGTAACAGCTCCTTTAGCCCTTGTGGTTTTGCCATCAATTGTGTAGAGGAATGGAGGGGCAGATCAAACCATGTGCATTGGTCAGGTATCAGTGGGAAGGTCGGGAGGAAAGATGAGGTTTTAAGGTACATGATAAAATAAGACACTTAGAGGTTAAGGCATTATCTTATTAAAACAGATAGGATAGATTTTTTTTAGCAAGTGAATGTTTCAGGGGGAAAAAAGCCTTTATTTAGCTCTAAAACAGAAGCAACATTATAATTATCTCTTGGCTGTAGGGAAAAGAATATGGAAACAGGTAATTTCTAATCTTTAAAACATGGAAAAGGGAGGCAGAAGGGAGAATGAAAAAAAAATTCCCAAACTACCTGGAATCCACTACTTTTGCCTGTGTCCTTAGGCCCATTTGCTACTCTGGCACCTTCATGACTGGTGGCTGTGGCTTTTCCTGATGGCCTTATTTGTGCTGTCTACTCTTCACAGAGCACTTCCACTCAGGATACAAGGTGTTACTGCTGTGTTTTGCCAGGAGAGGAGTTACTTAACTGGCTGGGAAAGCTGTGTCTAGAGCTGTCCTCTGTTGCACATTTTTCTGCTAAAATTCTGCTGATGGACATCTGAAATGAGTGGTTTTTAGAGCTGTACTGAATCACTTGGAGCCATAAAATATTTCTGAACTATTAAAAAAAAACCCCAAAACCAAAAAGCGAACCAACAAACAAACAAACAACCCCCTCCCACAAAAACAAGAAAAACCAAAATAAACCACCAAAAAACCAACTGAGGGAATCTCTAAGTATGCTGTTAGCAATACACTGCAACTCACTATCTAGTAGGATATACAAGCACTGGGCACTTTAAAATTTATGTGAATGAAAAATATCAAAGTTCATAATCCAGTATCCTACACTGTTGAAAACACAATATAGGTGAGCAGTTCTATTGCTATTTTTAAAAATATTATTATTATTTTAAGACTATGTTTTTCAAGCTGCCTGATGAAGAAAAAAAACTTCCTTTGGTGTAACAACCTCCTTCACACATAAAGATAAGTTATCTAAATTCTTTATTCAGGAAAATATTTTATAAACTGCTAGTGTTGTTATTTTATAACAACTAATTACTTCTGTAACATTAAAGTTATATGAGTTCTTTTTACTGTGAGATAGTTTTCATGAGAATAAATTTTCCAGACAAACATATCCACCACAGTTTATTTTTTAGGGAGTACTGTAGACGTCCCATATCACCTGAGACCTTTATTATGAAAGCCACACTTAAATACACACAAAAGATCTCCACTCTAAGTGTTAAGATACAGTTCAAGGTTTTTTTTGTCCCACTCTGTCAAATATCTGATGTGGAAGAATGATAAGAGTTTCAATAAATAAAACAGTAAATTGTGATACAATGAAGGTATCTAAGTAAGTTATTCATTGCTGTATATATATATATATATAAACATCAGCATCTTTGTACCCTTCCTTGGGCATTTGAATGACAGTGGGTTAATCCTTTGAGTTTTTACTCCCTTGTAAACAGAACTGTTTCTTCTGTTTGTAAACAGACATTTTTAAAAACAGCATGCAGCTACTGAATGGAAATAAGCTAATCTACATGAGGAAGAACTACAGTGTCAGCATTTTATTTTAGGCTTTAGGCTAGCAGACATCCTCCAGCCAGATATAAAAAGCTATTCATTATATATTGATCTGAATTCCATGCAAATAGCTAATGCAGTGCATGTCGTTAATAGCATATTCCTAACTGCTTCTTTATTAAAGATGCAAAATGAGCTGTAATATGGATTTGTAAAATTTATTTCAAGTAAATAAGATAGCATGTTCTTCTGCAAGAATATTTGTTGCAAAGATGTAATTATTAAAAACCAAGGTTTCATATGTTAAAGATAGAGAAAATATGAGTATTTACAATCACTTATGTTTAAAAGCATTGCTAAGTTCTTTGTGCTTCATTTTATACTTCCATCAAGAACTGTACATTCTTTCCTTTAAACTTCTGCTTCTAGACATTTTACTGTGGCCTCAGGCTTAGTTTTACACTCTTCTACCTTATTTCCATTATTCTGTGTTTCCTTCTCAGGTGTTTGGTCATTTGATTTTGTCTCTTTGAGAGCAGTAGTTACAACTGTTTCTTTTTGCTGATTCTTGTTAAACAATGGTAAGGTTTTCTTGTACCTTCAAAAAGAAAAAAAAGATAGTAAAGCAGAAATACTGACATAGTTTGGTAGTTTCACTCAAACAGCTAGAATTAAATTACTCTACCGTACTCAAGCAGAAGTCTCACAGAGGACAGTGGCATGCTAGATCATTGTGCTTTTTCCAGCAGTGTGCTTTCTAAAGAAGTATTTTGGTATTTTTTTGAAAAACAGACAATGTATATCCAGGATTTGTGGTACACAATGACAAAGCTGCCTGGGCCAGGGTGTGAGAACTGCACACTTTTTAGTAGCATTTAATGATGCACTGTATTGAAGGTCTTTAAGTCTGACAAATGAGTTCAACCATTATTTTTTTCTGAGCGAAATCATAGCCCAATGATAAAAACTTTCACCTTGAGTGTGACATGGAAAAAAAAAGAAGGATAAATCTGCATAAACAGGTTTATGTATGAACAGATGCACATTTCAGTGTTGCTATTTTGACACATGTGGAAATGTGTCACACTAGGCATAGTTGACCAATTAAAAATAGGCAATTTTTTGTTGTTGTTCCTTTTCTAAAGCAGGGAGTGGCAACAGCAATAGCAAACTTATCTGCATAAAAACAGGGTTGGTTTTTTTTTTTATTTGTGCAACATTGTTATCATCATTACTTCTCTGCTCTTTAGTATATATTTTAAATATTCAGTGATTGTACTTTAGGAGTTAACTCAGTCCAAGAGAGAAAAATGTAATAGCAACTTACTTTTTGATATAACAGACTGCTAGAACAACCGAAATAATGAAGAAGATGATTGCCAGTACAAGAAGTGCAGTGGGGATACCTGGAGATAAAAGTCATATCCGCATGGAGTTTTTATTTATGTACTTAATGCTGACTTTCTAAAGGCTCAAGAGCATAAATCTGGATTCTTCTAAAACCAGTCTTATGTAAGAGTACATCCACATCAACTGAAGAATAGAAGTATTAGGAAGACCAAAAGGTGAGTTACTCTGCCCATTTCTTTCAAGATAGACTAAAACTGGTATTTAGGCCATCCTGGACAGATATTTGTCTAATCTGTCCATTGGAGGATTTTTACAACCTGCTTAGAGAACAAATTCTTGTGATTAATTATCCTTAGTTAGAATGCTTTTGCTCATATTTAGTCTGTTTCTCCACTGCTGTGTATTAGGATTGCTTACTCACACCTCGTATCTCGAGAACAATTCTCCTTAAAACTTTCTTGGCTTCTTTTGGTTTTAGGAGTTTTACATTACTACGAGAACAGAGTATTTGCCAAGACTTTTTCAGAAATGTATTATATGTGATACCTCAAATCACACTGACCAGAATGAACTTCCACCACTTCATATTACAATATTATCAAAAAGTATAAAATCAGATCTTAGTTCTACTTCAAAACTATTTTAAAATCCTCTGCTTTATAAGCTTTGTTCTGCAAAACCATAACACTCTATTCTTCCTCCAGGTTCAGGTAGATCAAATTGGACTGTGGAGCAGCAAACAAAAATAGCAGTGAACAGTTTGACTACCGACTTCTACATAATTAGCTCTTTTCATTAAGTGACTGCCACACAAGGCCCTTACCTCCGAAAACAACAGCATCATTCTTAAAGGCCAGATGGGGAGTGTGCTTGGGAGAGTCAGTGGGCGAGTGCTCCTCTGGCACTGGTGTGGTGGGCCCCTCTGTTGGTTGGAGCGTTTCAGTTACGCATACGACACGAAATCTCTTGCTCAGGGATTGTTTTGACTCAGTCACAGTCACAGTGGGCACTGCTGTGATGTTCTCAGTCAAATCAGAGGCTGAATATGCAGTTAAGTCCCTTGATGCAGTTGATGAAGGAAATGTGGTTGTAGTTGGGTCTGGTTGACATGAATTAATCTGGACATCTGCAGCAGGGAAAAGAAATACATAAAAGTTGTGTTGGATGCCAGTTTTGTACTTACTGCCCACACATTTATTGAAATTGTTCCTCAGTCTCTCCCTTCTGGAAATTATTAATTTTTTGTTCACAAAAGCTTTACACAAACCAGGCATCCCTATTTCAAATATGTGTTACAACCTAGATTATACAGCTTTTATTATTACTCGCATAGTTAAACACTCCTTTGGGCAAGTGTGGCACTCATTTTATGATTCCCTACCAATGACTATATTCCTCCTGAAAACTACTTAGAGTAATACTGCATATAAAACCCAACAGTATAACCTCCCACAGAGCAAGAAGCTTAAATGCAGATTCAATATTCAAAAATATTTCAATTATGTTATACATATGTTCAAAATATATGCATGTACTGTTGATACTTGGAAAATTGATTTGATTTCCTGTAAAAAAAACCGCAGCCCATGAAAGTTTCAAAGAAATCAGGCACCAGTGTGAGATAATAAAGAGATTTGATTCTAAGGGGGGAGGAGAGGATAGGAAGTAACAAACTTAAGGTTTGAATAAAAAGATGTAATTTCCAGAAATAAAGTAATTTAACAGAAGTGAATGTTGTCTGTATAAAAATGTTGGTGCAAGTGAACTTTTACATTGAATTGGAAAAGCTGAGTTCTGAATCAGGCTCCTGTGAAAATGTGAAAATTCTACTTTGCTAGTGAAATTCTATATTCTGTAAAGCTATAAAATTTTCACTAAAGGAACAACCAGGTTACAACATCAATAACTGGGAAATGATGTATGTACTGTTTTCCAAGTGAATCCCCACGGGAAGTCTGATGACGCAGTCACCTTCACAGAATAAAATGCCAAAGGGCAGGGGCTTGACACTTTTTCCACTATGGTTTTTCAAGAGCTTTTGGCAATTTTTTTGGCACAAGAAAACTGACAAAATGAGCTTCTGACAAATATTTTGGGTTAGAAATGCCTAGAACAGGCAACAGTTTGGAAACTAAGATAAAGGACTGCAGAATCATCCCAATGTGAAATATACATTAAATTGTTTTCTAACCATTGAGCAAGCTTAACTTTCTTCACATACTCTAACAGTATATATGTATTTATTTTCTTATCATTAAAGCAAAACAAAGCAAGTAATTTGGAATTACTTGCTGCCTCTTTAGCATCACCCAATCTACCCAACACTTTTGATGCAGAATAACACAAATGTCATGCAGTGACACACCACGTTGCATAGGCCTTCTCCCTACAGCTTTATCTTCAGTCTCTTTGGAACCTCCAATCTTCACAGTCACCAGGCAGGGTCTCAGGTCTTTGCATCTTTGCATGGGCATATCCTGCATCTCCATCTTTCTCCTGCTTTTTCCAACCCTTGTTCACACAGTGTTCCTGAAAACTTTCAGGACTTTTTACATATTCTCTTGCTCTTGTTATCTAAAACTCATTGGCAAAGTTGAGGAACTGATTATAAATACTGAAATGATCCTTTAATTATTGGGAATTTGTTATGTAATAACCATAGATATGGGACACAAGCAGGAACACAACATCTCTAGTTAGTTATTTTCAGTTAATACCACAGAAGCCATTAAGAAACAATATTGATCTATTGTGCTGAGATCTAACTTGTATCTAAGGCCCAAGTTCCACTGCTGGATCTTCAATCTGTAAATAGTCAGTGAGGGGAAGGACAGGTCTTTTCACGCCTAGGATGATGCACAATAAAGAGAGCGGTTGGATTTTACTGATTATAGATTGGGAATCTAATTAGTTTTATGGTCTCTTAGCAGCTCTGGCTTATAATTTAATTTGGCTTCATGGATACATTTCCCTTTATCAAAAAAAAAATCCAGTTTTCCTGAAGTACCCCACTCTTGGCCTTTTTGCAAGAACAGACACACCACACACAGACACCCTGGTTACAGATTCAATTCACTCTCTTTTAAATGATCATGCCCAAATAATTAAAACATTAAGAGCATTGTGTCAGCATTATGGAATGGTAAAAGCAACTCTTCCTCAAGAGCTTTCATGGCAGCAGAAGTTATTAATTGGGAGTACCTGAATTCACGTTTTGTATTTCTTGGAAGCTTCTGAGCTAAGAACAGCTTGACAATGTTTAAGACTGGGGGGAAAAGGTCAGCAAATTATAGGAACTCACTCACTTGTTATAATTTTTTCATGAAGATTTAAAAAAACCTATATAAGCCAAAACACACAGAAAATGTAGTAGTCAAGCTTACCTACCTGAGGAATTGAAGCAGTAGAGATGAAATGTTTTATCTTTGCCAGCATGCCATTGCACTATTCCAGTTTTTCCCTGACCACATTTCTGGTTGGATGTTAGCCGAGGAATAACAGCAAATCCGTCTTCCACCCATCCATAGCTACAATAAAAAGCATCATTGCTTTTAGTATGAGGTTTACCACCAGCCTCAGCTGTGTGTGAAAGTGTTCACTAAAGGGAGTGGGCCACTAACTGATGGCACATACTTGCATGTTTCAAAGCCATGTTTCAGAGCCTCTTCAACTTGTTTTTTACTTGCCAACTGTAGATTGAATTGATTACATCCATTACTTGCTTCTGAGAAGTTTGCTTTCTGATCAAGATAAATTCCTATACCCTTGATTCTGCAAGATGAATTAATGGAACCTGTAATTAAGCCATAAAATAGTCTAGGTTAGTATTTGAATATTAACATTTATTCCTCATGAAGAATTTAAGATCAACTGAATTGAATAGTTTTTAAAGTTTCTAGCTTGAGGATAGTAGAAAACTGATTTGTAGCATAAAAGACATATTTTAAAAATAGAACATATTTTTTTAACACAATAGTCTGGAATTTCAAGAGGTTTGACTGTCATTAGACTAAATGCATGAACAGCCTTTTTCCTTTCTTTTTTATTTACATACAGTAATTGCCCTGTTAAATGAAACATTTTAACATTTCATTGCAGACATGTCAGATAACCACCAACCACAGGTGTTACTTCCTTGCTTAATATGTTCGTCAGACTGTATTCACTAGGTGTGTACACTAATGAACACTTCATAAAATCTCTGCTTCAGAATACAGACAGTCCACAAACTCTCAAGGCAGGATGAAGTGATGCCTCCAAATCCACCCCATGACTTCTTAGCAACACAAGTTAAACTGAATTTTATGAATGAAAAGATAGAACTGGCAGCCAAGCCACTCTTGTGATGAGAAGGGGATAAAAGGTGACTAAGCTTGTGTGGAGCGCTAAAAAGCCAGACAGGCTTTTAGCTCCTGCTCCCACTGGATGTGGTGGGGCTGGAAATGGCTTTTGGAAAATGATGCAGCTCTGCTGTCCTTATATTTAGTTTAATTGGACTTAAATATTTGGTAGAGTGATCATTGAGTCAGGTAGCTTTATCTCAGCAGAGAGGGAAAGCCACTGAACCCTTGAGCAGTCCCTACAGACAAACTGGCTGCATCCAACCCTGACCTGAACATAAGTCAAGGCCAAACACATTGCAGGGGGATGCAGAGAAGCTCTGTTGCTCAATGAAGGTGCGTGTGCAGTTATCAAGGACTTCAAGCCTGCCTTATTTAGTCTGTTATTTCCCTATCTTCAGATTTGAGCCATTACAACTTTTAAAAAACATAAAGTTGAGAAAGAAAGCTTCTCAATGACCAACTTCACAAGTTTCAAATAAAGCTGAGCAGCTGAATGAAAGGAATGTAATGAAATCTTAGAAAATTACCTAGGTACTTGTGAACTGTTGCGGGGATGGGGACGCGTTAGTGAACTGCTACAGTCTTTAGTCAATTACAGGACAAATATTTTCACGTGTGTATTGCATGATAGATACACAGCATAATACAGAAATTCAGTACCAGAAAATTAAGTTGCAAATTCTAAGAAAAGTGACTCTAGGATATGGACCAAAGTTGTGTCTTAAAATTTGCTAGGCCTTTTAAAACAAAACAGTGATGTAAAATATACATTTTGTAAAACTTATGAATTTCATGGTGTGAGGAAGGAATCCAGAAAGAGAACAGTAGCCTCTTCAAGTCTTTTCATCACTTCTTAAATCACCTCTGAACTCTGTTCTATAGATGGCTGAATTTTTACAGGAGGCAGACTAATCCTTTAGAAGTACATTATCCCTTTTGGTCCACAAGCTGCACATAGCTGTACTTTAAGCTCTGCTCTATTTAGGTAACCTTGTACTGGCATGTTCTGCTCAGCATTTTGGTCTTGGGTTAAAAATTTGGTTTACTGAAATAAGTGGGAAGATCCAGACGGAAGAATCTCACAGCAAGACAAAGTTGCCGTAGAACAGGAAGAAAATTGCTCCATTTTTGTAAGCTGTGGATATTGGGGTATTGGCCTTGTTGTGTATTAGTTCCCTTTTTTTGGGAGGGCAAGCTGTTGTTTTTCTCTTTGCCTTATGTCTAACCTTCACGCTGATTTATTAGGGAGAGTTCCCTTTGGCTGTTGGTGTCAGGGAGCAGTGAGCATGAGGCTGTTCCACAGGGAAAGGGGCCAGGAGCAGAGGGTGACAGGCAGGGCAGTGCCCTCACCAGCCAGGGCACAGTCCCACAGCACCTGAAGAGCACCACGGTGGGGACAGTGGCAGATTTCACTGGCAGCCCTAGAGAGAGCAATACAATGAGTCACACATCCAGAAAGTCCATTTGGGAACAGCAGGAGATGGTTCTACACATGCCTGAAGTCTGTCCTGGAGACAAGGCTACCTACAGCCTAAATCCAGAGTCCCCGTGTGAAGCGCAGTCAGCAAATCACTACAGGAGGGGACAGGACATGCCACAAACCAGCTCCAAGACATAGCTGGATATCAGCCCTGAGCTTAACTGGAGCTCTTGGAGCCATGAGGGTGCATGAGAAGGTGTCCCAAGGAACAGTACTCCCTTGGAGGGGAGCAAAGGGGCATCCGAACGGCTGCAAGGAACAAAACTCAAGCTCTCCTTTTCCCCTGTGAAAATTGTACAGTGTTGGTTTTGCTGGAAGACACTGCTGTTGTTAGGTACTCCAATCCTGTAGAATTTCAACAGGACCTGAGTATCTAATTCACTCAGTCCAGAAGTCTTTCTGTAGGTGAGAAAATCAATTGTCTGCAAAAACTGTGTATGTTCTTTAACATAAATAGAGCAAGCATTAACTCCTTCAAAATTACAGTGAAGAATCTGGAGGCTTCTGGTGTACCTTAAGCATCTGCAGATATTCCAGCAGCTACTGCAATTAGGATGGATTGTGTCAAGTTGATAATGGAATTTGAAAAAGAACTGGTCTCATGCTTCGCTCTTTGAGGATTGTACAAAACTGTTTGCTGTGGTATTTAAAATAATACAAAAGAAAGTTACATTTCAGTAGATCTGAGCTTAATCCTAAATGTGATACCAGATCTTTAAAATAAGCAATTCCGTGGTATTTAGATAAAAATGCTTCAGCATTTTCAGCAATTAAATCAGACCAACAATGAAAGCTTCCTTATATGCCAGTTTTTGTTGCACTCTATTCTCAAAGCCCTGTGGTTTCCTATGCCAGAAACACATTAATACACGCTCCTTCCCCACATTTTTGTCTTTAAATCCAGCTTTTTCAAGACTTTAAAAAGTGGAATTTTACATACCTGTTACAAAGTAATTTTGAGCCAGGAATGTCATAACCCAGATGAAAGACACTGCTGAGGTAACTCCAAGATAAGCTGCCATTGCCACCAGCTTGGAAAACTCAGAAAATTAGGAAATTCAGGGTGGTTTGTCTCCTCTGATAAGGAAAGTTAAGGTATTGGATGCTGTCAGATGATGAGATGACTTCTGGAAAGCAACTTCAGCTGTCACTGCACTGCTTCATAGAAAGAATGTCAGAGCCAATGCATTGACTGTCCCACTCCAGGGCGAGGTCACAGACCGGAAATCCCTAATCACCCTTTCCACTCGCTTTCCTGTAGGGATTTCTGGAAAATTTCACTACTGCTGATTCAGAAAGCGCGGCTGAGGAAGGGAGATAAGGCTGTTAGACTGCTAAGTCAGTAAACACTTTGAAAGAAGTTTTGCTATTTTTTCCTGTTTTAGTGATGAACAGATCATTATTCATGTTGTCTATTCATCTGGTAAATAAAACAAATCTTCTGTTGTATCACAACATGCCACCTAAGATTTTTCTTTTTTTTACTGGAATTGGAAGGGCATCCATTCCCCACTATTCTATTTGTCTTGATGGAGTAGTTTTACTTCTTTTTTTCCTTAGAGTTCCAATGCAAAAGTAGTTCCCATATCCCAGAGGTAATATGAAACTTATTTTAAAGAGATTTGGAGAAACACTACTGTAAAATGGGATTCCTTGTGAGACCGTAGGTACAGAGGTGGCAGCCATCACTGCTGCCTTTTGTGAAGTTCCAGCAAAGAGTGATTCCCATGGATTGATTCAAAACACAGATGATCCTCACAGCTATAACTTAGAAAACCTTCAGGAAGTCTTAGCAAAGAATTTTTTTTTCCCAGAGGTTCCAATAAACACAGAGCAGGAATGGAGTTCAAGGGATGGGCTAATTCCTTTAGTGTCAGCCATGTCTGCTGTATCTACGTTATTCCTGACAGATGTTTGTCTAACCTGTTCTCAAAGATTTCCAGTGATAGATTCCTAACATTTCCTCTAATGTTCTAGTTCAGTGCCCCACTGTTCTTTACAGTTCACAGGTATTCCCTACTCTAACTTGGCTTAGCCATACCCTGGTATAAACCTATCACTTCTTTTCCTGCTGGTAGTGGACATGGAAGATAGTTTATTCCCTTATGTTTTGCAACTATTTTATGTTTTCAAAGAGTTATGCCTCTGCTCCCAGTTTTCTTTCAGCTAAGAAACCCCTGCTGCCTCACTCTGTGGCTCCATGTGATGCCTTGCCAATGCCAAGACTAATTAATAAATTGCTTTACCTGCTTATACAGTTCAGAACGGTGTCAGTCTTTTTATATTTGCAACAGGATGATTTTCTTACATCATGTTCAATTTGTGATTCGGCAAACTTTGAGATGTCCTGTGTCTCCAGGCTGTTTTCAGAGTCCTGTAAACACAAGTGTAACAGTAGCTACCTCTTTAAACTGTGGTTTGCATTTAGAAAGTCCCCAGTTAATATATGAGATAGCATTAACTTTTAACAGGGCACAGGCACCTCTCCTGCAGCAGCGTGTAACAGGGTTATTAGATGGTGTTCTGTAACACAGACCTACAGGGCCTGAGGAGAGTGCTGGGGTCAGTGAAATCATGTCTCCATTAGCAATGATGAAATGAAAATTGGGCTGTGTTTGGGCTGTGGTTTGGAACTGAATTTGGTAAAAGCCTTTGAGATCTTCTGACAAATTTCTAGCTCCAATTTCTGTTCCCTCCCTTATTGTGCTGTACTCACCTGGCTCTACAAAGCCATGGCATTGTCAGACACTGTAATCAGTCTTAGCCCTCACTTGAAGCAGGTTGTAAGAGGATTCACTTGCATTTACAAGGTGGAAGCAGAAACTAATTATTAGTTATTCTGTAGCTCTCATGGACTATAGACTGTAGCTGTAAAATACTGAGAACATTTAACAAAATCTTACCATTTAAAATACTTACCTTGAACTGCTAACTATTTCCTACCATGAAAATTAATAAATAGCTGGGTTTCTGACATTTTAAAATTGCATGCTAATTGTCCTGCCAGCTCTTAACACTTTGTGCCTACTATCCTCACTCTGGCAGAGTTCCTCTGGTCAAACTCTTGATGTTTAGTAGGATTTTTAGCTGTAGAAATGAGATAAACACCTTTGCAACACCAAACGAAAATATGAGCTCCTTCACCAAGGTCTTACAGATTAGGAGAGGGAGAAAAGAATTTTAGAATGACGAAGCAAGACTGAAATAACTTTGGTTTTTCTCTGTTTCTTCCTTTTTGTAGCTCAGCTGTTCCAAAACTGTGTGGAAGATCACTTATCTGGACTGTAACAGTACAAAAGGTCTTTAACCTTTTGGTGTGTCTTCTTCATAATTAGTGTGGTAAAAAAAAGCAGACCTATACAGAATGATTAATTAGTCTTTGACCTAAATACTTATTGTAACCTATATGAAAAATTCCTAGCCTTTTATGTCAGCATGTTTTAAAATGCTGATGAGGGTTGCTAAACAGAAAACTTTTGATAAGGCAGAACACACATAACTGTTCTCTACAATAATTTCCAAAGGAACCTCGAAACTTGAACAACAGTAGAGGAAACAGAAAAAATGCTCATGTAGAAAATACAAATATCAAGGTCTTTCCATGGCAACAGTAATTCCTTTCCAGATTGTTGATGTCCCAGAGTTTGTCCCCTGGCAGAGACCATAGCAGATTCAGAAGTTGAGCATTGACTCCTACTCGCTGGTCAGGCAAGTCCGCTCCCCACAAGACCCAGGCTTCCCAGACCTCCCAAGTCCACAAGGACATGAAGCAAATCAAGACTCCTGACCTTTCGCCCAGAATCCTTGGTTACAGATTTCCCTTGTGGCTTCCCATGTTCGGCCTCCTCCGTGACACGTGGCCTCCCTCTGAAGCAGGAGTTAAACTCTTCCCAGGATATTTCAGCTTCCTCTCTCAGCTGGTTTCTGGGGCATGGCAGGGATGACCCTGCTCACAAACACTTTCTCCATTGACACAGGAGTTTGCTGTCTTCTTCTGGATCATTTTCCTGAAGAACTGGAAGACTAAGAGCAAGATCCTCGGAACATGTAACACTGTAGACAAGGCAGGACTTATTTCATGAGGACACAGCCATCAATATACAGACAGAGCACCCCAAATCTTTAAGGTAAAAACACTGAGGACTTTGAAACCATAATTTTATTTCAAAACTCAAGTATGTGATACTATACAGTACAATACCAGCACACTTGTGCAAAATCTTACAATATTACAAATTTAAATATGATACACAAAAATAGTGCCCTTTTGAAATTCCTTTTGCTGGAAACATTTGTGCTGTGCAGGAGAAACCATAAATGTGTCTTGTTAAAGCAGAAAAATAAATATTGCACCTCAATTGAAAGAAAACTATTTCAGTGTTAATAGCATAAATAATAGGTCTGTTTCTTGTTATCTGATGTGATCTTTGAACACAGAAGAGGTTGTTTGGCTTTTTTTTCCCAGATAAAGCAAACTAATATCCAACAGATAAAATTATATTTAGAATAGTTTTTGAGCTTAATCTAGTTTCCTATTAAACAAAAGGTGTTTTAATTAATAACTGAAAAATATAAGCATAGCTATTTAGTGTGCTGTTAGTCATTGTGGTTTGTTATTTTTAGTGGACAGTTTGCTCAAAGTAGTTATAAAAAGAACAATTTTTTTTAAACAAACTTTATCTTCATTTTTGCATCCCCATTAAAATCTCTTGCCTCTTTCAGTTCATTTGTGGCCAAATTATACTTGCCTCAGACACGCAAGTAGTTCAGTTCAAATCAGTACAACTGCTTATGGGAATTGTCCCTTGTGCACTAATTCCACAAAAAGCCAGTGTACTGAATTTTAAGAGGATGAAGACCTCATTCACCCACTGACCAAAAAGACCTCTTCACACGCTTAACACTAAGCAATTAGAGAGTCTTGTTGATATCAATAACTTTCTATGTGTACTTAAAATAAGTTGTTGGACTCACAACAGTGCAGATTTAAATAAAAACAAATTAATTCAATTACAGGCACTGTTAATTATTTTTCTTCAGTGCAGCCCAAAATTTCCACAATCACATAAATATGTGCCATAATTTTTGGCATAGAGAAATCTGAATATTTAGGAGTATTTACCTTCAATTTTATTGCCTGATTAAGTTATCAATGTTATTTGTAAAGAATATTAAGTTAAAGAAGCTGATTTTAGTAAAGTATTCAAGAAACAACTGACAAGTTTCTTCAAATACTGAAAGTACATGAAATATCACAGTAGTTCTTCACAGTCAGAAATTCTAACTGAACCAAACAGATTCCAAGTAATTTGCAAGAAACCTTCTCCTGTCTTATTCTTTACCAATTGCAATTTTAGACCAAATCACACTTCCCCATTATCCTTTTTGAACTTCCTTAAGCACACTATTCCTCAATAATATATACTTTAAAATAAAAAAAAAACCCCCCTAATTTCTTATAGACCCCCCCCCCCCCCCCAAAAAAAAAAAAAAAAAGGTGGTAGTGGTCTGCTGTTTCTTTTTTAATATTTTCTTTCTCCATATAAATGTCTCCTAAGAAACATGTGGCCAACAAAAATTCACCAGCAGGATACTTATTACTAGTGCCAGATATGTGAATTAAATTTCTGACTGAGTTAGAAACCTGTTTTCTTTGATAGTTAGGTTCAGTGTTTCCACCAAAAGAAAACAGGACAATATGGACTGCATTGGAACTGAAATTACAGTACTTCATAACACTCTTATCCCTCAGCTGGAAAACAGACCTGTTTCTCAATCAGAAAATGCAAAAGATTATTCTATCCTGATGTGGTAATTCAGCTTTGGAAGTGTATCAGATCAGTTTTGGTCTTGGCATCAGATTCTGAAAATGAACTGCTGAAAACACACAGTGAGCTCTCCTAAGCCCTCACTGGCCTGATTCATGTAGGCACTGGTCAGGTTCTGGCTGCTCTCAAACTCTGTTCCTGCTGCAGATCTCAAAGAATGCCTATTTCCAGTGTTAGCAGGAGAGCAGAGTCTGCTTGGTGTGATCACCTCCATAGAGAGGTGTGAAGAGCTTCTGTTCTCTTTTCTTTTTTCAATAAAGAATCGAAGATTGCTTCCCATGTCCAAAACTGTTGTGTTTTGGGCTCGGGCAGCACATGGACCCTTCCAGGCAGCTACCACTTTTGGCTGTAACCAGTACTGCCTCCGAGTGGCATACATAAATTTTTGGAAATTTTTATATATCAGAAGTTCCCAGACTTATTGGATGATATCAACTGTGCCACCTAGACCCCATTTTAGGTTCTGTTGAGTATCCCATTTTAAAAAAAGTGGTGGTCCCATTCTTAAAGTATATCATAAAACACATTTATGCATGGACTTAGCATTCCATTTAAATAATCATGCAGATAATTCCTCTTATAAAATTACTTTAGCAGCAAGGCATTTGGTCTTAGAATATAATTATATTCTTCCATGGAAGAGTTTCTATTTCTACCCAATAATCATGAATAAGGTAATTAATTAGCCTCTTAAAACCCAAAGGACTTAAACGCAATTAGTACTTCTACAATCAACAATAAATTCAGGAAATGCAAAGTAAAGCACTAACTGCAGATGCAGGTTTTATGATAGTCTTCAAAATGTCAATCTCCTATGCAAATGATTCTTTTAAATGTCTTGCAGGTTGCTGATTGCTGCCACAACCTTACCATGATTCAATACTACTTTATTTGTACGAGTCCTTTATGATAAGAGGACAGACAGGATTATTTATCAGATTGGCATCTTGGCAAGGAATGCTCACCATGTATCCCAAACCTGGTGGCGTGGAGTAACTCACTTGCCTAAGGGATCACGTGGAACAGCCATAGGGATGACTAAGCACTACCTTTAACAACGGTGCTCTAATACACAAACTTGCCCAGGGACCATAAGGGCAGGGTTGTTCCTCTATTATTCCGTGCGTTGCTCCTGCCGGAACCCTGAGTTCCACCAGGAATACTGATGCGCCGCAGAACAGCTGGCCTTCCCTTCAGGTGCCTCTGACTTTTCATCACAGGAGTTGTAGGAATGGTAGATTCCCAACACCACAGCAAAAATGACAATTGCAGCCACTACAAGCCACACCACATTCCAGTGTTTGCACAGTTTGGGGTACAGGATATATAAATAATTAACGACGACTTCAAGTCTGCTGTAAAATAAAAAGAAATCTGTTATATATTAATCAGATGCAAATTTATTATCTTAAGCTTTTCAATTTGAAAGGTACCATAGGTGGTGCACCATCTTTTTTCCCAATACAAACACCTTGTCAAAGAAGAATCAAACTGTAAAGTTCTTTATGAAGAGCTGTACACTCAGATATTCCAACTCCAACTATTCTGTATGAATAATATTTGTGAGACAGCTGGATACTGTAAACTTCACTCCTACTTCTCCCACCTGTCAGCTGGCAAATCTCAGAGCTTGATATTATGCAAAATTCTGCACTGTTCATACCTTGATCAACTAAATTAAACATTGGAATATGTGGTAAACATTTCTTTCTGAGAGTGTCATGACTAATGACATGGCTGCTCTCTAAAGGTGGCTGAAATCTCAAATCAACAGATGTTTATAGCTATAATGCTTATGGGATGGAGATGAATTCTTCTGGATCAAGTAAGGATCTCTGCCTTAACCTAGGATTGCACATATCACTTGCTTTGGCCAGCATTCAATTCCTCTGTAATGTACAGCCAGAGAGCACTGGGTACTGATGGATGCAATGACACTCTAGCGACAGGAATGACACACGGCACAAATTCAGATTCCTGAATTACAACCTTCATGAGACAGTGCATATCCACAGAGAGATACATTTTGGCACCTAGGAAACTTTTATGGAGCATTCTTTTACCTCACATCAGAACCAAACCCCATCAAGATGAAGCATCTTGATGTCAACATACAGCTGTAACCGAAATATCAAAATCAAAAGTTTTGCATTTTGCAACTACATTGTCTTGGAATATTACTTTCTGTGAAAATACTGATATTTCAACATGCTTCCCCAGGAGGAAAACATGCCAAAATGATAGTATAAAACACTTGCTTGGGTACCACAAGTAGAAAAAAGTGGCCCCTCTTGTATGGACACATTACACCACTGTCTCACCTGCTTTTCAGGTTTTTTATCTCATCTTCATTTTCACTTTCTTCATGTTCATCATGACTTTCTTTGGGTGTCTCTTCATCTTCTTCCTTCAGTTCCTGAAGTTCTTTGGTTTTCTTCAAGGCTTCCTGATATCTTTATCAGACAAAACATTTATTTCTTAGTCTAGGATGTTGTAGAAGCATGATTGTATTTAATGAAAAATTAGCTTTACGTTTTGTTACATGTAATAAAACACAAGTAGCAGTGCTGCAGCATTTGAATAAGAATAAAAATTAGCTGAAGACCATAAGTAAGGCACACAGACAGCCACCCTTCCTTAACAGAGGGTTATATTAGAGCTGATGCCAAATTTATCATTTTGAACAAAAAGAAGAGGTTGTTCTCCACAGAGAACTTTTGTAAAGGAGTCAGTAAATATTTCCCTGTAATTTTTCATCATTTTGAATATCCTCAAGATACTTCTCTTTTTTCCTGGAGAATAAATAAAAATCAATCCTAAAGACAGATAGCATGCTCGATTCTGGAGGAGAAGATCAAAATTTCTGTCTCACTCTTCACATAATACAAAATTCTTTGCTTGACATTCAGAAACAAATCCCAAAGTTGTTAATTGCCCCAAAACATGCTGTGTAAAGCACTTTGTGATATGAACAACATAACTACTGTATTTAAAATTAAATTTTAAAAATATGTATCCTCATCTGGTAGCATGTATTTACAGATTTAGTTCACAAAAAATATTCCCACCCCTTGTTATATGCTTCCTCTTCTATCTTGGCTTTAGTTTCAGGACTGATCTCTTCCAACCCACTCTGTGTCAACACAGAAGTTGAGGTTTCACAGTCAGGCTCTCCATTTGACTTGCCACTGCCAAGACAAAAGAAGCAGACAAATAGAAAATAACATCACAGAAATGTGTTGTATTTGGAGTATACTGCAATTTCGTGAGTCATGATTTGTCTTTTTTAATGTACATGGGAGAAATGAAATGTCTTTCAAAAGAAAAAAATTAAACACCAAGAAAAATACTAGTTTCAGGATGTTGTGTTTTAAGAACGGTAATTGTTATGTTTCTAAGGTAAGAAAACTAGCATTTTTATTCTTCTTTAAAAAAGAAAAAAAGGGCCCATGCTTCCTGGCTCATCCATGACATTTATTTGCTATTCACAAAAACATTTCCCTCAACTTTCTAAAAATCATCTTAGAAATTATAACCTGCTACATAAGAGGAATGAAATAGAAATAATATCAAATACTAATTCAACAAAACATTGTTTTTATTTGCCTTTTAAGTATTCTCCTCTGCTGACTTTATATGCTGGACTGATGCACAGCTTAAAAAAAATACACGTACCTCACTTTTCTCACTAAAATGTTTCTCAAGTAAAAGTTTGGAGCATTTAGCCTCAAAATAAGCTGTTTCACATTGCTCTCTTCCTGCAGTGCTCTCCTGTCATTTATTTGATCTGGGACAGAGAGTTTAAGTGATTGAGACATAACTTAGCAGATCTTTCAAAGTCAAGGTTTAATAAGCTCGACAATGGATCCCATTTCAACTTCTGGAATCTTGCCCTTTTTGCGGGCCTTATTTTTCTGGCACTAAAATCAATGGCTGAATAGTTCAACCTGATTGACACCACCTGTGGGCAATGGATTTTCTCTCAAGAAGTCATATTAACAGTAGACATTATTTTCACTTGGACTTTAAACAAACCACGAGTATAAGCCTGAAGTGCTTAAACACACAAAACTGTGTTGGACCAGGTAATTCTACACTGCTAGACCAGCTGGCCCATGAACATACACTTATGCTCAAACTTGAATTTCAAGTTCTGCCTCTGTTACTTGGTAACATGGTTTGTTTTCTTAGGTGCAAAATATTGATAAGGGTTTTTTGGTTGTTGTATTTTCTCACAGAATTTCTGCTCAGTTTCAAAAGATGGTCTAGATCTTGCAGAGGTCTTTTGAATAGCAGCAGCCAGTGCTATAGTTCACTGTTTTTGTTTTCCCAGTTGTTGCATACTTCTGTTCTTAGTAAAGCACAGAGGTGAAACAGAGATGTAAGACAAATTTTTTCCTGCCTCAGCACTAATTTAAAATACATGAAATTCAATATTCTGTAGTGGTGTACACATTCTAAAGCTTTTAATTTGCATGTTTAAAGCATTCTAACAAATAGCAGTAATATCGCAGTATTTCAAAATATGATTCTTTAAATTATCATTTAGTATTAGCATTTAATAGGTAGTGAGATGACCTAGACAAGACTCACTTTTCTAGAAGTGCTGGCAGAGCAGGAGTAGATGTTAGGTTGCTCCTTCCATTACTTGGTGATTCAGACTGTAAGTAAAACACAGCAATAAATGTTACATTCATTAATTAGTTAACATTCATGACTAAATAATTAAATACCAATTAAAATTCATTAATTAATTTCAAATGAGTGTTCAATAAAATGACAAAGGCGGTGTGCTGCTTAGGTTTCCTTCCCACACTCATGAACAAAGTATCTTTAATATGGTGCTTCCATGTTGCTCCCATTAACCACAGTAAACAATGGACTTGCACACTAAGAATTTTCTCTGACATTTCCTTCTACCCTGTTTATTTTTCCCCAGAAAATTCTTTTTCCTTCATATATTGATCACTGAACAGTAAAATTATTCTATTGGTCCTCTCCTACTATCCTAAGAACATGAATTTATTAGCTGAGTTTTCAATGGGAAATTTTAAACAAAAATAATTTATAATATCCATGGCAAAAAACCACACCTGGTTCCTGAAACAATTACTCTGAGTATGTAATAAATAAATTCCACAAACAGATACTTTTCTTACAAGTAAAATAGATTTAGCTTCTCAGCAAAACCCACATTTAAATAACACTATATTTTTAACAGAAAACTACATCACTTTAAGGTTATGTCCCATCTTAGCTCATCTCTGAACAGTGAGTATGTTGTGCAGATTTTCTGCAAAGCATTTGTATGGATTTATTAAATTCAGATTAAAGTTTCATTTAATTTACTGAAGTTTTACAAACAAAAATCCAACACAGAGGCTGACTCCTTTCCTGTATGTTACTTCAGATTAAAAGGCAAATTGCCTCACTAACGTCCAATGCCTGTGAATCAGCAGCCTGCCCTATTCAGCTGTTTCCACAGGGATCATTTATGGAGGCAGACTGTGATGTCCCTTACAAAGCAGGAATTACCTCTGTCCATCCCCTTCACTAGGATGGAGTCAAAACAAATTAAAGCAATGAGAAGGCTTCCATTTTATAGTAACTATGGTTTGCCCCTATGCAAAAGTGGTTTATACAAAAACTGCTAACTTTAAAATGTGGGGTTTTCTTACCAGGGATGGCATTGAATGTATAGGTGAAGCTGTTGGTGACTGACCAGGAATGTTCAAGGAGTTAAATTTAGGAACAACTGCAACACTGACTCTCCTCCGAGGCATATTCTGGGAGAAACAACAAATTATTTTTTCTACCATACAAGAAGACAGACTAAAGAACAATTCTGTGGGTTAATTTGTGTGGCAAAGATGCAGGTTAGTGTCCCCTTTGGGAAAAGGAGAGTTGGGAGCAAAAGTAAAATAAAAGGTCATTTTTCCCAGGAATTCATCTTGTACTGCCTGGTATGGCAAGTGCTTAGTGAAATGAGGTGTGGCACAGTGATGCTGCTCTTTTCCCTCCATACTGAAAACCCAGCAGTGTAAATCACACAACAGAAATGTTCTGAGTTTATATTGCCAGCACTTATCATAGGCCTTTATCTTTGATTAAAGCAGATGCATAATGATACTGGGGGAAGTGCCAGTGTCACAATGACTGGAAAGTAATGAAGTCACACAGGAAACTCTTATCTTGCTATGCACCCATTGTGATATACTGTACCCACCATGATATATTAATTACATGTAAATCTACTAATTATAATTTACTGAACATAAACATCCATTCTTTCCTCAAAAGAGCAGCCCCTTCTCCCCCACCCCTGAGTTGTTAGATAGCATCATGTAACACTGCTTATATTTCCCAAAGACCATAAAAATTCTTTCTATGACAAACACATGCTAACTGTAACAATATATTCTAGCTCAAGTACAGATCATGTAAATTTTTGCTGTCATTTGGTAAGTAGCCAAATGCTTCATCCTATAAAATCTATGTAAAATCTATGCTTCCAACTGAGTAAAAACACCAAAACACTTAAAGCATCTAACAGCTTTGTTTTAGTGCATACCCAAACACTCCTAAGATTCTGCCCTAGACAACTTTAGAGGAAAGGAGTTAAACACAGGTTTAGTGAATAGTTAGGAGTCACTTCATGATCTTTGTCTACTCATTAATGACAATTTTATTTAATGTGCTCCTGAAAAACTACACAGGGAAGTCTGTAGCCATGGTAGGCAGTCCATTCCAGTGTTTGGGGCTTTTTCCCCCTCCTCTTTATTATTTGGACTTGTCCCTGTTAAATTTAGTCTTTTTTTTTGAGACATCTGCTTCAACTTATGGGGTTCTCATTCTGAAATCCCATCTTGCCCTCAGCATGCTCTGTGCTGTAATTCTTTATATCCAACACTCAGAGGCGGCAGGAATAAACTAAACCTAAAGAACCTCAACCCAATCAAATAAAAATATGAAAATAAACAGTAGACTGAGTATAATGCCACTGAACACCAAATTTCATAAGGGTCATACTGGGACTTATGCCTCCCAAATCACTGGTTGTTTTAGCAAGTTTTGTGATAGGCCTGATCTCCAACACTTGGAAGTTTTGCAGAAATAAAACACTGGAGTTTCACATCAGGCACTACCATTATTGCACAAAGTCATGCTAAATCATGTGTCCAAAATTGCAAAGCATATGCATTCAATTGCATGAAAAATATTGAGAATTTACCAGCACTGTTTTATGCACAGCCTAAAGAACTGAGTGTAAGTAGACAAAGAAATTTCACTACATAAAATGTTCATTTTCTTTATATTTAGAAATACCTTTCCAACAGTGAGAGACATGGATCTAGATGAACGAGGAACTCCATCTTCTGCATAGAAACAAAGATAAAGAATATTCTTAGACTATATGAGTATCTCTAAATAATATTAATAGGCCCCTGCTTGTATTTCAGACTCAGATACACTATATTTACATAAGATTTGTAGTGACCATGTAGTGACCATTTATTTGTCATATAGTTCTCTTCTCAATTACACCTGCATAAGAAATTTGAAATAATTGCAAATAACCAAATCATTACTGTTTTCATTGAATCAGGCAAGAAGCCCACTATTGGTCTCCATATACAAGTTCTTGCAAAGGAAAATCCTCATATTTCAGTTTCCAGAAAAGGAAAGAAAAGGTTGCAAAAAGAAAAAAGTGGTTTTAATAGTGAAGTTTTGCCATCATCTGGACCTAAAAGGTAGTTGCATTAAAATTGTGCAGGGTACCTGGATGTGCAAGAGGCCACGACAAAATATAATTGGGTCTCATCAGAATTTGGTAAGTGATAGTGATTTCAAGTTACTGTACTATAGCATTAAGTATGGCTCATATGAAACATTTTAACTTACTTCTGTAACTTTAAAAAATCTACTCTTGTAGGTCTGAACTTCATGAACAGGTTTCATGATACTTTACTTTAAATCATTAATAGCACCAACATCTCTCTGAATTAGAGGCAAGACAAACCCTTAAACTTTTTAATTTTCTTTACCAGATGCACCATAGGTTCTGCTAGAATTCTGATTGGCAAGTTTCTTGAACTCCATTAGTTCAGCATGATCCTTTTCATATGTCCTTTTCAGATTTTCCACATACTGCATCATTACTTCTGTTGCCTTTGACATACGCTTCTCCTAAGGAAGAAAAGAAAGAAATATCCAGGTGACCTCTACACATCTCCAACAAATAATTTGCCTCTACGTGTATGCTCCTTGTCAGGGCTAAATCTGGAGCAGTTACTCTTAGGGAAATATTGGTGCCTCCATGACTGAAAATTCCTAAGATAGTTAGAAGAAAATGCAAATTCATACGTATTTCACAGAATACCATAATTTATTTAGTCATATATTCATACACCCTGCCTGTGTGCCTGTCTGATTAGTTATGTGGTGAACCACATTTGTTTTCAAACCTTCAAAGGTCTTAGTCACTGGCATCAATCTGGTTACTTTAGAGGGCAGAGGGAACACTCTTGAATCTTGGAGGGTATTGCTGTGTTCTTATTTATACTCACTCTGTTCTCATAATCTGTAATTGACTGAGCTATTGCCAAAGGCAGGTGACTGAATTAGATGAGCTTTTTGACCCAGAAAAGTTTTCTTATTTGTGCTGCACTGATTTGAAATGAGTTTCTTGTGATGCAGCTGTAGGTCTGAATAAAATATATGCCCCCATTGTACAGATGTGAAATAGCTTAATGGGCAATCTTCTGTTGGAATTCTATTTCTAGGCTGCAGTGGTGTGTTACCTGACACTACAACAGGCATCTTTAATCTGTCAAAGTGACAAATAAAACACAGAGGGTGAACGTAACCTCTAGCCCTGGCTGGAAAAGAGTGAACCTGTGCATCCAGGACACAGTTAAACACCAGGATGCCCTCACCTGGCGGACGGCTCCAACCATCTCGGCACGGCTGGAGAGCCTGGCAGCCAAACGCCGCAGCACCGCGATGTCCTCCAGGAGCTTCTGGTACGCTTCCCTGTGCTCATAGTGGTGCCACAGGTGAGCTGAAGACTGAAGCAAAAATACAGCAGCTTTATCAGCATGTCTTTAGTTCAAATGAAGCAGCCAGAGCCCCAGAATGGAGTAGAAATGTCCAGGCAGAGCTCCACAAGGGGGGATTAGCCCAGAGGGGTGCCAGCACTGCCAGCACAGGCAGCCCTGAGTGCTGCTGCCCTGTCTGAGCACGGTGCTTCACTGCAAACTGCAGGAACACAGTCTGAGGAGTTAGAGAGGGCCTAGCACATCTGCAATACTTTCCCTTCTGAAATCTATGCTGAAATATGCCTCGCTACCTGTGAACTCTATAAATGCTAAGTTCATTTCAACTAGCACTTAAAAATGATTGCTGAGGGACAAAGGACATTTTAATTTTCTGGGCACAATGTATCAAGAAGGCCACGTGTGTTCTTTCAGTTCCATGATACTTCACTCATTTGGAAAACAAGACATCATAGTCTCAAGAATTGCAAAGCTACTTTGATAATAAATTGCAATCAGAATTTGACTGTAAGAACCAAAAAGCCATAAGGAGATCTGTGTGAAAAAATAGTGCACAGAGTTTCAGATTTTCCTTTTTCCTTGACAACAGTAACCTCCTTATTTTCTCAAAAAAATTGGAAATTCATGTAGATCAGCTTTCTCTTGAAATTAGGTTTCTGAATAACACATCAATATCACAAGATAGATTAAAAAAATCAGAAAGACTGGTAAAACTGTCACTGAGCCATAAAAGTTGTCCCTGTCCTACAGAAATGAAGATAACCTCTCAATGAGATTGGAACAAGTCTTGGTCTAGTATGATGGAGATTTTACAGAAGCCATCACTGCTTTTAATTGCTTGTTAGTTTATTCCATTGACCAGAACAAAAGCTTTCATAGGGAAGGCAGTTTCCACTTTGTGATAAATTGGGTAAAAAAGCTTGTAAAAGCCAGGCTGTGGCATGTGAACTGCTTAAAGGAAGAAAATCCTAATCACATCTGTCCCATGCTGGCAACATGATCCTTGGTGCCTAATTAGGGATTCTTAACAGAAATACATGGCAAATTGAACAGATTTATTTCAGTCTGAAAACCCTGAGATTTAATAGGCTGTTTCTGCTCGCTCTTTACACAGGGAACAGAGGGAAGAGCAGCAAAATATTCTCAACATTTTTGTTTACCAGAAACAATTAATTTGAAAATGGAGATTCGGAATTCCAGATGAAAAGATGTGAAGATCACAACCTTTCTTTAAATGTATATTTTCTTACCTGATGATGTTCTTGATAAAGGAAATGGGAGAATCATATGTTCTCCCTATTCTCATAAAAATGGCAGCACCTCCTCCCAATAATGAACATGGGGTCTAAGGCTATTTCATTTATCAGTCTGGTGTCCAACCATCCCTCCCTTTATGCACAAAAACATGCAGAGCACTTAAGTTGACACATCTTATCAATTTTTTGTCATTCTAGTTAGAAAACCCAGAGAAAGCTGGCAGGAAGGACTCAAAACTACTGCTGTAAAGGAACACCAGGGACAGCTGGAATGAAAGTGTACTCAGGCCCAAAACCTGATCCTGAAGTTGTATCTATTCCTTAAGTATTCCTTACTGTACCCTTTCACATATCGTGCCTTCTAGTATCTGCAGTTAAGATCCTTTCAAGTAACAGATCTCAGGATCTAGGTTTCAAATAATTTTGGTATCTCTCATATTTGGACACCTCAGATTTACTGTTAAAGAAGGTCTTGCCCAGGAGAGCATGGATCAGTGCTCAAACTGCAGTTCTGAATGCTCTTAGCTATGTCACAGGCTTCTTTTAAGAACTGAACAGCAAATTCTTAGTATGTATTCCTGAAATCTGCTAGACCCAGGGAAGCATCCTCTACGCATTTCCAGCGATGCTGGCCCACTCTGGCAGAATATGCCCTCCCTCTTTCAGAGTAGTAGGCAGCTCACGGCAAGGAGTTTGAGGAGCAGAAAATGAAGTTTTGGGGCTGAATTTACAAGAGTCAAATATATTTGCAATGTGTGTGTACTTTCACATACACTATAGTTCAGGAGAAGGATGCCCACTGTTTTCTTACCGTAATGGCTGCTTTAAAGTTTTCCAGTTCCTTCTCAGCATTCTCTTCAGTAAGATTTCTCTCTCTCTCTGCCTGCTGAATTCTAGATTCCAATGTATAACTATCATTTCTAAAGGCCAAGGAGAGTTGTACAAATACATTCTGTTGGGATTTAAAAAAGGCATTTTCCAATAAGTCTCACAGTAATACAATCTTCAATAACAACTTGTGAATAAGGTATGCGTTTAACAACCTTTGCTGCTTAAATAAGTATTGAAACAGAAAATTGAAAGTTTTTTAAAATTAGTTTTCTTTGAGAAATCACTTCTATTTAATTCCACTGAAATAGGAATAATAAATGTGTTGCTGCCTCTTTTCCTGGATGTTTTTCTGGGAGCTCTGTAGGGCAGAGACATAATGAAGGAAGCAGCCTACCAGAAGCATCAGAATCACAATGGATCTGTTTTCTAGCTGGACTTCCTCCAAGGGTCCCTGAGGTTTTTAAACAGATAGTCTGTGCAGAGGAAGTCCAGGGATGAGCTCACCACGAGCATTGTTTTACCTAAGGGATAAACGCCTATCCCTGAAGCCAGCAAAAGATTAAGTGCTAACATTTTTATTCTCTTGCACCCAGCTTTTAAAGATTGTTTCTTCCTTTACCAGGCTCATTATTTCTTAGGATTAATACTTTGCAAAGCACAAGGCACCAACAGTTCCAGTAGATTGCAGCGTTGTAAATAAAGATCTTTTTCTTGACTGGTATGTGATGAAAAAAATACAAGAAACAAAGCCTGCAAGCTAAAGAGCAACCTGCACGCAAAATTATTGGCTTGAACTGGGAAAGTAAAAATTATGTAAACTAACAGCAGGATATTATTTTAAACTGCCCCAAAACTCCTACTGGCCAATAAAAATGCAATTTAAATCGCTCAGTTGCTGGTCTTATTTAATCTCAATTTTTTTACTACTTTAGAATATTAAAATTATTTCCAATGTGAATGCGTATTTTATTATGAAAAACACAAACAAATGCTTTGCTTATTCCTACTCTGTCGTTTTACAATTTCTATTGCTCATATTTCACAAAATTGTTATTTTGATGGAGTTCAATATGGGGTTTTTTTAGTGAGAAATAAATTTTGGGGAAAAAATCACATTACCTCATTCTAATAACCATCCTTAGACTTAAAGTTACCGCTTAAAATTGAAGCATATGTCTAAAATAATGAACTTAAGAATATACTTACCTCAACTTCTTTTTCAGTGAGTGGTGGGGAGCTAGAAATAAAAGCAAAAAATTCACATGTTTATGAGTTTTGTCTCTAAGAACAAAGCTATTCTAATATTTCATTGAAAAGAACAACAAAATGTATGTTTGAGTTTTATGAGTTTTCCACTACTTTTCAGTCTTGCTTACAATCAAGCAATGGTCTCTCAGAAGTTCTTCAATTTGTGCATTCATTTATATAAAACAATGTATATAACAATTCCTTCACAATAAACGTTAAATATTTCATCTGCACAGAGAGTCCTTATTGACAGCTTCAGATGACTAAAGGCTCTGGTGGTTTTGGTACAAAACCATGTGGGCGAATGGAGGAATTATTTTTGGCTGAATAAGTGAGGAATTGTTTTAATGTCTTGGAAAGTCCAAATCAGTGAATTCAGGAGTCCTTCAACTACGTTTGCAAAATAAACTCTGTTTCCCTGAAAAATTGTGACCTCCAGAAAAATTGCAGAACTCTTACATGCCCAAATTCTACCACTGGAAAGCATCGTCTGGTCTGATTATTTTCATGGGGGTGAGAAACAATATTTTCAATATGAGTTCATAACTGCAGCAGCAATCCAGGAAACCAGGAGTGGCAAAATCTGTATAAAAATCTATTTGTAACATGCAATTAAGGTTTAAGACATTATGTAGAACTCACAAACTAATTTTAAAAGCTAGCCAGTTACTAGAAGCTAGTGCATTCCCCAAAATTTTTCAGAAAATCTGTGTTGCACATTTTAAGATGCAACGATTTATCTCCCTATAAATGGAACTCCATAAGGGAAGTTGACTGGAAACCATTGGTGTGCCTTCTCCTGGATGATGTGTTTCCACTTCTAATGAGCTTTTACCTTCCTGGAAGCGATTTGTGCACTCGCAGTTTTCTCAGCAATACATCAGGAATGCTGGGCATGACATCAGAGCTGTTCTTTGTCTCTTCCTCTTCAGTGGGGGAAGGGAGAGGTGAAGGGCCTAAAGACATTTTCAGATTTAAAAAAATATATGTTACTTGAAATGTCATGCATTCCTTTCCGGAATATTTTAGCTGAGATTTTGCAATAGAATACTGTCATTTTCTAAGGCTTTAAATGCCACTTGCCAAGACGAAGTCTAGTGTAATGTAGTATACGACAGATTTTGTGCACCATTTATTGTTATAAATTACATCATGTACCTGTTTGCACTGTATGTTCATTGAAACAGGACACAAAGGTTATACTTACATTCTCTGATTCTGTCACTTTCATGAGGACCAAGACATGGCTAACACTTTTTTTTTCAAATTCACATTACCTAGCTTCTGTATTTTTATTTTATTTAATTTCACATACATTAGTTCCCTTATCTCCTTCTATCTTGCCAGAATTTAATGAAGGATTCTCCTGTAGGAAAGGCAGGTTCCCCAGTCTGAATCTCAGACTCGGGAGGGAATCTTTGTACAGTTCTCCTGTTCATAAGTTTAACAGAAGGATTCTTAGACTTGCCATGCAATTAGTGTGTAAATCTGGAGAGCATTAACATGAAAGACAGAACAGAATGCGAGATTCTTTCCATCTACATTTTAGTTTTGTGCATTTGCTTTATATTACAAAAACTCAAGTATTTATTTGAGAACAGTCGTGTGTCGCCATAAAATCCAGCCTGACACCACAGTGTCTCCAGATTTAATGCATTCCACTCATCTAAACTTGTGCAGATGCAGAGTTGTGTTTACTCAGACGGTGACAGTAACTTGTCATTGATAAAAACCATGATGGAGAACCACAGTACATTGGATTCATAACAGTAATAATGAATTATCTGGCTATTTCCTATTGTTTAAGCAAAATTACTACTCCAGTTGAAAAGGTGGCTTTTATGACAATGTAAGGAAGTAGGTCTCCCTAACAAATTAACTAAGAATTTGACCCCTTGCTTGTTTTCCCCACCGAGGACAAAGAGTTGACCCTTAATGTTCTGGCTACCATTTAGATAACTTACTGGACTATAAAAAGCTCCTGATACTCATGAGATCCATGTTGAGAAGCTGGATAAAATAATGCTTAGCTTTTCATAATATTTTCCTTAAGACTACCAAACCTGCCAAAATTACGTAATGGGCTGGTAAAATGGCAACTATTTTATACTTTCAAACAGAATCTGCTGAATAATTTCCAGGAAATTATATATTAGCAGAGTGACAGGAATAATACTCTCTTATCTAAGAATCCAAAGATATAATCACCAAATATAGAGGACAAGAAGTCTCTTTTAATCCTGATTCATTCAGACTGAAGAGGAGTTCATCTCCAGACATAACGTGAAATGTAATATCTCAACCATCTCTCAGTGTAACAGGATCTTTAAGGCCTATGAGCTAGTCCCAATGCAAATGTAGGAATTAGCAAAATGAACAGTATTAAGAAAAATCAGAATCATCTTTGGATCAAATTTTGGACAATCGGTTTCTGCTCCTTTCGTAGTAACTATTTCCATTTCAGTTAATGTCACACTGAACAAGTTCCGACTTAACTACTTACAAACTAATATATAGTTTTGGTTTAAATATTTTAGGTTGATATACTTGGTTTAAATATTTTAGCTAAACACTACTGCTATTTAATTCTTCCCCATGTTTAATTGTCCTCAGGTTTATATCTTTGCTCTTTATTTTTATTCTGCATTTTTTAGATGCAGCTACAGGCATCAAATCTTTTTTGCTTGTGTTAGATTGGAGAAAACATTCAGTGCCAGATTTCTTTTTTCCTCATACATGTAGAGTTTAAAGCCTTTTCCTTAAAAAAGCCTTTTCCTTTATTTTTCCTTAAAAATTACAGAAATTGAGGTCAAAAAATCCCACTTATTGTGAGGCATATTTTTCCAATCCTTCGCACACATTTATGACTCTTCTCTGGCCTTACTTTTTCTCATTCACATTGACATGGTAATGTGGACCAGAAATGAAAATGCCATTTCAATACTTGCCACACATATACTAAAATAAAAAAGCAGGAATGAAGCATCCCATCTCTTCTTTATACTCCCAGGGATCAAATTCACCCTTATGATCATAATATCTTGCAGAAGTTACGTCCATTCAATCCATCACTGCTGAAATGTTTTTCCAGAAAGTTACTGAAACTTCAGTCCTACAACTCTTAGGTACAAGCCAGACTCCATTCCACATGTGCATCTTTTCCCTTGGTTATAATAATACCTACAGTATCTTCTTGGTTCAAATCTTCAAGAAATTGAGGTAATTTCCATTATTGGTCTCATCCATCATTTATTACTGTTCTCCAAGACTGCTTCAACTATTATTGCAATTGATGAAAAAGGCTTTTTCTCCTCGCCCCCACATAATAGTCAGTTATAAAAATCAGTATATAACAAACACTCCTTCCAGTTTCTATGATACTGCACCTTTTTCCTGTTCCGCTGCTTCACTAAGTTCAGGAAGCTTAAGTCCAATTAAATTTTGATTTCTCATCAAAATATGCTCCTGTGAAGAAAAACAATAATATTTCTAAGTGACTGAACCACAAATCTCAATTTAAATATTCCTGCCACATGAGCACTAAACATAACATTCACTTTAGTTAATAAATATAATAGAGATATTTACATTACATTACAGTCAGATGCTACATAACATGGATACTCATAAATTCACACACATTCTAGAATATTACATATTTCAAAATTTCATACAGGCATTATTTAGAAAAATTCCTGGTCATGCAAACAAAGATTCGCAAAATGTGCCCCTTATTCAAGTAAATATACAGAGTTTTGGTAAGTGAGAGCTTTAGTAACTGACAATGAAAAAAGCAATTTTGGATATAGCCACAGTATCCCAGATAATAGAAGAAACTCAGAAAATCCAATATATGAGACTTTGCCACTTTGACTTTATTAAGACCAGAGCTTGGGATACTTCACTGTTACTGTGTTCTACCCCTATTCCTTATGGGTAGGGAAAAATGCACTCTCAAGGATTAAACCTTGTTGTCTTATTTCTCCTTTAATAATCTCCTCATTTTCTTTCATGATCTCACATACGTTTAAATTCACAAACATCTGCTTTTATTTATGAGTAGACAATTCCTACTGGAGACAGAGCTCAAATCTTACCTCACTGGAATTATAGATCATGTTGCAATAATTTTGTGATTCTCTTATTTGTGCTTAACAGCTTCTGTGTCATTCAAAATTATAGAATTAAATAATTACAGAATGGCTTGTGTTGAAAGGGACCTTAATGATCATCTGGTTACAAACCCCCTGCCATGGGCAGGGACACCTTCAACCAGCCCAGGTTGCTCCAAACCCCATCCAACCTGGCCTTGGACACTTCCAGGGATGGGGCAGCCACACCTTCTCTGGGAAACCTGTGCCAGGGCCTCCCCACTCTCACAGGGAAGAATTTTTCCTGTAATTATATAGCTCAAGTGTCTCTGTAATGAAAACTTCCAGTACATACACACTAAGAATATGTGTGCTATACAAACAGCAAGAGATGAATAAGGAATCTGCCATTCCCAAACAATACAATGGGAATGAACTAACCAAACTGCAGAACTTGAGGTCCTCACCTGTCAGCCCTGTACTCATCTTAAAATATTAACTACTGGGGGTCAAGGAAAATATCCTTATTAGGCTGTTCAGGAAAGTACCTGCTCTTTTTTTTTTTCTTTCAAAAGTCATTATTACTAATAGAGACATGTTCATTACTTTCTTTTGGTGGTTTATCACTTCATGAAATTTCTGCTTTTTTTCTTAGGATTTAATTATTAACTTTTACTAATAATTTAGAAAACTATTTAACAACAGATTAGTTAATACATATTGCAGTCCAAGTCTATTCTTTTAGAAGCTGACACATTTGCAGCATGTTATAACTAGGAAGTGTAAGTCTGGGCATGCTCTACCTGCCCTTGCTCTCAGAGATGCCCAGTTTTACAGCTCTGAATACTTTGAGATGTTTTCTGAGAAGGTTCAATAATCACCTAATCAATACAAACCCGCTTCCTGTCCTCTGAGATCTTGCAAATGTGAACGTGCACATGCATATGTACACATTGAAGATACCATAGTGCACTTGATGCATATTTGAAGAGAACTAAGAAATAGAATAATTCCATGGAATTTACTTACAGGTTACAATGAAGTAAAGTTGCATAGGAAAAACATGATACAATTCTCTATTGATTATGCTGTAACTGTTTCCCTACTAAAATTAAAATGGTAATTTTATCACTGTATGTTTCTTGCAGTGATAAAAATAATGCTAAACATGTTGGAAGTTTAGTAGGGTATGAAAATGCAGGATACAACTGATGACAGGACTTACCTCTCTGAGTTTTGTCAGCTTCTGCATTCGAACTGGCTGAACTTGGATTTGAAGGTCTTTGAATGCTTTTAACTGATTGCTGGATTTATTACCAACAAAGCTTTTCTCTTCCTCAGATGGTAATTTTAAAGGGGTTTTCTCTTTCTGTCCAGGCTCCAAGCTATCCCAGGACACAGCCCGTAATAGAGGAGGACGCAGTCCACACAGTTTAAATTCTGGTTTACATGGAACTTTATGGTCCCTCATTTCTGGAACAGGAATTTTTAGCTTTGAATCCATATTTCCTATCCCTGGTCCTGGTAGATGGGTTCTTAAAGGAACATCATTTTCTTTACCTTTCTTGAGGAATGATTTTCCAAGTTCATTTTCACAAACATTCATGCAAGTATTAAGAGACATTCTGCCACCATCACCAGCTGAAGGAGAGCATTTAGGTAAAGTATCCATATGTTTACGTGGATCAAAGTTTTCCTTTTGGTCTGAGAGCTTCTCTTTGGAGTTTTCAAAGCCAGCAGAACGAGGAACCAACCTTCCCTGAGAAATCTTTCTTTGATCATTCTGCCTTCGATCAATTAATCCTTTTGCAGCATTCTGAAAGTACAGGGACACACATGAAACAGAGAAACGAGTCCAGATTCCTCTTTTCCCCTGCCCAAGGACAGATTTTCATTGTAAAAAGCCATTTCCTTTTTAGTGACATTTGCTTTTGAATGTGTGCTGTGGATAAAAGAAATAATTTTTTAAAGGCACTTAAAGAATACTGGATTGGGAATCTCCTCTCTGAACTTTTGAGTTAACCTCTCCCATTCCAGAGCCCATTACATCAATCCTCTTAAAGCCAAGTTCCTCAGCATCTTAATTTAATGGAAGGTCTAAAACACTGACATACAACAAAATGGCTATAGTAGATATTTTTACTTTACTTATAAAGCTATTTAGTAGATTGATTTTAATTGAGCTAGAGCAGGGTGCAAGATAGGATGGAAAGATAGCTGCAAGCCCACTGTCCTCCACTACTTCTGCAGGTGCTTCATAATTTCTTAGAGCAGTGTAATTTTCTTTTCACTCAGTGAACAATCTTTCAGCATTTTTAGTCCCATCAGTAAGTCATATGTGTGCTAAGACAAACCAGCAGACTTTGTTCAGGTCTTAATATGAAACACTTACCTCTGCAGTTTGCCTGTCATCCTCTTTCACAATTCTGTTATTCTAGAAAAAAAGGAAGAAAAAACTGCCTTACAAGGTTATCTTCTACATCTATGCTACAAATGTTATGGATATTAATGGCTGAACTTTGAATCTCTTAATTTTTACATTATGAAATAACTTTAGGGATTAGTTTGTCATAGATTAGGGTTATATTGGATCTTTTTCTATTTTCTACACTTAACAAATCTTTATGATCTTCCAATTCTTGTTACCTCATGGATTTTTGTCTTCAGAGTAAACATTTATTAGTCTCTCGCTGTACTGAGAAAATACCAGTAATCCAATTTTGGTATATAAAATGGTATTTCAATTTTTATCAGGGACTAAAAGGGCAGCATATTATAATATAGTACTGTAATAACCAGGCTATTGCACAGACTATTCAGCTCTTACCTGCCCTGGAGATACTGACTCAACACTTGTGGTTGTGCATGCATCAGACCCTGAAAGATACACACATAATTAGGGCATATCCTGATATTTTGCTCAAAAATTTTACTACTGTAGCATTAGCAAACACATATGTGCACAGTTCCCCATAATACATGGACAAAAATTCAAATGGAGAAAATGCTATTAAAAAGGGAAAAAAATCAAACACATAGTAAGTGAAACATCATTAAAGCTTCTCAAAACTTTGTTACTGATAAAATTTAAAAATTTGAACATGTGACCTTGCAATACCACAGGAATAAAAAAAAATAAAAAATATCTATATGCAAAAATATATTTTGTATGCATTCAGGAGCTTTATCATATTCAGGACTAGATGCTTAAATCTATTCTTCTCAAGAAATACTAAATAAATAAACTTTTTGTGAGCTTTTATAAGTTAAAGTTTGAGCCTGCAAATGGTTGGATTTGATGACCTTAGAGGTCTTTTCCTCCCTTAATGATTCATGACCATTTTACCTGATGGAAGTGGAAGAGTGAGAGAGCTGCTCTGAGATGCTACGGATGAAACTTTAGGGCTAAGAGTAGGGGAAACTGCTTCATTACAACAAAGACAAAAACAAAAC
The DNA here is from genome assembly GCA_013397845.1 of Melanocharis versteri. Taxonomy (NCBI): domain Eukaryota; kingdom Metazoa; phylum Chordata; class Aves; order Passeriformes; family Melanocharitidae; genus Melanocharis; species Melanocharis versteri. Next base: position 104,774 of record VZTG01005392.1, read on the forward strand.
AAAAAGGTAATTTCACTTTCTAGGCTTGTACTTTCTGTGTATTTAGAATTCAGATGATATTAAAACATCAATATCATAGTTATCAGTCATGTATCTGTCCAGAACCTGACAAGTCATTTTAATCGCCAGGTTGTACTTAGCAATTAGGAGTTTAGAGTATATTTCATGTCTTATACTTGTGAAAAATTGATAAATTTCTATTGATACGGGGAGTCCTTGTTCTCCTCCATTTTCTGATACTGTAAGCACTGAAGAGATGCAGCACAAGAGAAGATTCAGGAGGAATTAGGGAAAAAAAGACGTGATGTATAATTGTGGGGGGGTTTTTTCCCCTCCAGAAAGTGTCAGGCCAATTGTAAGACAGAACTTTGTTTGAACTGGCATTTCAAAGCAAAATGAAAGTCCTATTTCATGGTAAAATGGTATTTTGTTCCAGTTTTCAAGCACTTCATACAAAGGAAAAAATAATTTCAACTGACATTCTAGAACAAAACATTTTATTCTGCTGTTTTTAAAGGAGGATCCGATCTATTCAGCTTAGTTTATGGCTATGTTCAGAATAAGAGGCAGTGTAATTATGTCTGCAGGGAATGTTTTTTCAGCAGGATAAATCTAGCCACTAAAATTTCATTTAAACAACAATTTGTGACCATATTTCACTTTTCAGTAGAAATACTTCATGCTTTCTTGTTACATTGTTTGCAGTGTAACATTCGGGCACTTAAAAACATTACAACATTTTGCTCTGACACATCTGAGTACACGGATGAGTCATTCCTGTTTTATGTGGAACCTAGAAGAGGACAAGAGGGATTCTGACCTTCAAATTAACAAAGTGTATGTAAACAGCAGCAAAGTATAGACTACAGTAATGTTTGCCTTTACAGACGCTTGAAGGAGAATATAAAATCTGCTTTTCAGGATCTGCCCCTACCTGTAGGTGACTCTGGGAGGCTGCTTCTCGACTTTCTGCCTCTGCGCGTTAGGAACCTCTCGCTCACTTTCTTTGCTTCTTCTAACAACTCAAGGTTCTTCTTTTTATCTTCCTCTGATATTTTGACATCTGGTAGTGGATCATTTACCAGATCAATCACATGACCGCTGTTGTCTGTGCAGAAAATGTCAGAATTAGAGCTGGACCTCCCACTTCCAGGTATACTGTGGCATGTCAGAGTAGCAAGTACAAAACAAACCTCTAAATTCATACCTAAAAATTTAGCTTCGAGCTTGCATGTAACAAAACTTAACGCCTGCTCATTTCTAATGTTATAATCTCAAGTTTAGAGCAAATCCTCAAAACCACAGGCAACCCACTAAGATTAAGTCACTGTGATCAAAAATGCTCCGAATATGTGAAATTTGCTTTTCCAGCAGTGTCTCCAATACAGTTTTTCTCATTTCTAAATGGAAGTGTCATTAGATCCATCTCAACTAACAGTAATGGCATTTCTGTTGTAGACTGAGTTTATTCATGGAATTTTCATGTTCAGTTTTTCACGGCTAAGAACCCACAAACTCACCCAGCAAAGATTTAAGCACAATAGCTTTAACAATTAATTTAACACTTCAATAATCCACGGCTTTCAAATTGCTTGAAAACACTAAACTTTGAGTGCCAATTTTTACAATTCTCCAGCCTATGATGAAGCAAAGAAGGCAGTCAGTTGTCAACAAAGTCCTTTCTGTATGAGTCAGTATAGACGGCTTTTATGAGAATCTAAAGAACAGCTTGGATGAGGGGGAGGAAAGTCATCAGGTAATATGAGAAAAATATTTTAAAACGTGACAAGAGCCATTACAGAACCATCAGTTTTCAAAAAAGCTAAGGACATAAACAAGCAGCAAAAACTCAAGGGTTTTTGGGTGTGGGGTTGTTTTGCTATTGGTTTTTGATTGATTTTTTGGGGAGGAGGGAGAAGTATTTTGGCTTTAATTCCCTTAAATTTAGTTCAATTTCAAGGATGTCAAAAACAATACTCACAGGCTGAATATTCTAAAGCAATCTATTTTCAGTGAAATATCTGTTTTGGTTTAAACTCAGACTTGTGTGTTGGAAGTTTGAGAGACAGAGCTTTCATGACACTTTCCCTGTGCCAGCAAAAGAGAAGATTTGTGAGGCATGGCAAGTTCTATTTTCCTTAAGCAGGTAAGCTCAAGAGTAGCAAAACCAGTATTACTGAACAGTATTTTGTATTCTACAAGAAATTAAAGCACATATATGTCAAGCCTTCTGAAAATGTTAAGCTAATGCACCAATTAATGACTTTCTGAAAGTAGCAATGTGTGCATTTCCCTGAATTGGTCTGCATGCAGTGCACTTAGAAACTCATGATCACAACTCAACATCCCAGCAGTATGCCCTGTGCATGTGTCACACAGGATGCACAGAGAAAAAACTGTGGTCAATACAGTCAGATTCTCTGTATCGGTTTTACTGCACATCTTATTTTCTGAAAGTACATCCTAGTTGAAATGAGTAATCACTTCTTACCAACAGAAGTCAGTGAACTTGTTGAATTCCTGGTGCCACGGTTAAAATGTCTCCTATGAGGACTACGAGGCCTACAGAGAAAAGTGAATGAATGAAAATTAAGGAGTATGGCACCAAAAAAAGGGTCCTAATTGCCTATAAAAAATTAGTATTAAAAAGAAAGCCCTTTGATTAAAAAACGAAGAGAAAAAGCATTTATTGCAGTTCCTCTCATCTCCAAACAACTGGAAAATTGAGGAGATTGCAGAAAGAAGGAAAATTGCAGAAATTGATCGGACAAAGGAGTTCTAAAATTTGCTATTAATCTTACTCATTGTGAACCTGATTTCTCAGAAAAAACTCTACATTTCTTTAGATTATTATCATGACTTAAAAATCATGTAAGAATGGTATATAGCAAAAAATATATTCGGTCTTTCTGAGTTGTTACTGCTTCTTAAACTAAATTTTATGGCTAAAATAATTCCTTAGGCTCCCACATTGATACTCCCATGAGATCCTTCTAAATTGCAAACCAGGTAAAAGCCTCAAACAACTGCAGAAATGTAAATGCTGATCCTGCAAATACTTCTTTTAAAAGGCTGCATTGAAATTCTGACTCTAAACTAATCCTGAGGTTTGGAGAAGCACGCTTTTAAAAATACAAACAAATTATAGATTTACTATATATGTTTTCTGATATGTTTTTTCCCATATTTTAAGTTTAGTGGCAGCTCAATAAAATTAAAAAGCCTAGGTCAGAACGTATGCTTTATCAGAATAAATAAAATAACCCTAATTCAACTCAAAACTGAATTGAAATTTTCAACTTCAAATGGGATTACTATTTCTATTCAATGACTTACTTTCACATATGCTTAACCTCAAGGTGGTATTCTTGTCCCATCTATGTGAACGGGCCCAAAACTGCTTCAAAACTCATTGCATTACAGTGTTCAAATTAGACATTTAAGTTGTCCAACTCAGTGAGTTGGGCTGCCAGGCTCAGTATTATATGTAACTCTACTCATTTAGTCTCAATTATATTCCTGTTCCCCCACCCCGCATCCCAAACACCACCGTCAAAATGCAAAGGCAGTATGACCAAATCACAGAGATACAGCAATAATATTTTCATACAACATACATTTCAGGGCAATGTTTTAGAAACACAGCCCCTGGAATTTATGGATGGATTGGTAATGTATTATATAGTACCTGTTAACCAGTTTTTTATCAATTTCTACATCCGGCGTAACAGCATTCTCTGGAAGAACAATAGAAGGTGTGCTGCATGTTGTCCCTTCAACAGTTGTGTCCTGGGTTTGTGACAAATATAAAAATGTAGTTAAACAGAAATTCAAACCACTAAACATTGACTCTCTGTGTGAAAAACAATGTGTATTACTCGATTTACCTAAAAGAGAAAGTGATTAAAATAAGAGAGAATTAGCTGTAATTTCACAAAACAAATGTAAATTAGAGGCCTATACTTAAATTACTCAAAAGAGATGATGGAGACCTGGAATACCTGTTTTCTTTAAAAAGTTTTAATGCATGCAAGCTGAATTCAATAAGCATGGAGCTAATGAGAAAGCTTTAAAAAGGCAGACACTCTTTTCACACAGCAAACCATTCCTCTAGTGAAGTGCATGTACAGCAGTTCAGTGAATTTATGAGCTGAATGCAAGAGTGAAAAGCAGCTCTGTATAACAGGGCTAAATTAAGCACACAAACCCTCCAAATGAGAGTAATTTATAATGAAAGCTTGAATAAACACAGTATTAAGTGTACATATGATACTCAAAACCCAGAAAATAATTCTAAGTTATCTTATTAAGAGCTCCACATGGTTTTCCCACAAATTACTTGGAAATATATTTTGTTAAAATATCATTTCAATATTTAATTAAATAAAATATAATTTTTAAATGATAAAAGAAACTGGCAAGATGGTACTGAATATTATTATGTGCTTGCCTGCTTAAAAAATATGAGACCTTGCCTCGAGAACTTAATCCCACACCTTCTGCATAATGATGCCATTCAGGTGAAGAAAAGGAATCAGTTTCCTGTGAGATATCACAAATGGAGATGCATCGAGTTGGCATAAAGTACTGTGGATGTCTCATATGTTGTAAGAAAATTATTACTTCTACCCCAAGTACTGTATTCAGATTAAAACCAAAGAACAGCTGGAAGGAAAGCTTCCCAGCAGCGGCAGTGGACTGCTGTCAAGCCACTCATAAAATTTAAAGAATAATTTATAAATTCTCAAATCCTAATTGCTTCTGCTAGGCACTGGTATATACAAGTGTTTTGTTTGAGTTTGTTATTTGGAGTCTACAATCTTCTTGAAACTACATCCCAAAGCTTCACAAGAAATTTGTAAGGCAGGTAAGAAAAAGCTGTTTCAATAGCACTAATTTAGGCATTAATAGAATGAAGCACGTAATACGTCACAGTTTAGCAAGTCAATTTCAGACCCTGGAAGTGTTCAAGGCCAGTTTGGGTGGAGCTCTGAGCAGCCTAGTCTAGTGGAAGGTATCCCTGTCCATGGCAGGGCAGTTGGAACAGGATGACCTTTAAGGTCCCTTCCATCCTAAACCATTCCACTCTATTCCATAAGGAAGCTGGCACTTACTCGAGTGCTAATGTCTATCATTTACCATAGAACTCCTTGCAACGTCTCTCCCAGTGCTGCATTTTATTCTTGTTGAAATAATGTATTTTCTGATCAAGTGAAAGGAGTCTAGAAGTACTTGGAAAATTGGATAATATTAAAATCCACAGCATAACCCTTCTACCTGTCAAAGGCAATGAAATACACCTTGATTTGGACCCCTTATTTAGGATTCCTGATTCTACTGTAAATAGCTTGGCTTTTTTACTAAAATAAAAACTTTTCATGCAGCTCCACATTTCTGTACTTGTTATTCTCATATAAAGTTCCTTGGCAAGTTCACCTTGTCAGTCACAGGAGAGAAGGATGGGGAACATGCCAAAAAAACACTGTGAAGATTTAAATTTAAGAAAAATATCCTCTTAATTCTCAAAATGTTAGAATTCCAAAGCATATGTGATTCAAGTGCACAAGTGACATTTTATGACAATAGCCTGAAAGCAATTTTTAATAATATCCTTGAAAATGTTAAAAAGTAACAATATATTTTGTCGATGATAAAAAACTTCAGGTGACTGCCCTGCTTGTAGGGCAAAGCAGCTGAATACACATGCACAGTGTTTATACTAATCTCATGACTGCCAAGAAGCAAAAACTTCTGAATGATGTAACATCAGCCTTGGAGTCACTCAAGCCCATTTTAGGACTCTAAAAACAGCTCATTAAAAAAAAAAAAAGGAAAAGAAAGAGGCTGCAGCCAAGGCTAGTTCAGGTCAGGTAGAAAACATTAATCCTGGTCAGCAGCTATAGGAGCTCGGCATCTACATCAGTGAAACCTCATGGCCCCTGTTGTCCAAACCTACTTTGTCCAGCAGAAGGGCAGGAAGAGCCAGAGCAGGAAGCTCTTTGCAGGGCCAGCTGGCTCCAATCAAAAGGAATTGTTACCGACTGAGGAGTGCTCAGGCTGCTCTACACAGGTCTTGGAAGAGAAGTTTTAACAGGAAGCTTAAGCTGCCTCACAGTTGTTCAACTGCACAGAGATGACACAGAAGATTTCCATCACCCTCCCATTTGTGCACCTCTAACTGTGCTCCCTTGGTAGCTCCCAGGCCCTCACTGAACATACAGAAAATGTATAAAACTACTGAAAGTTTTATAATCCAGACAAATTTGGATGATTTTTACAATAATGGGATGGTGGGGGGAGAACGAATACAAAAGTACTCTGCTGAAAGGCCTACCATGCCAGACAGTCAGATGACAGAGCTTTACTGTACAACACCTGAATTCTTTAAAGCACTGGGGGAAAAAAATAAAAAAGAAAAAAGAAAACCCCTCTGCCACCTGGCCATATTCTTAGATATTAATTAAAAGTCTGGACTGAACTTCAGGAAAACACAAGCTGCTGTAAGAAATGCTGAAACAAAAACCCACTTTCGTTTTCTCAAAATGAATCTGAGCATAGAACCCAGGTCTTCCTATCATGTAAAAGGTACTTGAAGCATGCAGGAAGCTATATGTGATGTAAAGCTCATTTTCTTTTTAGCAGAACTGTTCTGCAATTTGTGTGTATTTGGGCATGCAGGGAAAAGGTGGAGAAGAATCTCCTGAAACAGAATGAGGAAATTGTTAGACACCAGACAGCACTTTAGATGAGATGAGATTCCAGACTTGGAAAATTTTGTTGAATGACAGAAAACAAATCCACCAGTTGCTAGTTCCTTTTGATACCTTCTCCTTGCTAGCAAGTCCTTATCTCACAATAATAAGCTGTTTTACCTAGAGTGACTTATAGTCATGCTGTAGAACTCGATCTGCAGCAAGAGCCAAGAGTAACAACATTTATGAACAAGATCAAATTTTCACAGCATTGGCTAGCGGCAAACCTTAAGTAGGCTCATGAGCAGTGTGTTTGTTAAAATCCCTCCACTGCTACTTTGTGCCTAAAAATAATAATTTATCTAAAATGAAGCATTTTGCACAGTGAACTGATTCTTGAACTATCACATTACCATAACTCACTTAAGACCTACCTCTAAAAGGCCTGGAAAATGCATTAAAAATCTAATGTTTTTAGATTAGGTGGTTGGAAATCTTTGTTCCTCCCATTTGACAAGCACATTCAGAATTAGAATCACTGATGTCTGCTAGATTTTCATATTTTTCATCTTTGGGTATGTTTTATACAGCAAGTCTGTTGTACTAAAATACTTCTCACATAGGTGAGTTAAAAAACCTCAATAAAATCTCCTTGAGATAACATATGTCATCAGATGCTAGTCTTGATGAACTTGGATCCACCTGGGGTGTTTATCTTAAGGCAGGAAATGAACACTCAGCACCATGTGCAGTTTAGATGGAAGGCATGACAAATCACTGCAGAGCTCACTGCTGACAATATTTTCCAACAACGTTAAAGTAGCGGATGTTTTCACCTAAAGTGTGGAATGTAGTGTCCTCAAACCCAATGACAGTGTCACATCTTTAACTGAGGATGTGCCAGACTATAAATCCTCTCTTTCTTTACACCAGTTACCATATGAATGAATGATTTGGATAACCTGTGATTTCTTAATCACAGTAAGGTTCTCTACTTCAGCTAAGCAAACAATTAAAAAGAAAATCCAACCCTAGTTTATTAAAACATGAAGTTACTTTTTATCTGTGGTATAGGTCATTGAAAAGGGGGAAGACCTATCTCTTACTGATTTTTTATATTTATCTGGAAAGAAAACATGTAAAAACATGTAGATGCCACACAAATTTGAAGCAAACTGATGAATATGCCTGGGAAGCACCCACCTGCCCTCTGTAGAGTTCCAGTGTATGTTCAGCTACTGATGTGGCAAATAAAGCACTGAGAAAGACTACAAACCAAAACAGCCCATTTCCATCTTTCACACACTCATGAATTGCATAACATCCTCTATATCTGTAAAAACAACGCTAGTTGTTGAAGTACAAGCCTAAGTTCTGTTCTCAAAGTTTAAAGTTTTCTTTAATAACATCAGAAAGGACATTTTTGGACAGCTTTGATATATGTCTGTCTGTTCTGAACCCTTTATAAGCCTCCAGATCAAAATGATAAGCAACTGCTTGAGCAATTTACGCTCTCATCCCTTAGGCTATGAAATATTTGAGGAACTCTAAGAATATCAACTGGAGGATCATTCACAGCTTCATCAATTAAGCAAAACACCCTAAGACAGAGCAACAAACAGATTTTATTTTATAAACTGCTAAATATACACAAACAGGTTTCAGCCTCAGGTTTCCAGCAAGTGTCAGAAAACACCTTTGTAAGTAAGAGAGCTTACTTTGGCGGGAGGAGAACTGTTGTGCTGGGCCTCCTTTGCTTGTCCCTTGTCTTCAGGTAAGGTTGGCATGGTGGGCAGCGTGAAGCACGTGGAGCTGCAATGTGCACTAAGAGGACCATGCACTGCTGGCAGTATCTGTTTCAAGTTAGCCTGAAGGCATAAGCACTGGGAGGCCTCGTGATCTGCAGGCTGGGTTAGATGCCAAAAATACAAATCAAATCTGTTTAAAACTCTGTGCTCGAAAACTGAGATCACTTTACAATAACAAACAGTATTAAGGTTTAAAATTAAAAATGCTATCTTGTGTTTTATTAACTAAAGCTTTCAAGGTCAAGTATAACTTAGCAAATGCATTCAAAACAGACAACCTTCTGTTCTTGTTGCTACTTCCATCTCTTTCCTCCATTTTACAGATTTTCATTTTGTCACTATGATGTGACCAAACTACCTTCTCTAAATATCCTGTAAGAAGTAATCAGCATCCTGGACATCACAGAACAACAGAATGGTTCAGGTTGGGAGGGACCACAGGGGGTCATCTGGTCCAACCTCCCTGCTCCAGCCAGGTTATCTCAGAGCACACGGAAGAGAACTGCAACCAGAATATCTCAAGAGAACTATTCAAGAGAATAGTTCTTGAATACTTCCAGTGAGTGAGACTCCACACCCTCTCTGGACAATCTGTTCCAGTGCACAATCACCTGAGCGGTGAAGAAGTTTTTCCTCATGTGCACATGGAACTTCCTGCGCATCAGTTTCTGCCCTTGCCTCTTGTCCTATTGCTCACAACCACCAAGCAGAGTCTGGATCCATCCTCTGACATCTTCCTTCAGATACTGACGGACATTGCTGGAGTCCCTTCTCAGTCATCTCTTCCAAAATATGCCTTTTAGTAACTAATAGCCTTAATGCTACAGAGCATGATCTCAGGTCTCAGAGGACCAAAACTGAAACCCCAGAGGGTGACACTCTTCCTTTGAGCAAGGTGAATTGTGCAAAGACTTGGTGTACCTCTGCAGAAGACAACAGGGTGCAAGACACTTCCGAAGCAAAATTGCAGAAATGCTCAAAGAGGGGGAAAAAAAAATCACTACCTTTTAGCTGAGAAAATTCTCATTATTAGTATCAAGGGAAGGCACTGCATTCACAGGGATAACATCAGCATGAAAGCCTGTACCAAAGTCTGAGGATCAGCACTGCAAAGCACAAATCAGTCCTCAGAGTGGCAGTTTAAGGGTTGCAATACTTACTGTGACACCTGCCCAGGAATCAGGGAACTGTCCTCATCAATACGTCAGTGCGCTCATCAGTTCATCAGTGTCCTCATCAACACATCACTGCCCTCCCCGGCGGTGCCTGCAGGTCACACACACACAGCTGAGACCACCTGGTGTCTGCACTAGGGACTGCTGACTACGGCATTGTCAACTAACCTGCTACAGTTCTCCCTTCATTTCTTTGCCCACCCCTGAAACGGTATTCAGGAACACATAGGTTTATTGAGGTTGCCAATTATATTTGTCAAAATACATATGTTGCTTAAAAAAAAAAAAAGGAAAAATAGGGTAAACCATTCACAAGAAATACTGAAGCAGTCTCAGCAGTGACAAGTGCCTCACCTCAGCTCTCACACAAAAAAAATCAGTGTTGTAAAACCTACAGAATGTGTGAAAACTTTGGACTACAGAAGCAGCTAAGACCCATGTTCTTATTAGGTTTATTTTGCATTATGTTGCAAACTTAATTTTCTCTCCCACTAGAAGAGGAATACAAGGCCATCTCACAGGAACTTTAATGCAGAATGAATAGTTTGTAAAAATTATCCTACACAGGTGTGTTCAGGAAAAAGTAATTATATCATTGCAGTTCCTTGATAACAACTCTGAAAAAGATGCAGCACATGTGACATCATTATGAAGACCAAAATACAGACTCTTTTTGAACAGTGGGCATAAAGATTTTTCAGAGCAGTGTATGCTGTAGGGACAGCATGTTTCAAGCTTTTCTGGACATGATGAACCTGTTACAGGTGATTTTCTAACTGCTGAAGGAAGTGGAAGTTCATGTTTGTATCATGATTTTACTCACCTCTGACTTCAAATAAGAGTAGAGGAAACTTTCTATGAATAAAATCTTTAAAAATGGTTATTAAGGCAAAACAATCAAAGTCCCTAATAGGATGGAAAAGATGTATTTATGATTACCTATATTTTAGTAAATCCACATATTAAACAGATAGCAGTAGCACTGAACATCTGAGTGTTTCAACAATTTTTTTGTATCAAATCCAGTTGCCAACTATTATCAACACATGAAGATGAGATGGAAGCAAGGTAATTAAAAAAAGTAACATGGACTTGCTTTTCATCTCTGTAAGAAAATCCTGGCATCCTATGCAATTTTTGAGTTTGCAAGAACTCAAATTCAAATAAAAAACAGAACAAAGCAAAACAAAACCAAAAACAAAAAAGAGAAGATATATAAATCTGGCTGTTTATCTAATCCCTCTTAGTGTTTGCCTTACGAATTTATTATGGTTCTGATACATTCAACCCAACAGAATGCTGGGTCTGAAAAATCAGGAAAGTTTCAAGTCATGGCCAAAGCATGTTTGCAGTCCTACATGGAATTGTAGAAGCTATTGCACCAAAGTGGTTTATTCCCAGTCTTAGCTGAGTTCTTAGTACATACTAAACTTTAAAAAGTAATGCAAGTTATCTTGAAACGAGAAAGAGCTATTAAGCACATCAAGTTTCAGTTCATTTTTCAGATTTAAAAAGCAAAAAAAAACTTTAATAGAAAAAGAAATAAATCAGCAGGCTTGTCTAAGAATAGAAAGGGACAAATCCTGAGCTGTGTTGTCTTAGAGATGCAGCACAGAAAGTACAGCCAAGGGAAAACGGAGGGTAGATAGATGAATTTATGCCACCTTAACAACCCCCAGATTTGGAGCAGACTGAGTTCAGGCCGTCTCTGACACAATTAGAACCCGACTCTGATTTCCTTACAGAGCTATCTTGCAAATAGGAATAAGCTTCAAATCTCTGTGCTGATCAGTAGGAAAATTTCTTCTTCTGACTTCCCGTTTTTTCCTAATACCACTCCAGAAAACCCCAGTGCTGAGGACTATATTGGAGCAGTGAAAGTTTGCACATAATTATTCACATTCTTAGGCTTCTTAAAACAAACACCATCTTTGCACACCTTGACTGCATTGCTGCAGACCAGCACACTGTCCAAGTGAGGGCTATTGCATATGGGTATTTCAGTATAAGGATGTAGTTCAAATAATAAACTATATGACTTGGAACTCCCAAACTATTAATTTTTCAGTCTAAAAGCTTAGTTTTAACCTGTGCAGTGTTCTTAAAGTCAGTAGTCCAGATTTTTTAGAGACTTTATGATGCTTACCCATCACAAACATCACATATTGTAAATGCAAATGGATTTACTATGCTCTGCAAGGAATTCTGCCATTTTCTGATCAATTACTGCTTTCTGATACTGGTAGGAAAGGCAAAGGTTTAGAAATGATGGAAACTTAAGATATTAGTGAATAAATGTTCTTCCATCACTGCTGAAGTGATCTTTTAGTTGGGCAATGAAAACAGCCCCAGTAAATGTCACATGGAGTCAAAATGCGTAGAAATAGGGGGCTTTGTGAGAACACTCTACAAGAATTAGAGAAGCTTATCTGCACCTCAGAAATGTAGATAGAAAATAAAGAAATGTCCTTGGAAAATTTATGTCACTGGAAGGTACATTTTTTTCTTTTTCAGCAGAGCACTGGGGAAGAGTGCAGCCTTGGAGCGTACAGAAATTCACACCTCTACTTACAAAACCAGCTGACAGCCTTGCTGAACCCTGAGCTAGTGTGTGGAGAGCATGACTAGCCTGGTTCTAAGCTTGGCTCACCTGCCAGCTGAATAGCCTTTGGAATCATGCTACCATTAATTGTGCCAGCTTTGTCTCCTTTCCACAAGCATAAACATGTTTCAGTCAAAGAAGGAAATGATATGTCAACAATATGTGCAATACAGTGAGGTACCAACTGAAACACATGTAATTATTGGCCCTGAAGTCACTGAAAAGAGAGATTAAAAACACACCTGCTCTTTAAAAACAGTCGAGGTGCATGAGCACACATTAGCATCCTAGGCACTGAGATAATTTCAAAATCCTGTTATTTCTATTTTTATTTCTTTTTTTTCTTCACTGATCAAGCTCTGTCTGGCCTGCCTCTATCTTATCAAAGGATGCCATTACATTATTGTATCGTTTTATCAAAGTAAATTATCTTGCCCAAAACTCCATTCTTTCAGAAATTGCAAGAGCTTCAAAATTATCTTTTAAAATTAAATACTTGTAGAGATAACTCACATGTCACAGGCAGAGTGGATGTGGGTGAAGATCTACAATCTCAGTATGCACGAGCCTTGTGCACCTACAAAATGAGTTAAAAAAACACAAACAAATTACCTATCAAATTCACCAAATTCAGCTCATTCCCACACTAAGAGGAGATCATCTAAAGAAAAAAAAAGTAAGAAAAAGAAATAAAAGAGAGGATGAAGTGCTTTTTAACATTTCGGTCTGTTATTATAAACTTACAGCTTAAAATAGTTAGGAAAAAAATGATCCCCTGAGCTCAAATTTGTAGTCAGATACAGATCAGTGAATGCAGAGAACTTTCTTTTACCACTGTGTAGGCTTAGAGTACAATCTCCAGGAAATGGAGATCTGGGAGCTCTATTCCATAAAAGGGAAAAGTATTTAGAGGCCCTTGGCTTTCAGTGTGTTCTCTCTGCAGCTCGTTTTACCATAGTAGAGAAAGTTAAGTATAATCAGTTAACTTCCCCTGGCTGAGTCACAGCTGAGTCCGCGTCAGCGAAGGCTCAGAGAAAGGTGCTTTACTCCATCTCCACTGATAGCTTGGCACCTGACCCCAAATGCTCTGTCACGTCACAACAAGGGTACACAAAAAAGAGCAGAAAGAAATGGTTAAGAAAGCATTTTATTAATACTTCTTGACCTCGTGCTGCCTGCGGTCGAGTCAAACAACTCTCATTTGTCAACAAGGGGAGTTGCTTGCTCATGGACGCAGCTGAACTGCACAATTCTGAGTGGTTTTTTGGAGCTTTTTTCTTTGTTGCCCTGCAAAATGGTTGTAAAACATTACCATATTAGAAAGGTATCTTTTTGCTCTCCTTTTTGTATAGCTTTAAAACTATACAGAATTCATGTAACATTTTGAATTGTTTTGCAGCTTTGAAGTACTTAAAACCCAGTAAACGTCCTTCTAACAAAGTCTGAGCAAAACAGGGTGTTTTTCCTATGTCTGTACCACAAAAGTGTTTTCAAAGACAAAGCATGATAATAGCTTAAGATACACGGTTTGTTGGCATACATTAACTAAATTTAATCCCCAAAAAATTTAAAAATCCAAAACCACAACACAACAAAACAAACAAATCCCCTAAAACCAGATCCAGAATATCTTAATAGAAACCCTTTGAAATTTTGCATTAGGACTCCAAGATCTTTGTACAATAGGAATATTCACTGGGAAAAGGAAAAAAAAGCCCACAACTGAAGCTGACTCATGTACATTCTTGCCCTATGTGACAAAAGGTCCTACATGGAAATTGGAAGACATTTTCTTCATTGTCTGCAACGCAGGAAAAAATTGACTAGTAGTTTCCTACTGCATCTCATTTTTATGACAAAAGAGTGGTTTTTCATGTTAAATACTCAAGTTTGAGAGATATTAAGATCCTGCTTCAGCCAGTTTACCAAACCACAGAGTCATAGCCCCAGGACTAACATAAGGCACATCTGTGATAACCTTAACGATCCGAGTCCTGCCCACGCTAAAATCCATACAACTGCACAAGGTAAAATGTGGAAGACAAAGTGGTGTTTCTGTTTATAGGATACAGAACAATTCCACTGAGGCATGCAAAGTGTATATGCAACTACTGTGTGAATTCAAAGGATCTGTTCCCATTCTGAGATTAACTCCTGAGTGACTTAAATAATACTTCTTGACAATCAGAACACTTCCAGGCTGCAACCTCAGAGACAAGGGATAAATGTGAATAATTCTGCCACAAAAGTATTTTAAAGGAAGAAAGTAGCAAAAGCTGAAGGAAGATATAACTTCTAAAAAACTTCCCTCAAATTCAGTGGTTACAGACTTCCTTGGGACTACAAGCTACACATGTAGGACTTGATTTACAGAGCAGCATGACAGGAAAGAATCTCCTTTTCTGCTTCCTGTTTTCCTCACAGCTCAGGAACACATGAAACTGGATGGTTTTCAATAATCTGCTTGAATGAGAGAAAGGAAAAGTCAGGTCAGGAGGAAAGTAAAATGTTTTGATGCATGTCCAGCCTGACATGCATCCTGGGAGAATATCTCCAGTAGAGGGTAGTTATGACTTGTCGAGACTGAAAACCAAAAGGTTTGGGGGTGAAAGGTGATGCTGCTCCATTATCAACAAGACCAACCCCTACAACAAGGCATTTGGTTTGGTTATGTATTAAAAAATTTACATCAGAGTTTAAAGAAATCTGAAGACTATCTCCAAAAGAGTTTAGTGGAAAATGTTATCTGGAAGTTCTGTACTTAACTCCTAGAGGATCCATTCTGGTCCCAGCTTTAGCTTTTCCTGGATACATTAAGAGAAAAAGCAATTGGACCTGATTTCAATCACAGGCAACCATTTCAACATAGCCAAATGGAATTTTAAGACTTACTACAAGATCATAACTGTGTTTGAAAATAGCACTTTTCTTCTCTGTAAAATGTCAGCTTCATTTGTTTTAGCAATGTTTTTACAGTTTCTGTTTTGTTAGCAGGCAGTGTTTAGATTTACTTCTCTTGCAGCAAAGCATCTGGAGGAGTGGCTTGCAACAACTATTTTTTCTTGCAAGAATTCTAAGCTGAATTTTTTGCTGCAGACAATCAGCAAACAGATGAAGAATGTACATATTGTAGAAACACTGAGGAGCAGTATTTCACTAGCTTTTCAGTTCAGTAGTCCCAGATTTTAAAAAAAGGTATTTCTTTTAAAGTAAGCCTATTTCAGGCAGCCTGAAAATTTCCCGATTCCACTTTTTTGGAGGGGGGGGCAAGTAGGAGTTAATGTTGCATGAATAAACTTTTATAAATTACTCTGTTTTGGATGCAGATTTTTTATTTTTAGGGATTTTTTTATCTAGTACTAAAAAGAATGTAAGGAAATGAGATTATAAGAAGCACCACCCCCCAGTGAAAACAAATGGTTTTAAGAATTGCATACAAGTTCAGAAAAAAATATGCTCTGGTTCACTTGTAGCTTTTATTCATTCTGGGGCTTTTCTTTGAACAAATATTCTTGAGAAGTCCAAAATAATTTTATCTGGTTGAGTCTGTACCTAAGATACTAGACTCAGCTCTCTTATGAGAAGGATGTCTTACTGATCTCATTTTTTTTTCCCCATCAGTGGGCTTTCAGCTAGAAAAGCAAGAACAAGACAACAAGAAGCACTGCTCAGCCAGGTGGCCTCTAGGAAACCAGCTGGGATGAACTTTGGGGTACTTTAAAATAAAATTTAAAATATATATGTAGTGAAAAAGACGGTACATGTGATATTAAGGAAAAATGAATCCCTGATTTATTCAGTATTATGTATAAGTTAAAGAATTCACCCAACTGTAGCAAACCTGATGATCAGAAGACTGTCAGATCTCAAGGCATAGTTGCTATATTTCTTAACTTGCAGATTATTTTTGATAGACTTTAAGGAAATGCAGTTTAAAGAAAGAATGTGAATATAGAGTGGGAGGATATTTGGCATGGAGAATAAGGACTTCTAAGCACAAGGAACAGCATATAAGAAAGTGTGAAGATAAGAGTGGGAGAACAGTACACTAAGTGTCATTCAGGAGGGCAGTTCAAAAGAGACCCAGAGCTAGGAAGTACCTGGAAAACAGCCTGCTACAAGATAAAGGCAGCGACCTTAAATAGGATAAAATTTTAAAAATTGAAAATTATATGTGAGTAAAAAATGTTGCTGTCTTCCTCCTCCTAGACAACTCACTATTTGAAAGAAAAATTGTTTAAGAGGCAGTGCCAGTCTTCGTTGTGTGGTGCTGAAGGACCCCTCTGATGCAGGAGCTGTGCACTGATAAACCTCCCAACAGAAATCGTACTGTTCAGAATACCAGGAGATAATAATACCACCCAACACGCTTTTGCCTAAATGAGCATCATGTACTCAGCCACACAGAGTCACTCGGGTTTCTTTCTTCTCACAGATTTGGAGAAGCCTAGATATGTTTCTGCTGTCTGGACTGCGTGTATTATACATCACATTCTAGTTACACATTTATTTTTGTCTATGGTGTAGGCAGAGCTGGGAGCTTGAGACGATATTTTCTCAAATTGCCACTTGACTATATTCTTAGTCAACGTAAAAAGAGAACAAATATGTTTGTGTGGAAGGGAGACAGATAAGATTGGGGGAAAAAAATTAGTATTCCTTGGTGCCAGTTTTTAAGAAAAACCTTAAGGTTTCTACATGAATTAAAATTTTTGAAAGCAATTTCTACATAGAAACATTGTATAAATTATTCTGCTTTGCAAGGCAGCAGGATATCAACTTTGCATAATTTTGAAAAAGTGACTACCAAAGGCCTGACTTAGAAACATAAATAAGTTGAAGGCAATTAGGGCAGAACACTATTGCTTAGTGACCCAGGAGTCTTGTTGCTAGTCAAGCAAAAAATATTCCAAATGAAGAAATTAAACAAAATTCTTTCTTTCTTTCTTTCCCAATCACAAAGGGTAATCTCAGAGGGCACACTTGGTTGAACAAACCAACAATAAATAGCTTTCTTTGGGATCTAGAATGCAATTGTGGGCTTTCAAGCAGGGAGATTATACTTGGCTTTCCATCTTGCACAGATAAATGGCAAAGCAGTGAAACAAGCACTTTATTCTCATTTTGTGCTTCCTGGACACAATCAGATTCACATTTGCTTACTTTAGTGATACACGTACACCTTTTTTTTTGCATTGCAAAAATGAACACATGCCAAAAGAGCATGAATGTGTCTCAATTCTTTTTTACGAGAAAAGAATAATGGATCCCAGTCTATTGATTTATTTTTCAAATATTGCTGTACACCAGGACAGGAATAACTATGCTATCAGCCAATTCAAATACACAGCCATTATGTGGACTTTGCTTACTTTTTTTCCCCACAGACCTGGTAGTTCACTCATCCAGACTGTAATGTCCCAACTTGGATCTAGGGATGCTGTATATCAGGCCACAAGAATTGTTGTTTCTGCTAGAAACAGTCCCATTTTATTCCTAGAGTACACATTAAATCTGCAGGCCTAGCTGTCTGTGAAAAAGCAAAGCTCATCACGTCACCTCTGCCTTCCTGCCAGCATATGATACAGAAGTGTGAAAAAGCAGTAACATTTTGTAATGCCACCTTTTGAGCTTTTTTCCTGGAAACAGACACGACTTTGAAGCCAGCAGCAACACTAATTTCTCTTATCAATATCTAGCTCTAAAAACAGATACAACAGCAACAACAACAACAACAAAACAACAACAATAATAATAGTAATAGTAAAAAATGCAAAGTATCATTGTTCAATTTCAGTATTCTCCAAAGTGGTGGGGTGGGGGAGGAAGTCCTCAGTGTCTTGTTCAGGTGTGATGTAATGGAGCCAAAAGCTCTTTCTTTCTCAAAAGATCTATTAATGGAATACAGGATTCTGCAAACACACTTTGCAGAAGGTCTTTCGCCTGTATTGCTGAATCATCTGCAGGTTTCTGTGTGCTGTGTTATTCCTTGCTACTGACTGTACACTTCTGGGACCACATTATAAATACCCTGACAAGAACCCTTCAGATGTAGTCACACAGTGTTATTTTCACACTGTGAAGTTCTTACAGCAAGCATTCCCAAACTGATGTAGTTTTTCATTTAAATTTAATTTTTAGAGGGTGTGATAGAAAGAGGCAGCATATTTACAGCACAGTTTGACTTACGTACTGTGTAAAGGCAGACTTTCAGTATGGATGAAGCTTGATTTTAATTTTTTTTTTTGTACTGGTATTTAAAACCTAAGACCCACACTATTCAGAGACAGAAAGATCACCTTGCTACTGATGCATTTAGCAAAGATATTCCATGTGCATTTTACTGGCCAAGTTGGCAATGAATTGGATTGAATGACCCTCCAATGAGGCACCTGCTGAATCAGCAACAAATTCCTCAGAGCCCCTCTTTTGCTAACTGGGCTAATTGAGGCAGTTATGAATGTCACGGTGAAACCAACAAAGCATATTTGATTTAATAATTTGAGGGCTGCAAAGGTGTTGCATTAGACAGGATGATGTAGTAATTAAGACAGAGATAAAATAAATGCTCCAAACTGCCCACATCAAACAGAAACAAGCTGTTAGCACAGAGACTGTTTCATCAGGCGTGCTCATGACATGGCCGTTCTTATATCTTACACAGCAAAATATTAATTTGCATTCTTTAAAAGGTTATTCTGTAACACAGCCACAGCGCTGGGCTAAACTTCAGTCATAAATAACATTTGGAGAACTTTGTGAGATGAACGCTTTTGCAAGCAGCCCACAGGGTGACTTTTCGTACTTTGCTCAGATTTCCGATTTGAATCGGTGCATGTTCCAAACTCCCAATGCAAACAAAGCCTTGAAATCAAAAGACTGAGGACAGCTGAGTTCTGACTGAAACGTTTAGTAGAGCAGCGCATCATGTTACCATTACAACTGACTGACTTCATCTGATTACCGAAAAGTAATGCTCTGCCTACTGTCCCTCGTTTGAAAATACCAGTATCCCAAGAGGGAGACTTAATCTCAGGTAGCACTTGCAAGCCCCACTCAGGAAATCTCTGGGTGCATCTCTGACTTGAGAAGTGTCATGGCTCTCTCCTGCTCTTAGATCCCCAAATCGGCTGCTTGGCCTGAACTATATGTGGCCAGAAAGAGACTGCCCAGTGGCTGCAGTCAAGAACCCACGGCCAAAATTATAGGGTAAATAATTTGCCCTTTTTTGTCTTTATTTGACATACAGATGCAGTAGCTTCAGAAAAATTCAACCTGAGCTCTTTATTTTAATGTGGGGGAAAGGGAGAAAGCACACTGCTTTATCACTTCATAAAGAAGAGATTTGCTGACTTGCAGAAGGGATGGTCTGAAAATGAAAGCAAGCAGTTGTTTGTGAGAAAAGAGAAGCAAGTCCCCATTTCCTGTGTTCTCAAAGTCCTGCATGCCGTTGGAATCCGAAATGAGATATACAGACAAGGGATTATTGCTAGTACCAAAAAAAATCAACCAAACACAGACAAACCAACTCCAGAGCTGCCTTTCTACTACATCATACAAGGTCTCTACCCACAGAACCTCAGGACTGGGAGCACATGGTAATGCTAAAAAGCTAAAAAAGGACAATTCAACCTTTTATTTTTCAGGTGTCCTTAAAAGTAAAGAAGTAAATGTTCTCTTACACCATCCACTTCAAAAGCACCTCAACCATTCTATTTGTCTTCCAGGTATTAACACTGAGGACCTGAAGGAGAATTTAACCATCTAGCTGTAGTTTCCTCACTTTAAGGAAACACTGATGTATTCTGCATATGGACTAGACTGAAGTCAGCATTTCCAAATGTGCAACATCAAAGCTAACCTTTGATGATTTAAGCAAATGAAGTACACAATTCCTCTTACTTTTAAACTCTTCTCAGCAGGAAGAAAACGAGGCCTATTTTGGTTGCTTGTTAAAACTCTAGATTCAGGGGCTATACAATTTGCACTCTAATTGGGAAACTTGGCTTACATCTTCTAGAAAGCATGGTAAGAAAAATAACTTCTCATTTTCTTTTAGAAGGCTACCAGATACAACACTCTGAGAGCACATAGTTTGCTAACCTTATTTCTGCCATTTTCAATGATTGTTCTTCAAAACCCAGGATTAGGAAAGTTAATCATAAAAATCAAAGCTATCAGAACAAGGAATTTTTATGCATTGACTGGCACATACTGTACCAAAACCCCACATTTTTCTGGGTAATTAGACAGTTCAGAAAAAAAGCTTTGAGGAAAACAACAGCTCTGCTCTTCTGGAATAGCACAAGCCAAATGTAGCAAAATGTTCCTCAAGTCCTTAGTCAAAATCTTTCCCTGATAAAATTATTTAGCCAACACCATTCCATTCCTGATTATATCCAGGACCTGATCCAAAAAATAATGTACCAGCTTTATGCACAATCTCATCTCATCAACATCTAAAAAAACCCACACTCATTTGGTATGGTTTTATCAGTGTTGTGCACAGGGAGGCCCTAGGAAAGAGATGAGCTTAAACCAGAGAACTACTTCTGCAGGGAAAGAGAATTCTACGCTTTGAGGGTTACATTTTATACACTAGTTTTGACATTTTTACCTCAAAGCCTAGCATGAAAATAGGGGATGTGAGAAGGGCATAAAAGGAGCAGAGTTACTCATACTCTATGAGAATTTTAAAAAACTCCAGGACATGCCATGGATCAAGACCTGCCACAGAAATATCAGACCTACTGCAATTGTTGTCTGTTTCTTTCAGGGCACTCCGTGTCTGCAGTAAGAGCAGTGAGTAAGGCACGGAATTGCATTTCAGTCCCTCAGTTCACAACCAGCAGTTCACCTCTGGTGCCAATGGCTGAGTTTGTACAACATCCCCTGTTCCACTGCAACTGCTGACAGTTTGATATCTCCTGGAAGAGGAGCAAGGAGACAAGTGGGAAAGAAAAAGCAATCGTATCTTAATACTGAGCTAAATCGACTCAAATACATGTTTCTTAGCCCTGTTTCATTGTGCTTTATAAGCTATGCTAGAACTCGGAATTGCTATTGTCAGCACTCTACTAAGAAATTGTGATATCGTGCTTATTTTATAACTCTGTATATGATGAGTCAAAAAGGCATTCTGCATTTGCCTACTTATAAAAAATTTGTGTACAATAAGTATGTAGTCGCATACATTAAGATTTATTACCTTAACATTTTTTTTCTTTCTTTATGTCAAATAAACTCAACAAGGTTGCATTAAAGTAATGGAACTCATTACTTTAAGTTTAAAACAGTTGCAGAGAATTATGGAATGAAAAATATTCAGTGATTCTAATATATTAGGAAATAAAAAATACAAAACCAGGTAAAGTATTTATAAAATATCTCTTAAAAGAAGATGTAGGAATTCATTGTAATTTTAACAATACCATAAATCTACATAGATAAGACTAATCTTAAATAGGAGAAATGCTGAAATACCAATGCTTCAGAAGTTTTATTGTTAATCAAAGTTTTTGGGGTTTTAGAGTGCCTCTGGACAACATTCTCGCAAATGCCAAGAAAAAAAGCTGTGCATTATCTACCTGAGGTAATGGAAGGGAAATAAAAAGCCTTAAAGAGACTGAGATAAAGGCACACAGTATAAACAATGAAGGATGTTCAATCTTTCCAAACACCTCCTTCAATATTTTGATGTTGGCCTTGAGCTGCTTTGTTATTCTGCCCAAACAAAACAAACTTCTGATTTGAGGACTGATTGCTTTATAATTTTACTATCACTTAAGACTTTCATCCTAGTTCCTAACTTTTAGATAATAACTGTCCTAGATAAGAAATTCATGTAATATTTTATTACCAAATAGATCCAGATACAAGAATGATAAATTAATACAGCACTGTCCAGCAGTCTAAACTTTGCTATTTCATTAAATTCCTTTACAGAAGTCAACAAGCATTTTAATACAGGCAACATGTATTTTTCAAGGAGAGGTTTTGACAAAATTTTCTATCAAGTATCTTAAGGAAACTGCTCCCACAGGACAAAAGAGAAATAACTTTTGTAAATGAAGGAAGAAAATAAAGGACTGAAGTTGCTCTGTGTGCTGCAGACATTACACTTCCACAGGTACTGAGGTGTTCAACATAGTCATGAAGGATCTGGGAAAGTGGGTCTGTACAGATGATTAAAGATGAGATGGGAAAATCAGATCTAAAGACAGACAAGGAAGTTTAAGGGATACTGAGCACCTGAATAATAAAATGTCAGGTGAAAAAGGCAAATCGATGCACATGAGAAAAAAACAAATGTAAAATACACTTAGTTAAATAAGAGCCCATCATTATGTTTTACAAGTCAGGAAAGAGATCAGAGTAATTTTGAATAGTTCTCTGAAAATAGCATTCAGCAGCAAGCAGCCAAAAAAGGCAAAAATGTTAAGAACTAATAGGAAAGAGCTGGAAACAGCACAGAATATGAGCCCAAATCTTTAAAACAGTTCTAGTCACATCTCAAGAAAACCAAAAAACCAAACAAAACAAGCATACCTCCCCCAACAAGAACAACAAAAAACACCCAACAACATAAACAGAAATGGTTCATAGAAGAAAGACTGGTCAGAAATTGCAAATGGTTTCCATGCAAAAAAGACACTTCTGGATAGAAACAGGTTAGAAAATGATGAATAGACTGAAGAGGGTGGCCTATTAATTATTTGCTCACAATTCCTCACAGGACATATGGATAAGAATGCCAAAAGCAGTTATTAGGCAATAGTTTGAGTTCAAGTACAAAAGAAGCTCCTTCACAACAGCATACAATTAAATAATTGAATGTGTTACTACAGGAAATTGTAAAAGAACTGGAACACAAAAGTCAGTTCAGAGAGAGATCAGATGCATTTAGAGGAGAGGTACAGTGGTAATTCTATACAGGCCCTTGACCTGGAAAGGCCTGAGCTGCAGGTGGTTGAAAATAGTGAAGGTTAAAGAAGGGTTCTGCTTTTGGAGTAGCATGAACATGATCCTTATGTGGGATCAGAGGAATGGTTTGCAAGACTTGGAGGTGCAATGCTTATGTTCACTGGTGGAAGCAGCTTCAATTTCTGAAAGAAACTGATTGTGAGAAAGTAAACAAAGGAAAAGTGCCTTTTTGTCCACCATGAGTAATTGGCAATGCTGAAGAAAGAGATGGACAGAACAACAGGCAGAAGAAAGCAACGGGAGAAAAGGACTTTTTCTTACATTTTTCTAGTTAATACAAACAATACATGCTAAGACCACAGCCAGGACTGAGATCCAGGATGATACTGTGCTGGATTCCTGAGCAGCTTCCATGAAGAAGAAAACATATCTCCCTCTGAAGAATGTCTGGCATCTCCCTGCTTTGTCACGTTTTAGATTCTTGCAGATGAGCAATCTTCAGATGTTTTAATAGGCCATTTGGGTGGCAGGTCACTGAAAGTGTTTTCAGTTCTTTAAGATGCATCATAGAGAAAGAATTGAATTTCACAGGAGAAATGACAGTAAACCAGCACTTTTCAAACTTTGCAGTCTTACACATACAGGCACATTCGCTTGCACACACACTGAAGGACATTCCCAATTTTATGCCTCTGTGAAGAAAATCCCATTTGTCTTCAATACTTCTTAATAGAAGACACAGGTGCAAACCAATATAGAAACTTCCAGAACATCAAGAAGCTGAGACTGGCATGAAGCTCTGGATTACAAAGTAATATTGCTGTTCTCCATCTTTTTCCTACTTATTATCACTGAATCACAGAACAGCCCAGGTTGGAAATGACCTTGAAAGATCGACCTGCCCAACCCTCTGTGGGAAAGGGACCCTGGATGAGATTATTGAGCATCCTGTCTAACTGTGTCTTGAAAACCTCTAGCACTGGGGACACTACCACATCTCCGGGGAGGTTGTTCCAGTGAATGATTGTTCTCACCGCAAAAATGTGTCTTTTTTATTTTGAGATGACACCTCTCCCTGTCACATATATTCAGCTGTACAGTGCTGCCTACACTCCTGGTCCAAAAGCCTCACGTGTGCCTGAGTCAGAAAAAGCATGAGAATAATCTCAGTTCAAAACAATGGTACAAAGTGGGGGAATGTCTTAAGATGCTCTTGTACTCCCACTGGATTTCTCTCACATAATATATCACAGTAGGAATAAATCCATTTTCTGGGATAGAGGCTTGAAGTATCTCTTTCCTTTCTCTAGTATTTCTTACTAGTTCAGCCACTATAAACATCAGGTTTTAGTAGGCAAAGAAATGTAAAAAACAAAAAACATAAGATTGGTCTAAGATACAATGGACGGCCTTCCCCCTGAGATATGAAAAATTAAGGTCACATGACTTTAGAACTCTAAAAGTTATTTCACACTGTAAGTATTATTTCCCTTGTGTACCTAGTAAACTGAATCTATAACAGAAATTCCACAATAAGGTTGCTTTAGCAACAAAGAGATAATATATATAATTCTAAGTTTTCATGCACTATTGCTAGATTCTCTACCATAGATGCACAAGATCAGAACAAACTACATTTAATTCTTGTCTAGCAAATTTTGTAAGAAACCTACCTTCTTTTCCACAAAGCACAATCAAAGCTTCCACTCACTACAGAAAGAGACAAACTTCCAATCAAAGCTTCCACTCTCCACTTTGAAGAGACAAACTGTACATTTTTTTTGCCACTAAACCTGCAAGTTTTCCCCGTGCTGTTTTGCTACAACACAATTATGCCTTTAACCTTAGCAGGTCATACCTTGTCCTCCCATTGTATGGCTTGCAGGACAGGACTAAGCAGGGAAAGCTTCCTAATATCAAATCCTGGGAGTACAGATAAGTAAAGGAACATGACAAACAGTTCTTCCAACACCCAAAAGCCAAATTTTCACCTCAGCTCATCCCTCTTCCCCTTGAAGCTCTCGAGCTCAGCTTTGCCTTAGGCATTGTGATTTGATACCCATTATGAAACTTTATCTAGTTTACTTGTGTCTCTTTATCAATTCAGTTAAACTGAACACCACCTTTGCATTAGTCCTATTATCATTATTAGAGTTGATATAAAGAAATCAAAGCTCGATAAGCTGAGGAAGCAATTGTTGTCTCACAGACAATGCAGATACCTGCAAGTTTACTTGTCAACTGAAATTGCTGTTTTCATTCAAAGATTCATCAGTTTGGATACAGCTGGATACAGTTGCTAAATGCTGATCTAAGATTTCTGAGATTTCTTTCTTTCAAGTGTTCCTACCAAAACCAGTAACACCAAAGATGACGTTCTCTGGGGAGAAGGATCCAGAGAAGAAAAAGAGCCTAGACCCATTTCATTCTGTTCATCATCTTCAATACTATATTATTAACAATCCCACATGCCTTGAACAGATTGAGAGGCATGAGGATATGTATATAGGGAAGCTTTCATGAGGACTCATTTTAGCCAAAGGCCATTTGTCTCCTGAAGTTTTTTCTGTTTGGTTGGTTTGGTTTTATTGTTTCTTTTTGAATCAACTTAAGTTCCTGCCCTAAAATCAGGAAGTTAATTTAGGCTCTCTGAATTGCATTCTGCAGGAACCTCTCCCTTCTCAGATGGCTACAGGGAAGCCCAGGGAGTCAAACTTTGCTAGGTTAAAATTAACCTTTTTTATATAACAGACTTTCCTAAAGAGACTTACTTCAGATTACCTTCCAAAAATTTTCTTGGGGCAGTGGAAGGAAGAGTGTGCTAAAGAGAGACAGCTTCTATCCTTCTCTTAACTCTTAGTTATATTGGCTAGGAAATTAAATTCTTAAGAATTAAAATCTTAATTCTCTTTATTAATGTTCTCTTCTATCGAAATGCCAGGCTGCAGTAATTAGGAAACCATATTACCAATATTTTTGCTCACAGATCAAAAGAAATAATAGAGAAATAGAAATCTAGAACTTAGAACTAGAGTTTCTAGGTTTTCTAGAAATATTTAATGTATGTTCCATTCATC
This sequence comes from Melanocharis versteri, assembly GCA_013397845.1. NCBI lineage: Eukaryota > Metazoa > Chordata > Aves > Passeriformes > Melanocharitidae > Melanocharis > Melanocharis versteri. The sequence goes on from VZTG01005392.1 coordinate 131,051, forward strand.
TTTCTTCACATCTTCCCTTCATTTCTTCCTTACACCCAACAATTGACTACAAACAAGCAACAATTGCCAAGCTAACTTAACAAACAAAATATATACTGTCTATATCTATGCAAAAAATAATTTAAATCTATCTAAAGATAAATTAATACCAATGCTACTGTTTGATCTCTGCAAATAAGACGATGTCAAATTGTGTTGAACATGTTTCTAAGGCATGTAAATATTTTTTTCAACAGAAACTTTTTTGTTGTTGTTAATATTTCTTAGCAAGAACAATGTTTATTTGAATTTCCATGGCACTTAAAGACAACCTACAAATTCATTTTCTAAGTGTTCCCTCCAAGTGTTATGTTTTCAACCTTGTTGAAAACAAAAAAAGTATATTTTTACAGAACAAAGAGAATAAAGTTACTGACTGAACATGCCATTTATGTGTTTTTGTTAAAGGAAATATTTTAATTTAAAGTCAGAGCCAGCTATGATTTTTTTTTCTAAAATTCTCATCATCCAGTTAAATCAGAAATTATTTTCTGAAGAAACAATGGAATCTAGAAGATAAACAAACAGGACAACTACAGTACTTTCCATAACAATTTATTTGCCAACCTGAGTGAATGGCACCACATTTTCTATCATACACATGAAAGAAAAAGTCCACTTCAATTCTAAATATGTGTTAAGTGTGCTTTTGAACTGAGGTGAAGCAAAAACCAAATTTGAATCCCACAGCTTGTTTGAATTACAATCAGTACTGTAAGTGAACATACTGCAGAGCTTCACGAATATTCAACTATAGAGTTACCAATTACACTATATTAGTGCTTTGGCATTAAAGATTTAATTTTCTTCATTTTTTGAAGCAGGGTGGAGTAATGGAATTTTGTTTACTTCACTCATTAGGTTCATACTCTGTCTTCATTTGTATTTCTTCAACTACACCAACCCAAAATCAGGCATTAGTAAGTCACACAACATTTCTAGTCAGGTTACTCTGCAAAGACAGGCAGAAGTTACTTGTTCCATTTACTGTCACAAAGCTGCCCAGTTGCAGCCCTTGCTATGATGGGTTAATATTCCTGAGGAAGGTCTGAATATTGAAAACACGCTGAATATACTTTGCACGGCCACATTATTTAATCTCATTAACTGACTAGAACATTGAAATTTCACCCATTTAAATCACTGTTTCATAGCACAAATGCAGCAGAAAATAATGGAACCATGTGCTTAAGAAAGTGAGGGATACAACAGTTCAGTTCTGACCTCTTCAAGGCATCTGGCTCTTCACTGCATAATGACACATCTTTCACTATATCCTACAAATATTTTGGGAAAGATGATTTTTTTTTTTTTTTTTTTTTTTGCATTTTAAGAACCTCAGAGCATTCAAAATACAGTGAATGCAATTCTTCAGCACTTTCTAATAAACACTTGCCAATAGAGCAAAGATTTACTACTGTGAAGAAGAAATGCTTGCTCCCCAATGCACTTAAGTGAAACTGGCCACTGGGCCTTGCTCCTTCACCTAAACTGTTTATCAGACGTTGGTACTGTGGAATAAATACTGCTTCAGGGTAGGTCCAAATGATTAAATTCACTGTAGTAAAATTCATTGTGTTATCTAATAGCAGTTGTCTCATTTCTTGCACTGCTGAACTAAATCTCACTTTTGCACATACTCAAATCACATTGCACTTCCAGTCACCAGGAATGCACAGTTACATCCTGAGTTTTATGAATATCCATCTAGGTGGAGCATTCAATTCAGTGGAATAAGGTCTGATAGCTATGGACAAAGATACAGCTTTTTGGATATTAGTTAGGCAATCCAACAATGATTTTTATCTTCTAGAAGCATTTTTTTAGGATTTCATATCTCCTCGTCTATGACCCCATCTATAATTTTTCCTGAAGAGTTTAAACAAAATTGCTTATAAAGCAGCATTTAATTTAAAAACTAGCAAACGGGCAACAAATATGTTAATCAACAAAAAAAAAAAGACTGAAATGCGTTAAAAATTGTCAGAATAACAACTGACTTGTGCAACTCTACTATGTACAGGGCTCCTTACTGCACTGGATGAGACCCACAAATGAGAAATTAGCCCAACTGTTTCAAATAACAGAAGTAAAATTTAAAATGCAACCAGAAAGCTTATTACCTATCAGAGGAATTTAAGGTCTGGAATTCTCATGGTTAGCATAGTGCCCTGCAGCACAGGTGAAGAAAGGATAATGAACATTCAGCAGGCTGATGGCTGGAATGCTGTAGGCAGGAGCTTCCTGTTTTAAACATAAAGAAACAAATGTAGTACTATCTAGACAGAAAAGGTGGGATTTTTTATTCGTTCAAGCAAAATGAACAACTCCTTCCAAACAGAGGATCAGGCAAAGAAAGAAAACAGGATGTTACCAGAGGTTAATTTCTTTCAAATAATCGCAGAATAACAAACCAGAGGGTAACAGAAACAAAGTATGCAGTCAGTTTGCTTAGGAGCAAATGAGATCTCATTCTGCCATTTTCACTGAAATTTACTTCAACAAAAAGGATCTCTGGAAATTTCTGAAGTGAGCTGAGGGAAGACAGAAGGGGAGTTCTTTCACAGGATCACTATATCTCATTTTGTGAGTATCTGTTTAGTGTTGCCAGTTTTCCCAATGTTATTTTAAAAAAAGGAGAAGAACAAAAATAGTCCTCATCCATAAACCAAATAATCTGCATACTCTGAATAATCTTCAGAGAAAGAGACCAGTATTTTGCAATATATTAAAAAACCAAATAAACCCCTAAACCTATGACAGGTGATTTAAAGGGCACCTAAAGCAGTGAGTCCAAGTGAGCAGCGCCCATGATGTGGAACTCCTGGAGTGTCATCAGCCTTAGAGCTTGCCTAGTGACCTTGAGCATGCACAAAAGGACAGAATCGGTGGAGAAACCACTTCAGATGCAAGGAATTTTTCAGGGAACATATTCCTGAGCCCCAGCTGCCTTCTTTAAATGACCAGAAAGCAGATAAGGGCTGCTGTCTGTGGGTATTACTTTATTCTCCCTGGCTGAACTTCAAAACATCTGTTGCATAAGGAAAGTCTAATTAGAATGGCTGCCTCTATCCGGATGGCTGACATTTACTTGCCATGGGAAGAACCTGTCCACTAACAACATTCCCATGAACCTGACTGACATGCCTAAAGAGCAGGCTGAGCAGAGTCTATAGCCTGTTCCCAAAGACTGCAGAAACCTCAGATCCTTTCCTTTAAGGCATGTCAGCCTCGAAGGAAAAATCTGCAAAATAGATGAGGGTGTGTGCTACAAACTAGCAGTGCACTGCACCACTTTGGAAAGCAGACAAACATATGGACTGCCACCATCTATTAGAACTTGGTGTGAAATCACAGGAGTTATCAGCCTGCAGCTTTCATGATCTGTTTCACAGACATTTATGAAGTTTTTCCAAAATAAAGATAGCAGTGCACAAACAGACCATTTTGTAACCTATGTCTCCCTACATTAAAAAATGGGTTGTTTCTAAGCAGCTGAGCTATCAAAACCTGTTCTTCAGGTATTTTATTTTGATGATTTTGTGTCTTATCTCCCTCATAGCAAGCTTACTTGTCTCCTAGTCTCCTGCCAGTCTGGAGAGCCAAGAGACAGCATTTGCTGTGCCTGGTTTTAAGCTTCACACATGCCAGGTTGCCAACTGGCAGATCAAACAGAATCAGTGATAATTTCAGCTCACAGTGGAGCCTTTCCTCTTAGCAGCACTAAGCTGGGTCTCTCCTCTCTTACCACACCACTGATTTTCACTTCTAGGAGCACAATAGTTTTGCAATCCTCTCCTGCCAAATTCAACAAGTTGGACAAGTTCAAAGGGTACGGGGAGGGAATGAAGGGAGGGCAGGGAAGAAGGGGGAAAGAGAGTTGGCTGACAACCAGAATAACAGCATAATTTTTATTCCAAGGAAAACAATACCAAAAATAGATTTTGGAAAGAATAAATGCATAGCTAACACTTAAAGAAGGCTAGTGGACAACATATAATGAGAAATGTGTCTCTAAACAATAGCCATGTAATGCTTTTTCTCTAGAAAAAAGCTTATGTAGCTATGTTGTCTGTTCAGCTCTCCCTCTTCCCCTGCACTGCCATAAGCTGGTCATGAGTTTCCAGCTAAGCTGATGCAGGAACTGGCAGATATCAGGCAGTTTGTATTTCCATGGCAGATGCAAGTTCAGATGTACAGCATCCAAAACAGAGACTACAGAGGATAGCTTAGAAATACAGAACAAACTGATGTCGTAACAACTGTGGTGAGGGTGTTATAGACACAGTTCTAAGGGAAATCAGGTTTCTTTGTTTCAAGCATTTGACAGGGTCATGAAAAATAAAAGCTACAGTTTTTAAGTTCCACACATCTCCTCTGTTGTCTTCTCCCCTTCCCCAATTAGGTTATTGATGTGACCACATATTCTCAACAGTAAAAGTTACAATATTGTCAATGAAGCACAAATGTGCTGGTTTTACAGGCACGTTATGTGCAGCCACAGTAGCATCTCCCAAGCTTGACATAAAAGGATAACCTCTGGAATTTTAATTACATAGGACTTTAATAAACAAGTATCAATAAATACTTATGGACCTAACATTTAGAGTCCCCTATTAGATCTGTTAAAAAAAAAACAAAACCAATTAACGACCAACAAACCAAACCCATAATGGGTGCTGTTGACATTTTTGTTTAAAGATAAACCCAGGTGATTGTCCAGTACTCCATGTGGAGCAGCTGAGAAGGAGAGTAAACAAAGAATCCCCACAGAGGCTGAGAAAGACATGCTTCCGCACTCACAGGAGTTTGTGCAGCTGTAAAGCTACAAATTGTCACATTTTTCAACACTTAAAAGCAAAATTGACACATTACAATTAAATCCCAAAGATGCTCAAGATGCATTATAGAAAAATACTGTACTGAGATTGCAAATACAAGCTTGTAGAAATGAGAGGGGTGCAACCATGTATGTAACGTTGCAACCCTTGTTTCGAGAAAACCTGTGATCCATGTACATGGCAGTAGTTTATTCAGTCTTTTTACAAAAATAAAAAAGCCCAAATCTACTTAGAGGTACTGTAGAATTTAAGTGGGCCTTCAAACTACAAAGTAGCATAGCTGCCTCTGATAATCACTTCATCTACATGTTTATAACACCCTTGAATAAGAGCATTAATCAGTAACTAACAACTGAAACAAAAATTAAAAACATGTATTTCTACCACAGATACATTCCTGATATCAGACCTCTCAACTGGACTTCTAAGAGTATGTTAAAGAAAATACTTGAAACAATTATGTGACTGTTGTGGACCACCATACGCAAACTGACCCTCACACTGTTCTGCAGTTTGAGCCAATCTCATTTGAACTTTGAGGACTCTTCAAGCTAATTGGAATAAAGAGAACCAGTTATTTTGCTTTCAAACAAGTCTCCGATTTCTCCAAGTCTTTCCTCTAGCATTCCTCAGGAGACGAGAGAACAAGGCATAGAAATGTCTGAGGAAACAATTCAATTCCATAACCAAACTTACAGTTGCCAAAATAACATGCCTTCCTCTGCTTGCTATGTTTTATGAAGGAAGTTGAATTTCCTGCTCTCTTCGAGAAGCAACTGAATGTTCAAGGCTTTGAGCCCCAGAGAGATGCTAAAGATTCCATTAGCTACTATTTCATTTCTTTTCTTTTGGATAGCAGGGTTCCCATAACTGCCTCAGGAACAAGGGTGTTTCACGCTGACCACTGTGATGGTACGTGGAGGAAAATACACACAGGCTGATGCAGCCTGTAAGCCGATTTTCACACTTGCTATCATGGGACTGAAGGAATACAGAGAAAGGTCAACATTTTCAGCAGCTTATCTCACAGACAAATGGGAACTTGGTCCAAATATTCAACATACAAGTCATTAAGAAGCAACTGAATCCAGTAGGGATCCAACTGTCCCATTTGACCCAGCCACTTTGGGATTCATACTGTTAGGACACATTTTGCTCTCAGGTGAGACCACAGGGCACCTGGAACTATGGGGCAACTCTGCTCTCCAATACACTGAGCACCTCTGTCACATTCTCAGTCCCACAATCTCCCTGTCCAGGAAAGGGCTGGTAATGCACTGTGGCAATTCGTACATCATTTTTGATATTTTTATTGCTATAGCAACCGAGTGTAGGCATTTAAACATAGCAACAGACTTTTTATAGCACTTTCTTGGATGTCAAAATGGCACGTTGTTTTATTTTCCAAGCAGATGCTCAGAAGATAAGTACACAGGACGATTGTACAGTACCCACCTTCAAAAGGAAGAAAAGACCTCCCAGCTTCACAATTTCTGAATCATATAAGGTGACAGATGAGTGTAAGATATGTTGTGAGTTGCAAGGTTTTTGTTGTGGTTTAAGAGATTTTGTTCTGAGAAAACATATCATCAACTACTACCTAAGAATAAAACTAGGTGAAAAACTCGGTGGATCTGTGCTCATTTTGTAAAAAAAACTGTACAAGAAATTTACCAAGTCCTGCTCTGAAGGGAAAAATGTCCATCAACTCTGATCTCTGCCTGTTAAGCAACAGAAAAAGGGAAATTGTCTTCATATGAAGTGGAGCCAGATTCTCAGGAGTGATCGAAATCCAGAGACAGACCCTTAGTTCATGCACATGGGCAAAGCTCCACACAATCCAAACAGCAACAGTGATTTATAAGAAGAGAGTTTGACCTGCTAGATGGTTTAAGGAAATACAACTCATCGTTTTCATAATAAGAATCACAGAATGATTAGGGCTGGGAGGGACCTCTGGAGATCATCCAGTCCAACCTCCCTGCCAAAGCAGGGTCATCTGGAGCAGTGACACAGGAACACATTCAGGTGGGTTTGAATGTCTCCAGAGAAGAAGACTCCACAGCCTCCCTGGGCAGCCTGTCCCAGTGCTCTGACACCCTCAGTGTAAAGAAGTTCTTCCTCATGTTGAGGTGGAGCTTCCTGTGTTTCAGTTTATGGCCATTGCTCCTCATCCTGTCACTGGGCACCACTGAAAAGAGTCTGGCACCATCCTCTTGGCACCTGCCTTGGAGGTATTTATAAGCATTCATGAGATCCCCTCTCAGTCTTCTCTCCTCTCAACTAACCAGGCCCAGCTCCTGCAGTCTCTCCTCATTAGAGAGATGCTCCAGACCCCTCATCCCCTTTGTGGCCTCTGCTGGACCCTCTCCAGTCGCTCTTTGTCTCTCTTGTACAGAGGAGCCCAGAATTGGACACAGCACTCCAGGTGTGGCTGAGCAGAGGGGCAGGATCACCTCTCTCAACCTGCTGGCCACACTCTTCCCAGTGTAACCCAGGCTACTTTTCTTGTGTGCAGTATTTTTCCTCTGGGTCCTTAATTTTAGCATCATTTCTAAAGTGATCAGTAAAAATCACCACTTTGTATTTCATGCAATTTCTGAACACATTACTAGACAGAGAAATACCAAACAGCAACAGGACAGATTTCCTGGGGGATCTTTAGGTATTATTCACCCTTCTGTTACAATTATATGTCAGCTTTGTAGAGAATGAGATGGTTGATGTCTGCCATTTTAGTAAGACAAACATTTAAAATCTGTTAAACAGAAAATGTCAAAGACTTTCAAAAAAATGAATCCAACAGGAAATATCAAGAGCTTCTTGTAAGAGCACAAGGTTGTTGATACTCCAGTCACTCTATTCCATTAGCACATAATATATGAGTTTTGGAAGGGACATTTTAATGCTGTGTTTTATACAGAAGAGATTTCAAACAGATCCCAAAAGCTCAATATGCAGATAAAAACTGAGTTTTACATGCTGAGGTTTTAGAATATGTCCCACAAATTCCTTCTCCCTGTCCCTTACAGATATTTTTACCTAATGCACTGAGAAGTTTTCAAGCCTTCCTAGTCTTGCTTAAAGTTCCTAAAATACTTGGGAATTCTGATAAATCTGCTTGGGTTTCGACAGTCTGCTCCACTGGTTATTGCACTTACTAATACCAGCTTTTAGAGCAATGCTGATAATTGTATCTGTTGAAGAATAGGAGTAAGTTTTTAACTGCAAAAGCCCTCAGGGAAGTCCAGATGATGGGCACCACTACACCAGCATAGGGGAGCAAGGCACAATACGCCGATTTGCTTCCAATACTTTTCCAGTCTGAGGTGATGTGCAGAACATCAGATTGACTTAGCACCTCCTCCTGGGACAAACTCCACCCTCCATTGCAACTAGGCCCCAATCATGTAATTCTATTTTCATGAGCCAAGAGGTCAGCCCCTTTCATTTGCTGTTTATAAAGAAAAATGTGAGAAATTCAGCAGCTGAAATTGTGGAGCAATTTTCATACATTGTCAAATTATTTCCCTTCCTCTCCACAAGCTCTCCTTCAACTTACGGCTAGATGCTTTATTTTAAATTTTTCTGTTCAGCAGTTACAGCACAGTTCAGCACAAGTTTGGAAGTTTTAAGAGGAAACATTAATTGATACATGAAACCTTATTATATTCTACTACCGCCTAAAAGAGACATTTCTGAGAAACTGGGAGAACATTTAAAAATTAAATAGAGCATTTTTTTTCCCAAAATTTCAGGAAAAAACCTATCATTTTACAGATCTTGTAATTTGTTAGTACAAATTAAGTGCAAAATAAGATGGGTGAAAATAGACCTTTTTCTCCTACTCGGGTTGTCCCAACTGACAGTGTCTTTACCTTTGTGGTATTCACTAAGTGCCTCAACTGGCAACACTGAAGTCAATGGAAACTTTGCTGATGCTTTCAAAAGCAAAGGCTCAGAGCCAAATTCCCCATGTATAACTTCAGCCTTACAAAACATTCTGCAGAATTAAATAAACAGCAAAAATTTTACTCAGAAGGCAAGTCCCTACCCCAAAGCAATTGTTGTACTTGCCCCAGCAGCCCAGAATTTCTACCATGCATTCATTTTCAGGATGCAAAACATTACAGTGGGTAAGAAAACAGTGTGCGACTACGTAAAAAGCTTTCCCCATCACCACAGTTTGTTATAGCAAATTTTCAACCCCTTTGCTCTTTGCAGAAATCCCAGTAACTAATCCAGCGGGCTGTATTTTATGGCCATGAGATAGCAGCTGTCTTTGGACAATCATCAGGTGTATTTACATGTAAATTGGGGGACAGCAGTGACTCTTAAGTATGAATGTGCATCGTGACAAAACACAAGACTATATGCTTTAGTTGGGGAAAAGACTTTCAGATCGACATTCTCACTTGACATACATTAGCTGGCAGGTTGCATGCTTCTCTCCTTGCTCCTCTCATCCTCCCCTCTCCCAGCAATCCCTGTTAGCTTAAAGAAAGATCATATTCTATAGGCCTTACCTGTCCAAACCCACAGATCTCTACAGATGTCTACAATACTACAGGTCCCTGATTATTTGTGATACCTAAAGACTTTGTGTTTTGCACATTTTAAGGACAGGTGGAAGTTCTAGTACATGGTAAGGCATTCTTGACTTCAGCTATGAAATGGAGGTGAGTGTGTGGTCTTTGTCGTTGGTTTTGTTGTTTCAACCTTTTAGATATTTAATAAATTTGGCAATTCCTGAGTAAAATTTAACTCTCAAATTATTTTTTGAGATTGTAAAATTAATGATAGACACACTGAAATTAACCTAAAGGAACAGAAAGAGAAAGCAAAAAGACCATTACATCTACCTACTTAGATTAGAGGATTAAATCCAGGGCTGCTATTAGAGCCCAAGCTCTCCATCAAAACCTGGGGTTACAAGTCCACTAAGTAACAAATCCCTCTCTCCTTTTCAGAATCCTTAGGACCTACTTTCCGGGGAGGGAAACTGAGTTATTATTTCAAAGCACTACCACAACAGTCACAGAAGTCTTAGCTTTCCACAACAGCTCTACACATGTACAGAAACAGTAATTCACGTCTTGAGTCACTAGTTTAGAAGCTTACAGAGATCCATCACCCACTCAGATTTCCTTTCTGTCAGAGATACTGAGATCCAAAACATCTCTTTGACCCACTTTTCAAAGGAAGCACAGACAGAGAGCACATCACAAGGAAATTCTTCTGCTTAGTTCACAGGAAGGCTGCAAGTTAGGACAGCAAAAAGATCTATCTCTGCCCACAAATCCCCCAGATCTTTAAATAGCCCACAAACCTTGAAACAGCAAGGATTTTCTTTCCCCTTCCACTCACAAGCCATTTGCTCCTTCTTTTTCCTGGACTCACACAATTCTCTGAGAACAGCAAATAGATGAGGTAGGAGAATTCCATGCGAGGAACTTAAACATACGACTCTTGAAAAGAGAAGCTTTCACATCTGTCTCTCCCAGTACCAACTCCCTATACCTCACTTGCCATACTCTGTCTTAAATAACTTTTCAAAAAGTTATTTGACACCAAGCTATCCTTAAAAGCCGTCAGGAAGCAGACTGATTGAAAGGAGCATGGAAGAAGCTGGGGCTAAACATTGGAGTTATGAATCTGGCTGCTGGATAATTCTTGATTTCCAATGTTTTGGTCCCAGATAAATAGGACTATAGTTATTAAAACTGACCCTGACATGTAAAAAGATAGGAGGTAAGGAGGCATACAGGTTTCATGCCCACAGACAATTTAGAACTTAATCCACAAGAATGTGAAGCAGATGGATTTCTAAAAGTTAAATACAATGAAAATTTTACGTACTTATCAGTGCTGATGCTAACACACAATATTCACTATGCACAAATAAGCAACTTGTACTTTTTGTATTAAATTACACTTTTGTTATCATAGTATCTTTACTGAAGATAAATTTACACATAGGTACTATATTATATATTCTAAATTACAAAATAAAAAAGAATTGTATGAAATAAGAACAATAGTTGTTGAAGTGCTGTAAGATATCATATATTAGAAATATATACTTGGTTCAGACTTGGAGAAGTTAGACACAGATTATTTATCCCAACCTTTACACATTATTAAAAATAAGTTATGGAAACTTAAACACCTTCTAGAATACCATCTAAAGTTACACATCCTTGCACAAGTTGAAGGGTTGCATAAAACATCACAAGTAAAGTAACACATGCAAGACCAACAAATCAGAATGAGGGTCTTTGAAGGCCAGAAATACAAGAACATTATACGAGTGAGGACCCCCAGTATTCAGCATTTAATATATTGGACTGATTCTTAATTTCCACTGTTCTAATCAACTTAGATTTCTATGAGTTGTATCATTAGCTTATTAAGCTCCAAGTGTGGTATAATTGTTGACTTGGGATATAATTGTTGATTTAAAACATGAAGGTCAGCTAGAAGTTTAACCTAAGAGTACTGAGCTGTTCACTAATGATAGTCCAGAGAAAAATAAAAGGAAAACTATTACAAGTTTTGCAACAAGATCTGAAATGCTTTATCAAGTAAGATTCATTTATCACAGTCTTTTGAAGCTGGATGAAGAAAACTTTCACCAAAGTGTACACAACACCTACCATATGAAATAGAAACGCAGTAACTGTCAGCACTCACAAGAACAGTCTGCACTCAGAACTCCAAATTCACCCAATCTTTGTATAGCAGAAACTAAAAACTATGCTCTAATCACTCTGCAGAGATGGAAATTCACTACTGACTGCAGAGACTTTTTCACCAGGTGAAGCCATGCAATGCAGATTTGAAAAATAAACTCACTAACACAAGTTGTTACTAACGTGAGTCAGTGACAGAAACCTAAGCCTTCAATTCCAACTATCACTTCCTTGCACTGACCTCATTCTTTCATGTTGTTTACATTTTGCTGTCTTGGAGCAAAAGGAGACCTTAACATACACATTAGTAAGACAAAAATGTGTTTTAATTTGTCAAGAGAATGAAATACACTTTAGTGCAGGGTACCTACCAAATAGCACAGATAAAACTGAAAACCAAAATATCAGGAAAAGCATATCATGAGATTTTTCTATACTGAAGGAAACATGTTTTAACAATTGAAAATATTTGTTTTTCTCTGTACAGCATTCCATTTAAACACAACTTTGTGGTCTTAATTTACATCTAACAGGACTAAACCCAAACACAGACTGTATAAAGAAATGGCTCTGGAAATGCCTTTTTAAAAGATAAGTTCCAGACGAGTAGGTAATCCACCAACATGAACCACTCTGGCACTGCTAAAAGCATGAGGGAAGGAAAGTCATACAATTTAAAAAAAAAAAAAAAAAGGAGCAATCTGTGACTTATCTGTTTCTCTGTAACATGTATTGCTCCTAAGACTCTCTCTTGGTTAGCACAATACAGAGGACAGTATCTGTGAATCAGGTTGCCTGGAATTACTGACTACGTACCTTTATCAATCAAGTCTCAATATAATTAACACAGCTTTTTCTTTTTCATTCTTGTATAGTCCCGAACAGTTTGTAAGCAGAACGAGGTTCCATTGACTACACCTAGTTTTTAAGCAGCTAAAAGCAGCTAAAATCTGACAAAGAGGTAGAATTTGAAGAGGGTGGGGGAGAAGAGGTAAAGAACCAGCTCCTCAGTATCACAAGAACAAGGTACTGTACCTTTAAGGAGGAAATATGGTTCCGTTCTGTTTCACGGCTGAAAAAGAGCTTATTCCTAGTTATAGAGATTACTTACCTAAAACTTCAGTTATTCCTCTTTTTCCCCTCGGGCCAGCCTCTCTTTCACTCTTGGGAGCTTTTACCATTTAAGGTCAATGTTACATCTGGCTCTAGTAACTAAAGCTGAAGCAATTTTTAACTCGGAGATCCAACAGGCTGCCTAACATTAGAATGAGAGTTTAAATTTAAAGTAACTCTTCAGAAAGCTTTTCTTGCCTCAGAGAATTACAGAATTAAAGGCTTTCCTATTCTGGCATAAGTACTCTAGGTACAACATGATGCAGACATCCCATTAGCATTCTTCAAGTTCAGTGCATATAAGCTCTACTTACTCATTTCTGATTAAAATGGGCAAGTAGGAAGAACAGATGAAACAGTTTACATCATGTTATGTTAACCCTTAGAATTTTTTAGTGACACAGATGCTACTATTTTTCATTCCTCTCCCCCTCCCTTTGTTTGGTCAGAAGGAGTCTAAATTAGAGAGCAAATAGAAGGCATGTGAACTTTTAAAGAACGCTGGCTTCGGTCCAGTCATGGGCTCTGCTCTCCACTTGCAGACTAGGAATAATTCCCAATGAAGTCCACAGAATTTGCTTGTATCCCATGAGAGAATGTAGCTACAAATGAGGCTTGAAGAGGGAAAAGAAACCCAAAATATTTACCACAGTACATTCAGGTATCTACAGAGAAACCATGTGCATGTGATTCAGAGCTCTCAGCTCTAAAACTGACAGAGATTTTACTTCAGCCCTTTAGCTTCTTCAGACTATTTATTTATGAGTATTACAATTACACCCACAGATCCTAACTAAGAGTTCTCTAATGCCAGGTGCCGGAAAGTTATTAAATGTAAGAAAGCCAAACCCTGTCCAAAAATCCTTTCACAACTGAGGCAGAGACAAGAGAAAAGAAGGTGGGTAATGTGAAAAATAAATGCAGCAGATTGCAGGTAAAATTATTGGATAGTAAGTTTTGAGGGGCTATATCAGGGCTGTTTTAAGAGAAAGCAGCAAACAATACTAAATTAATTTCCTTTTGACAGTGGCTGATAAGAGCAATAAGGCAGAAACAGATCAGACAAAAGAAAGGAAGGATTTGATGATGTGACTTGGAAAGCACCATAGGGGACTGGTGCATGGCTTGTAGAAGTGGGCAAAGATGAGTTGATGGCAACATAGCACAGAAAACAAGAAGCTGAGCACCTTCTTTGTGCCACATCATGTTTCAGCTGGCATTAGAAAGTCTATTACTCTGCATTTAAGACATTCTTAGCCCCAAAAATCAACATAGTGAAAAAAAGGTTCTGAAAAACTTCTCCAACACTGGTGTTTAAGCTTGTTCCCCACATGAAGGGAGTAGCTAGATTTTTCCTAGCCTTTTCAGGTACTATCCAATTACAGTCCTTGACACCACTACTGACTCTGACAAGGCATTTTAACACACCTTTCATCTCCTTGAATTACTACTTCATTACCCACAAACTCAAGCTCTGAAATAGCCTCTTGTGACTCAGCATGGTTCCAGTCTTCCATCTGCACCTACAGAATTTTTACTAGAATCTGTAATCCATCATTTTTCAGTTTTATTATCTCAGAATTCCTAGGCCACGAGTGTCAAATGCTTCATTTGTCTACAACAGAAGTTGTGTTTCTGTTAAATCTGCTTTCATCCCTTTCTGAGCAACAACTGCTTTGAACCCAGTTTGGGCAAGAACAAGTTGTTTACTGTCTTTTAGCATTACTGTCCTCTGGGAAATAAAACTTTTCGCTGAAGTTGCTTGTTCATTGGTCTAGCATCCTACAACCACTGTTGGCCAAATTTAGCCAAAATTTGTTGAAGTAATGGAGGCTTCACAATATTTTCATGTTCCCAGAGAGTTAGAGAAACCAGCGCTTGTAAAGCAGGTTTAAGCTACTGCCCCTACGATGGGGAAAACCTATAGTGGCAGAGTTTCAGTTGTGTTTTGTTTGGCCCCTCCACTTGCACCACACAAACACGACCCCTGCTGTCTAGGCAGGATTTAGGGGACACAGAAGGATCCTGGAGGTACCCACAAGAGGAGGAAAACAAAGCTTCCAGCAATCTTCTTCTCCTGATGCAGCTTTGTATGTTCTATTCTATAGCTTTGGCAGATCCTTTGCCCAGAGATTTATTTAACGTGAATGATTCCAGGCCAAACACAGGTGAAAGCTGCTAGTTAAAATCTAAATTATTGGATGAGGAAATATTAGCAGCTGAAATTTAATAGTCTTAACTATATTGTTAAAATTCTATAAAGAAGGCATAGTAACATGTACCATATAAAAAATCACTAGTTTGCTTTGTTTTTTAAGATCTGGTGATGCCTGTTTTTTTAAAAACATTCTAATACAGATGGCTTGGCCACTCCCCCAAAACACAACATATTTATCTTGCCAGTATTACAGTATCGTATACCCCTGGGAGAGCATGAAATTATTTTTTTATAAGTATTCTGAAGTATTTCAGAGTAGCTAGATGCAGTTCTCTGCAGTTACATACAGCTTGGTGGTTATGGGATGTGTGTGCCCCCATCCCACCAGTTCACTTCCCATTTCCCTGATTTTCACAGTTCTGTGACCTATGAAAGCAGCAGTGCAGGAGGAGCAAATTTAACATAGCAATGTTAAGTTTCATGGGTTGGGCTCCTCAAGTTCTAAGATTTTTACTTGTGCCTTTGAGGAGATAAAAACCAGCACTAAACACAAGCACTAAAATCCTTGTCATGCTGGAGCAATGGAGAGTTCTGCCTCTAAGGCTGAAGTAGAGGTAAGATCCATACAGGGACTTCACTTTTGGAGCACAACCATTTCCAAGCACAAGCTCTGTCTGAGCAACAGCAGAAAAATGATCTTGCCACAATCTTTTTCTAGTTTTGGCTTTAATTGGGCAGTCTGGGAGATAAAAACTTTAACTCAAACAGCGTATTTGTGTGGAAATAGTTGTAGGTATCTTCATTTGAGCTTTTGAGAATTCTAATATTTTTAAAGATACTATTATTATTTTTATTATTATTATTGAAGATTTTATGCTTCAGGACTTACAGATACTTTGCATTAAAATGTTGTTTATTATCCTTCCTGTGCATATTTAATAGCCATCCATAATGGCAAGTCACAATTACATGCTCTATTTTTTATCCAGTGACTAACATATAAAGATTATTCATCAGACAGACTTAAAATTTGTAGCAGAAGTGATAACATTTGCACTTAAAACTGGAGTTGTAGGACACGAGTTTTCATGTTCCATTTTAAAAGCATCTCAAAAGTACTTTTATCAGTTAACTCTTCAGTTGCATCACACTTAGAATGCATCTCTGTCCATCTCAGGTCCACCTCACAAATAACAACGAGCACTGACAATTTTGTCTATTGAATCATTCTCATCATCTTATTTCTCAACTGTATGAAAAAAAAAACTAGTTAGCTGAATTAAAGTTCATGCCAAATTTTTGCTGTGTCCCTTTGTTTTCTTGCACAGAACATTTTTTTTTCAAATTTAAGCACTTAGTCCTGCATCAGATTGTATTTTCAATGGGTTTTCTGGCTTGTATGTTGCTACCATCATAGTGCACACAAAAGTGAAGTCACCTTCTCTCACCTGCTGGCACCCATTATGCAAATCTCATTTATGTATGCAATTCTTAGCTGCCAGCTTCATCCAGACAGCAGAAAAAAAACCAAAATAAGAACAATTCTGGTAAGTTAATATATGAAACAAAAAAGAAAAAAATCCAAGGCAAAACATGCAATAAAATTTTCCCATCTGGGACTCATTCTGAATATTAAATCCCCAACGCAACCCAGAAAAACTGAACTAAAATGTGTGCTGGTTCAAAACGGTGGTATTTCTCAATATCCACTTTGCCAGTCAGCGATGCTAGATCATTTATGCAAAATGTAACAAAACTTTATTAACTTTTAATAATGTTTATGCAGCAACTTTTCTAGATGTGACTTCTGAAAGGTGGGGAATTTGGTTCCAATTTTCTCCAGCAAAAGAGAAGCTCTTCACATGAATCAGAAATGCTAAGTTAAAAAAATATGCAATTGCAGAGCCTGCAGAAGGAGGTAAGGAGATGTTTGCTAGAGCCCAGTCATCTTAAAGGAAACATCTCTATGGACAACAATGGAAATACAGTTTGCTTTGATGCCATGTTTGAGGTACAGATGATCCTGTAAACCAGTCCATGTAACATGGAAAGATTTGAGACTTCAGGGAGAAGGACTCAAAACCCCTCCTCATCAAGCCACAGCGAGTCTTTTTATTGATAAAAAGCTAATATTGTTCTCAGTCCCAAAATAGCCAGCTAATAATCTCTATATGAGAAACAGGCAGGGGCCAAGAAACAAAATGTCAATCTGTTTTCCAGCTTTCATTGCCAGATGATCAATAAAATGATCCAAACTGACAAACACAGTTTCAATGCCCAACTCCTTCTGGACAACTGTTACTCAAAGCATTTACGGCAATCATTTTATTTTCTTTTCCCATATTCGTGTCTTTTTTTTTTCCTCCTCCCTTTAAGAAAGTGGTTTTAAAAATGGAGTTCCAATAAAGCACCAAATTAGGATGTTTATAATAACTTACGGGAAAGCAAAACAGTATCAGAAATTTAGGCCTTTGTGGCTAAGGAAGTGACTCTGTTTCCATGCCTTTAAAGCTGAGAAGCTAAATATATCGAATATTTTTTAGCACACATAGAGTCTTCCAAGGTCATGGATGCATTTCACTTAGTCTAATTAACTGTTTTCTGAGGTTGAGCTTTAATTTCTGTTAATAGCAATTGAAACCTTAGCATGCCTACAAGCAATACATTAAATACATTGTCATGTGACTGTCCTGTGTTCTAGGGAAAAACCTTTTGGGAAGATGATCCAACTTAAAAAAAGAAAACCACTGATAGTTTTGACATTTTTGAGAGGAAAAAAAGGGGGGAAAAAAGAAAAGTTTATCAATCAAAGAAAATATTCCAGAAGATTTGACACAGTCATAGCCATGGATAAATAATCATCCATGGAGAGCTTCCCCCATCAGGGCTCATTTCCTGTTTTGATTCTGGGGGTGATGGGGGTGAGGGGTTAAAATGGGATCTACAATAGCAGGATTCCAGAAGAGAGGAGGGATTAAGTTTTCCAATTACTTTTCTGGAGGTCTTTTTAGAAAGCTGGAGAGGTTAATAATTACTATGACTAAGCTGCACCTCACCTTGGTTGTGGGCAATTAGACAGAAACAAAGAATTAGGAGAACTCCAAAGGATTATTGGCTTCTCCTTCCACATGGCTGTACAGACATATAATAGCATACTCTGATAATCTGAAGTACAAGTGAAGGAGACTGGTACTGCACACCAATCTAGGCCAAACTAGTAAAAGTTATATTTCTTCCTGAATTCAGAATTCATGCTGAATTTGGACTTCCTGCCATATTCCAGTCTAGTGCAAGAGAAATTAAAATATTGCAAGAAGATACTTAAGATTTGCAGGGAAAGGATGCAAGACAGACATTTTTTAAGGATATAAGACGACATTCCCTTGCTGAATTAAGCATAAAAATTGCTAATCTCATGTGAAACTTGATACCAGCATATCCCCTACCCATACTGATCCAGAATGTTTGCAGACTCAATTAACAGCCCTAGATTTTAAAATTACTTGCAAGGTGAAGGGTACATTTACCACATGGTAATAATAAACTTCCGAGGAAGCAATGTGGGAAGATTTTATTAGGTACACTATAAGTGACTTCCATTCCTACAGCAAAAAGTAAAGATAAGTATAAATCCTGGTCAGAGACTGATTTTGGTTAATACTTGCTTTCAATGCTGCAATTTTACGCTACCATTTATTCTAAAGTTTCCCAAAATACAGATAGAAAACTTTTTCCACCTCTACCAGCAGAATTTTAGAGAAAAGCTTTAACATATATTTTTGTTGACTGGATTACTGCTGCTGCCAGACTGTTGCAGGGTTCATTGGATGGTTTGTGTCTTTTTACTTTTCCTTAGAGAATTTTAAGGTAGTGCATTTTAAAAAGGAAAAAAAATAGTATCAGTAGGAATGTCTGTAGATAAACTTGTCTGTCACTTTCCACTGTAAGACTGCACCTTTGCAGCTTCAGATATTTGAGATATGACACAAGTGTGATCATTTGGGTTAAAGTGACTGGTTTTTCAGCCAGAATGTTTCAACTGTTTGCAAAAAAAAAAAAAAGGGAAGTACATATATACTCTATATATGTAAGAACATTTTAAGAAAATTTTAAAGAAGCTACTTGATGTTCTACAGAAAAGGGATTGAATTTGGGATTGCAACCATAATTTTTGCTTGTCTCTTTGGAAGTATCCAATTTTTAATTTGTTAAAAAGTCTCAAATAACACATTTCTACTGAGCACATGTCTGCAGTTTCAGAAAACAACGTGAATTGATTATGCATAGTCAGTACCACCATATGCACATAGCTAAATGTTTGTCTGCCTTGAACCTTTGCAAAGCTGGGATTAATAGAATCATTTATTTTACATTTTTGCAGCTTCACATAGAAGTAGCTGTTGGTGCTTCGTTCTTTGCCAATGTTTAAAAGGATGCATTTCAGTGGGATTTTTTGCCAGTAGCCCTTAAAGCACACTGCATTTCTGCCATGCCTCCAGAACCGTCTAAAATACAGTTTTATGATTTGTTGCAAAGATATACCATTATCCACATGAGACTCTAAAATTACATTTTCTCTACTTGCTCCTTCCCACCCCCCTTTTCATCCTCGCCTCTGAACTAGATTGTGTCTTTTTCACTTCAGATATAAAGCCTAAAACCTCCTCTCTACATTTGTTCCTGTACTTCAGTCTGATCATATTTTCCAGATGGGTGTTTATTAATGAGAAGCCAGTGACCTATTTTTCTGTATGTTCTCTTCCTAAGATTCTCTTCAAGGTGAATGTCCAAGTTCTAAAAGACATAAGTACTTTGTTCAAAAATGCCAGCAAAATTAGGGATTTTTTGTTTGTTTTAATTATAACCAATATTTGCTATTTTTCATAGACTTATTCAGAGAATTAAAAAAAAAGTTTATCTGTTCTTTTAAAAGAATTGTTAAGCTTAACAGCAGTCTTATACAAAGAAATACAATGCTATAAAATCTAATAAACAGACACCCTAACCTATATATATTTACATAAAAATTAATGTCGCCTTGTGATATTCTGAACACAGCATAGACAAAATGGGAGACTGACATGCCACTACTAGGAAATGTATACGCCAAGATGAATCAAGTCATACTGCAATAAGGCAATGAAACACTCATCAGTTCTGTGTTTTAATCACAAGAGTAAGTGATTCTGCTTTCTGAGATGATAGTGTTTGCTTCATTTAAAACACCGAATCTTCATCCACAACAGCTTCAGACCTTTCGTTCATCTACTACTCTATAACAGGAAAAAAACCCCAAGACAGTCTGAGACAAAACTAAAACAACTCGAATATTATTCAGAGATAAAAAGAATATGTGAGAACCCTGTAACTCTGATGAGATATGAGGATCCTGGAACTGAGAGAGTTTAACTAAAGGTTAAGCATATTAATTGACCCTGAGTCCAGCCACTCCATATTCTGCTGCTGCCACTGTAGTGAAGTTTAGCAAGAGAAGAAATTGCCTGTATGATTTGTAACTGCTGCACCTTGGAGTGCCATAGAATCCTGCTCTGCCTGGATGTTGTACAGTAAGACACCAATGTTAACAGATGCCCCAGTACTCCTGCAGGTCTCAGCATGGCAGGGAGTTCATGTTCCCTCTTTCTCCCTCCAGCGGGGCTGGAACAGAGTGGAAACAGCTGCTCTACTTTTATAACAGAGATCAAACATGGCAGGTTGAAAGTCCCTCCACTTTTTACCTTCTATCCCTCAGATGTTCATCAGAACATCTTGGCTTTTATCAGAAGGATGAGAACTGCTGGCAGCAGCTCGGCTTCTAAAGCTGCTTCCTTCCACCCTGAATGGGATTCACACACAAGCACGTGCTCAGAACCCCTGAGCAGTGAACTGTAAGGAATGTAAACACAGCATGGACAAAAAAACATGCTCCATTCCTCCACACAGTGATGGACATGACAGTGAAGGAGATTTTCCCAGATTAATGTTTTCCCTAGAACAAGCTGCACAGCTTTTACCAGGGGAAGGAAGAAAACAATTCAGTATTGCTTCATCACGCTCACTTGACTGACAGCATTGGTTGCATTTGCAGGGGATTGCTTCAGTTAGGAAAAATGACTGTCAGCATTCCTTTTCCCTAGAAATGCTTCCACTGTTTCTGAGTTAATCACATGACTTCACAGTGGTTTAGGTGCTGTCTCTATTTTCCACAAAAGCCATGTACTTTTCCTAGCTGCCTGCATCCTGTTAAAAATCAACTTGTCAATCAAATCTTATGAATTCTGGTTTCCCTTCCCTCCGAAGCCTGGCTAGGGTACAATGCAATCCCATCACCTGTTCTTTGAGGGAACCCGCTGATTTTTTGGTTAAAAATAGCCACCAAGGTAACAACCTCTTCCAGGGAATTCTTAGTCCTCTTGGAAAACCATGCAGTTGCAATTTTGAATAAAAGCAATTATTCTTTTTTAAATTGTGGTCCAGAGAACCCCAAGAAAAAGTTGCTCAACCAGCACACTGAAATCCTGGGCTTCAAAGTGCTGCTTGTTCACTCTGGTGTTGATCCCTCCTTGGGGAACTGCATAGTTGGGTAATACTTTCTGATACACTTTTTAAAACTTGCTTTCTACCCTACTTTGATGCCTCCTAAAAAAACCCCAAACTACTATGCTCATTCTGTTTTATTCAAAGACATGTTCTTTACATTTACATTTCTTACACTTACTTGTTTCTTTTCTAGTTTTAGTCTTTAAAAACTAGCAGGGCTGCTAAGCCTTGTACCCTTGAATCTATTCTAGATTGTTGTATCTTCTTACCAATTCATCAAAGTGTGATCACATCAAAATGTTTCTTGGTATTTGTTCACACAGCTATGCCTGTTTTACTTTCTTTGCAAAAGAAAAATGGAATGCTGCAATGGCAAATACGTTTTTCCCAATAGATTCAAATATTTGGACAATATTTTGTAGCCCAAAATATATTAAAAAACCCTTCAACTCAGGTTTCTCTTTTCACACGTGGTTTCTTGCAGTGACTGAGTTTAAATCCAACAGAAACAAAGCTCTGAAAATCTTCAGTAAAAAGCAAATAATCGGGAAAGATCAGCATGAATTGGGAGCGATTCAGTCAATAGGACAACTAAATACAGAGAAGCTATTTCAGCTGGAGTAGAGAATATGCACAACTATTTGATGTCAGGCAATTATAAAATGTTAAGATGCAAAATCTCCTATTATCAGCTTGTAATCTTAAAAATCTAGACAGCCAAATCTTAAATGAGCATGTACAAATGCTGTACAATTTTACAAGCTATAGAAATCAGGAAATAGATGTAGCTAAGTCAGTACTCAGAATAACTTCATCCTTTTCCTTTGATAAGGATGCATTAAATAGAGCCAGATAAATCTATATAAATAGGTTTTTAAGCTCTCTATCCAAAGCCTGCTGCTGTTCACAGGAAAGAAGCTCACCATCAAATAAAAGAGGTAATGAACACTTGTTTACACAACTGGTTTGGTGATTAAACTGTTAAATGACCTTACATCAGGAGGGGGCAAGAAAAACTGTGCAAAAGTCACCGTATGGATTTGAATTTTACATATTAAATTCTATCAGCATTCCTTTGACTCGTGGCACTAAGCCATCTTACCAACAGGAATCCAGCTGGAGTGATGTTACGTTTCACCACAAACCATGTGTACACATGCAACTTAAGCGTAAGTCAATGGAATATATGTAATAATTTTGGGAATTGTTATATGTATATATACATATTAAGAGTTTGTACAATAGTATCACTATGAAAATTGCTGGATCCATAGAACAAGGGGGTTTTTTTCTGCTAGTAGAGTAGATATATTCACCCAGCTAGGAACAATGGAAAAGGCTGAAATTTCTCTACTGCTCTGACTGTAAAATTAGAGTATTAAGAACATTGGCCAGAGTTTGCAAGAGCTGCTACTATTATCCTTCTTAGGGATGGTGTTTAGGAGTCATCCTTAAACAAGGAGGGGGGGGGAAATGAGATGGAGTCTCTTGGGAAGAAGTCAGGAGTCATGACTGAGTCCACAGAAACAAAGATGAGACTGGCATAACCTTCACAAAGCTGGGAAAAGGAAAACAATAAGAAACAGCAAGGTGAGGAGCAAAAACCTAGTCAAGATAAATTGTACTAAGTTGGATGAACATCGTGGTTTAGAAGACAAAAATAAAGATTCATTAACATCTTTCAGCCCCCGGACTGTTTCAGGCAGATGAGACAAGACATAGAGAAAGGAAGATTCTGTTGTTGTTGTTGTTGAAATTGGGTATTTTTCATGCCACTAAATAAAGCTTCATGTTGTTTTAAGACTCCCTGAAAACTACTGTTTCTTGTAGTCTATCATTTTTTGAAGACTTGAACCGTAGCCTTGAGACAAAGTATCTATGGAGTAATGTGAGGAATCTCTTAGTCAGTTACTTGTCCTCCAACAAGACAAACCCCCAAACATTTAGGATGCTTCCAAAACAGCTGGGATTTAGATTTCTACTACTGTGAAGCAGCAGCAGGGGGAAAATGCCAGAGCCAAAGGAGGAAAGCATGTCAGTGCATACCAAAATCCTTGGAAGCTGACTGCATGCAAGCCCTGTGTGCTCAGGAGCCTAACAAAAGCCTGAGCAAGAAGAGTGTGATCACATTTATGGAACAATTTGAGAGCAGCGCGTATGCTTAAAGCCTTATAAGCATTAGGTTGTGAGGCACCTCATCCAAGTATCTATTGTTTGCTAAAACATACAGAGAATTCCAGTTGATTTCTCAGGCCAAGAAGGAAAAAAGACGCAAATTTCAGCATGATTAAAACCAAACTATGCTTGCACTATAGAAAAACAAAATTATTCCCTTACCAGATCAGTGCCATGTAAACAAGATAATTTAATAAAATAGAAGCACTATTTGAAAAATTCCAGGATTTCCTCAAATAAAGCTCAGGATTATTTTCCTTCTCAGAGTGACTTAACAGTTACCTGACATTTTACTATCCAATTTTTAACACTTCAGTCAGAAATCTAATGATGCCTCTGGACAAAATATAATTCTATATCAGGTGTGGTTACCACAGACTACCTTGTGTCCCTTCTCAGTGTGGTAAAATTGCCTTGCCTTTTGTGTACACCCTAATTTGCTTGGACATGTTGGTAACATATGTTATTATGGGTAAATTTAGGCATATACTGGGTGACTGGGAGTCTATCCAGCTGCAGAGAAATAAAAATTGTAAGATTTTACTTACAGTTTTCATGTTCTGCCCCTCTACTTATCCAGACCAACCTATAATCCACAGCATTCCATATGCTGTGTTCTTATGAGGAACTGTTCTAATATTTTGTCATGAACACTGTTCTAATAAATTAATTAAGATGTAGTACAACAAGGACTTCTTTAAAAAATATTTTTTGCTAATCAACTTCTTAATAGTGGGTGGATAAAATCCTCAGTAAAACTTAATTGTAACCAGACAGGAAACTGGGAGCTGTCACCCGTGCTGTCACCAAGGCTAATAGATGTTACTTCTTAGCCAAATCACAGGAACTTTAGAGCAATTCTTCTGACTGTTAGAAGAATTTAACTCTTGCAAGGCACAGGAACGAGAAGTGGGGAAGAAGGGTTGTTTGCAAATCCATGGTAGAATGAAGCCTGCAAAGGAGGAATGTTAAGCAAACGTTGTTCCCACGAAAGGACCTGAAGTTATTAGGAAGCGTGATATGTTAATACAAGCTAAAATATTTAACAAACAGGATTTTGGAATGTTTTGCTGATGAAACATTTAAGGAAAGGAAAAATAAACAAAACCAAAACAAAAGCCCAAAAAGCCTTGAGCAACATGAGAATTAATTATAAGCTAGAAAAAAAAAATCTAAAATCACTGAAATCAGACCCAAATGTGTAGCCCCTAAACCAAACATTTTCTGCCCGGAAGATTTATTTTATGCCCTTTCCGATCATTCAGAGATGATTAAAGAAACCCACACATGTTCTACATTCAAATAATCTATATATGCAATTTTAAGAAACGGAAGAAAGAATTAAACTGAAGAATTAAAATGGTTCTTTTTAAAGCCTATTAGCTTTTGAACCCATGTGCTGCTTTTTCTTGGGTAACTGCATGTTTATCCTGCAGGAGCCACTTTATTCTTCTCCCTGCGAACTCAAAAGTCATTAACTGACTTTTTAAAAAGTCCTCCTCTGAACCTCCTAATGCTCTACAACAAATAGAGCAAAGCCATCTTTAAGTGATACATTGAAGACAGTCTGGGCATAACAATAACTTCATTAGCTCTGTGCTGCCTTTGCTGGGCTAGTGCTGCTTTAGTACTGATATGTCACACTCCAGCCTACAGTGAGCAGGGGCCCTGTTTTTATGTACTCCTGCAAGGCAAGGCATCTGAATAAGCAGCCTGAATTATCCTACTTCAAGTTAGTCCTTTTATAATCCTATATTACCCTATAAAAGTGAGATTTGGCGGAGCAGTATGCTCAGTTGATCTGAACATGTTGATTTATCTAAGTATAAAACCAGAAATTAAACTAAAGTATCTGTCTCAAATTCAATCTCTTACCTTGCTGAGGTCTCTCTTGTTTCTTTCATCTAAGATGAATTCTTCACATCCAGAGTAACTTTTCTGTTCATGTTAAGAAGCAGAGATAATGCAACACTTCAAGTACAGATACGACTATTAAACAGGATTTTTGAATTGCATGAGAAATGTTCAAATGGGAAAACTTTGCAAAAATGTTTTCATCCCCTGTACAAGCAAGAATATAGCATCTGCATGTCTTCTATATAACTCAGGCAACAATATCCTGGCAACCACATTTCAATGGAACAAATCCAGGTAATTAAAATGACTAGATCTAGCATCCATCTCTCTTTTTATCATCCCACTTGATAGGCCAGACTTACTCATTTGGGAAGTGATGGTCAAAAATCTGCTAGATGCAGTGAAGTGAGACGTTGCCAGTCTCTAAGCCACAGAGCCTTTAATTTTGTTTGCCATTGCCCATTTAGCCTTCTCTTTCACAGCACTGTCTTCCTGAGAACTTCAAAAATTAACTCTACTGTTTTGTATGCTATACTTTGCAGACATCTGCATAGTTTGGTGGATTTCATTAATACTTCATTAATAACACTGTCAAGCTTTGTAATTTCTGTATAAAGGCTAAAAGGATTAAATTCACTGCACCAGTAAAACCACTCAATGCATTACCATCCTCATCATGTCCACTCACTCATTTTAATAGATTCCTAACACCATAAGTCAAAACCTTGGCTTCCACTCTTCTGCAACTGCACAGCCTAATCCCCCCGCAGAAGCCAAATTTCTACTAAATCAGACTATGAGGCGTGAGTTCAGTAATGAAGAGCTTTTGGATTCCCTTTATTTCAGTGGTCATGTGAGAAACTGCTCTGGACTGTATGTTGGTGTCTGAAGATTTCAGCAGTGATACCATTCCTCTGAAAGGGAAAATGAGGCAGGGTGCTACTCTGCAGCAAAGGACAAATTAACAACAGCCAATCTAGATCATATCTTGGTCAAAACAGACCTCAAATTGACTGCTGTACAAGGCAAAAAAAAAAAGGAATCTTGCATTTTGGTTTTCAGATGCATAAATTTAATGTATCTACATGCAAACTCATTATCTCTAAGAGTTAATTCTCAGCCTTAGATACCATGCAGTGACCTCACTGTCTGGAAGAGATGTTAAGAAACAGGCTTTAAGGTGACAGGCACAACAGAGCTGGTAACCTACATAAATACTTTATGTTTCCTTGCACTGTATCACCCCACGCTTACCCTCAGTTCCCACAGCCTAATCTGTTAAAACTACCTCATTCTCTTCCTAAAATGTAACAACTTGATTAACAAAGAGGAAATTTCTGTTCTCACTCTTTATATCTAAGATAGCTGGTCCTTTCACAATGATCCATTTAAGCAAAGTCAAATACCCCAGGGAAACTCTTCAGGAAGTAAGAGGGAAAGACAGAAACGAAATCCCTCTTTTAAGAAGGTTGGCTCCTCATTCCCTTTCCCAAGCTTACCTTAACAGCCATAACTATCAAATTAAAATAGGTTTAAATGCACAAGGTGAAGCAGGTTGTATTCCCCTAACGATATTTTGCCTGGTTAAGAGACTGGCCTTGCATAGGAATAAATCTGGCTTTCAACTATGTACAAACCAGAGCCCCGCAAATACACAACGTTGCACAGTGCTGATTTTTCTTATGGAATCACAGATAAAGCATGCCTTTGGAACAGTCTGTCCACATCTGCCCACACACTTATTCTCTTTTCCTTTTCAAAATTCACCTTGCATTTTACCTTGCCAAGAAAGCAAAAATATTTTCCCCTGTTTGATTACATGCTCAGTCACTACCAGCTCACATTCTACTGTCCAATTACTGTGCTGAAACTTAAGATGCAGGACCAGGAAAACCTGATTGCACTTTCCACACTTACAGCAGAAGAGAAAAACACACACACACACATCTCCTGATGCCCAAGTGGACAAAACACAACATGTGAACAGAAACAAAATACACTGCTGTTAGCTTCTGCACAGAGGATGCCCTTTTAGCATTTGGAAAGGGCAAGAATATTTTCATTATGAATCACGAAGTAGAACAGTTTTTGCTACGGATTCAGAATAGCTCACACATTTCATCTCTGTAAATACAAGGATTACTTGAAATGGCTGGGATGTCTCATCTAAAGAGGCTACAATGGCCTAGCAAAAAGGAAAAGACGGAGGCTGAATGATTCCTTTTATACTTTTACAAGGCTACTTTTAATCCAGCTTTTAAAGTACTTCAAGATTTTTTTGTTTTCAATTAAGCTGAATAAGGGTAGGTTTAGATGAGATATTAGGAAGGAATGTTCTACTATAAGGGCGGTGAGGCACTGGAGCAGGTTGCCCAGAGATGTTGTGGACTCCCCATCTGTGATACTCAAGGCCAGCCTGGATGGGGATTTGAGTTATGTGCTCTAGTGGGAGATGTCCCTGCCCACAGAAGGGAATTGGGACTAGACGATCTTTAATGTCCCTTCCTACCCAAAGCATTCTGTGATTCTATGAGCTATCTTCATAGAGGCTACTAACACGTATAATAGAGCCTGCACTGAAATGTTAAAAAAAATAGTTATTAAAGTCATACTAAATATGAGTGTGTTACACAAGGTTATGTTGAGTATATCTAAATTCTTTACCTACAGTTAACTGAATCTAAGCAGCAGCACCCCCCTCAGTACAAAAATAATGAGCATTACTTAATGAACTTTCCAACTGCTGTTGAAATTTCAACAATAAGAGGGCATAAACTTCCAGTCTGGGGAAGATTACTTTTCTTCAGCATTTCAAAGACCAGGTAAAGGCCAGTGAAAACTATTCCAGCTGTCAGACTCAGTGATTAAAGTCACAGTGATCAATGATCACATGCCAAACTTGCTGAAAGCTAACTTTTATCAAGGTTCTATTAAACAGTTGATGTAATACAAAGTATTTTGGCGGCATTGTTGTAAAGAAGCAGCAATGGATAAAAAGAAGGCACTACAAGAGTGGTGCCCAGAGGTTTCAGGTAGTATCCACACTGCTCAGATGACTGATCCCTGTTATTAGAGTCGAGTGTATATCCAGTAAATTAGGCTTGAATAGTAAATTCAAGATGCAAAGGCTATTTTCTTTCTACTCCATGAAGAAAGGAGGAGAAAACACAAACATTTATAAACCACAAGCTGCAGGTCCCAGTATTCCACCACCACATTCCTCTCCTAAACCTCACTTGGATGAGAGCTACAACCAGCAGCAATCAGCTCTGGCCCCTGCATACACTTGAAACTGAGGCACATTTGTTGTTTCCACAGGCTGCTCTGCAGTAAGCACTTCCAAAAGCAATCCTGAGAAAGGACTGAACATGCAGCTGAGTCTCTAGGAGAGCAGTTACTGCTTCATCACCTCCCTGCAGTACTTGCATTTCTCACAGCAAGGCTGACATTCTTTTGAGACTATAAAAGGCAGCAACAGATAAATTAATGGAATTTTAGAACAGAGCAATAAAGTGCTTTGAAGTAGCAAGCAACTAAAAAAGGAAATCAAGCAGCCATTACATCAGCTGAATGACAAAGGCATCCGAGAATCGGTTCGAAATTTAACCTGCCATAATCTTATATGAGAACATTACTGATACACAGGTTTAGTAAAAAGTTAAATTGATTCTTAGAACATTTTAAACTTCTCCTAAAGCCTTGGTTTATAGAAAAAGATGTTATACATGAGTCTTATTATAGTTTAATGAATGATGAAATATCAGCTGTACCTCACTGAGGTTTAAGCAAAGCATTTTTACGTCACATGGTGGAATCTGTACAATCAGTTTCAGTATCTGTTTAGCTGTGGGTGAGCACATACTTCATTATTTCCTGCAGCTGACCTGTGACAACTGCTGTGTGAGCCTTGAGAGTTACTGCCACATGCTCTTCAGCCTTCCTACCCAATCTCCAGACATTTCTGACCACAAAAGATGATTTTAGAGAGTTTATGTGTAGTCTGTGCATGTTCAGAGCCAGAAACAAGGAGCCTAACATATACAACACCTGGCTTTTTGGCTTACACCATCCATACCACATCATATAGTCCTTCAATAAGTGCATATACCCAAAAAAGCAGTTAAACACATTTTTTAAAAGCAGTTTAATAGATAAAAAATCTTCTAAGGGATGGGACAGCTGCAATATCACTGCACCAAGTAACTCAACTCCAGATGTCTTCAAAGTCATACCTCTCTCCTCAACTATCACTCATATATTTAGCTCAAAAGAACATGATTAGAGTTCTGGTCCTGAATTGTTTCTCTAATATTGCCTGCCATCCCAAACAGCATTCAATTTCTTAATTTATAATAATTCTTCATTGTTTCATCTATCTTTATTTCCTTTTCCTCAGCTTTCTAACTATTTTGCGCAGAATAACTAACTTTCCTGACATCATGATTTTCAGCTTTTAATTAGATAACTATTTGTCCAATTCAAAGTCAGCTCTCTGTTAAACTCAGAAATGTGACTTCTGTCAGAAAATGTGAGAAAGTGGTGTGATGCTTAGCGAATCTATCCCCAGGGGGCTAAAATTTTGCTATACACAAAGGGAGCACTGACTAAAGCATATCTGAAAGTTGCCTGTTTCTTATACAGCACTCTTCCAATAGTCAAGCCATTTTACATGCTAATATATTGGGTTTTTTCCACAGATCCAAAGCCAGTGAACAAATTGGGTATATTTATTGTGAACAACACCATACACATGGAAGCTTCATTTTAAGATAAGGGAAAACTGAATACCTGAGCATACAAAGAAAAGTTATCCTAGAAATCTAAAGTGTTTGTTAACATGCACTGTATTATTTTGCTTCACACATTAAAACTGTACTATTGTTATATTGTTATATTGCTACAATAAATATTGCATATTGTTAAATTTTTCTGGCAAGGCAGAGAGAAATTGGAACACTCATTTATCATTTAAACATGTTGCAAGCTAATTTTACTGAAAAGATACTCGGAAAAATAATGAGAAAATCACATGAAATTTACTTTGCACCCCATTTACGCCTCCACCAGCAAAATCAGTTAATGCTAGAGCTCTTCTTTCAAAATGGGCCCAGTTTTACAGAAGCAAATGTTTTGAAAATTCTACAATGTGAAAAATGTACAGTGAAATACACAAGTGCTGATAAACATGTCCTTTGTTTACAGCGTAAAAGCAAGAGCTGGTCCCATTTAACCGCAGACTGCCTTTAATTTAAGTGAAATCAAAAGACTCGATGAAGAAAGTGTTTTTAACAACTGCAAGCATAATTTCTGAAAATACACCTACTGAGAACAGAAATATGAGACCTGTCTATCAGCTGGATTGTGGTATTTGTTTCGGGATTTGTAAACTCTGTTATTATGTGCTCCTGCATTCTATTGATTTTACTTCCCAGGTTTATTCATGCTTCAGAGGACAATGATCCAAAAGTAATACAAGCATTCATCTAAATACTTCGGGTTTGCGCCAGAGTCCCAAGCAAAGATTTTCTTTTAAAAGGTGACAAGGTCAGCTGTGTAAATCCTATTCAGCTGAAAGCTCGGGGAAGAAAAATGTTGGGCTGAGATGTTTTGGATGACACCAATGTGATTAACAGAACTTCTATTCTGCCATGATACAGGAAGAATTAAGCAAAACCAAAACCATGAAGCCGCATGTGATTATTTCATTAATTTCCTACAAAACTTAAAAATTAAATTGCTTAAGAAGGTTCCCAAGGACAGACAGGGTTGGGAAAGACTGGGAGAAACATGGGTACAGGCCCAGCAAGTGCCATGAGACATTAACAGAGATTTCTGAAGGCTTATAGAAGTTATTTGCTCCTTCCTTTTAAATAGGGATAATACAAATCCAAAAGCACAGGCATCAAATGTATCTTTGGCAAAGGGGGACAGCACGACGCCAAAAAATTGTCTTTTAATTGTAGTTGTTTATAAAATTCAGGGCACCAATATAAACTATGCAACACATAAACACAAATTTGCAACTGCACCAGTAAACATCGGCTTAAGAGGCTTTAAGCAAAAAAAGCCTTCTAAATACCATTTTCTGAGGACCTAATCATACAGCCCTTGACTTCTTTAAAAAAAGGGTTTGTTTGAAATTTGAGGGGATACAATTATTACCAGTAGCATGCAATATCTATGACAACTCTTTTGCCTGCTTATGGTTGAAGGAACCATTGCCAAGGTAAAATTATTGCATTTGCCACCTGAAAAAAAGCAGGTTTCATTATGATTCACATGCCATTATATAGTTAAGAAGTAGCAATATTTTATTCCTGCCAAGACAGGACAGAAGTATTCCTATTCAAAGAATCTTTTCCTCTACTTGTTTTACATAGAAGTCTTTATACAAGTTTCAAATGATTTAAATTTCATGAGTGCTCCACTCAAAACATTTCAGCACGTCAGTAATTTCTAAATTTATTCATGAAGTTGTTTACTTCCTTGACATATCATGGCTTCAATGAGGTAAATAAAACATCTTTTGTCCATTTCACTTGATGCGTCATTCTAATTTAGTATACCTAAAGTCCTACGTATTTATATATTTATCCAGTAATGTTTATGTGGAACACTTATTTCTACCTTGTTTCTACATTCTACCTGCTGAACATCTGCTCTCCTTCCTCACTGCTTGGAAAGGATTTTAGCCTTTACCAGGCATTGTGGAAACCTCCCTAAGTTTTTCACCATCAGAAAGTTACAACTGGGCTGCTCGAAGCCTTTGCAGCCGAGTCTACAGTTTTCCTTCTACTGCTTTAAATACCTCTCCTAACTGTTTTTACCTGGTATGAAATAGAGATGACACTCCAGTCTGCATTTGGATTTATTTTGAGAACTAAAGTTCACATGGCCCGGGAGGATGGCAGAAAAATTATTCTAATTCATCACAGACTCAGTAATAGTTGGATTTTCTGCTTTTCTTCTACATTGCTCTGACAAATCCTTTGTTAAATTTGATTCTTTTTCAAGAGCATGGGCTGTATCTTGAGATCTTTTTCGCTGCATAAATAGAATAGTATTATTTATCAATATTTATTTTCATTAAAAGCGTTTTATTACAATATCTTCCTTCTTCCTAAAATATAAAACTTATTTTACATCTAGAATGAGACCTTTGCTACCTTAAAGGGTATTTACCAGTGACCTATTTGTTACACTGTAGTTGATTAGACTTAATCCAGCACTATTGAAGTCCCTTACCCTATAGGTGCTTGTGCACGAAGTCATGCATAAAGAGTTTTCTGGAGACTGAAGTAATTATGTCTCCCTTTGACAATGCATCTGCACTCTTTTAAATATTAAAACCAGCTTTACTTGGCACAGCTAACTGCTTGGTAATATTATTTAGGTCAATTTCTCTCGACTTATTCTTACTGACTAAATATATCAAGATGGAGTGTTTTTAGGCTGCCAGCTCTTCAGAACAGGAAAAGTATTAATTTTACAATGTCAGGAACAACAGTGCTATGATCTTTGTGCCCTGCCATTAATTAAATAAGGAACACTGTCATAGAACACAGATGGGTAAGTACGATCCTAAGTTAGCACTCTGCCTGTTCCTCCTTCTCCCTCCATTATTTATTGAGGTTGTTTGGATTTGTTTACCAAAAAAAAAGCAGTAACAACAAACATCTTTTTTTTTCCCCTGAAAATGACTGAAGAACAAGCTTGCATTGCTTTCCTTTACACTTAATAGAAGTAAAGCTGAGGAGAACAAAAAGCCATTTCAATTAAAATCCAGTCCATGAAATTTATGATTTACGTATAGCTGTCCTAACAATATTTTCCCACCAAAAGCATTATGATTACCTTATGTGCCAAAACAAGAAACAGCAAGTATATCTTAATAAATTTTTCCCTTTTGACACTGTCCTTTGAAAGTAAATAACCAGTTTTCACTACTAAACACTAACATACAAATTCTATAAAATTAAGGTTAAAGTAACCAATTTATGTGGAAGAAAGTTCAAATTTTATATCTGCTTAGACGTTATGGTGGCAATCCTACATTTAAATGAAATCAGTGTAAGTTTATGCCAGGAACAGAGAGAGACACATGGATCCTGACTGGATGTTGGCCTCTTGCAGGTGAAGCAAAAGAAGAAGGCAAGAAGAAAAAATAACGGTACTCAGAGATGTCACAACTGACATTTCTGGATGCAGGTAAGACTGCTCAGACTTTACAGGAAAAAAGAAAGCATTATCCAGGTTCACAGGGAAAATGCACACATCTGAGACCCCCTCCACTTCAGTGATGCCAGCAAGAATTTTGCCATTGAGTTTAGAGAGAGCTGGATAGAGCCTTGACGGACTGATGACATGAACATCGCTGTCCTGTTCGCAGCTTTATGCACAGTCCACAGTGAAAAGAAGGTCTTTTAAGGTGCTTTTTTCAAGAAGGAATGCCTGCATTCCCAATTAAATATTTTGACACTCATTCTGGTGAATTTAGCAAGGATTGTTGTTATTAAATGTATTATTCTCAACAGCCAGATCCCCAGATCAGCATTGTACTTTCTGTAATTATTATCAGCTATTGTGAGCAGCTTTTATTTACCTCTTTCTCCCCCTGCCTTAGTTATGACTCATTTTCTCCTCAAAAAAAAAGTGTAGTTAAACAGTGGATTAAGTTTCTCCCTTTTCTGCTTGAGATGGTTTTTATCTATCGAACTGCTTCCTTTAGAAAAATAGAAGCACATACATGTCATGTTAGTGAGTCTGTAAGAGGATAACTAAAACACACGTGCAAAAGTGTGTTTTATCAGCTACAAATAAACTGTCTCAAATACCATTGTCATCACTATGGATTTTCATTACACTTTCTGTATATTATATTGCCATAAAAAATTAATCCATGCTAGTTATGACCAGGAGAAATATTAGCCTGTTAAACAGCAAGAAAATACAGCTATAATTACCTCCTGGGAAAACAAAACCAACAAAAATATTTATGCAATAACAAAAAACCCAAACCAAACAGGAAAAAACAAAGCAACCAACCTTCTTTGTTATAAACTAACAGTACCTGATTTCAAAAATGCTTTTTAATTCTAATTGCTGTCTTTCTCTACTGGTTTGATATACAGACAAATCCTTACACTGCTACTTTATTTTCAGTTATAGGAGCTCAAGTTTGAATATGCTACAGATTTTGCAGTTCAAACTCAGATTTAAAAAAAAAAAAAATCAAACCAAGAAATCCAACCACAAAACATTCTCCACTCCACCCTCCCAACTTGTCTGGAAAGAACTGTCTCAGGAAAACTTGAGTGTAGTAGGATTCCTTACACATCTGATGCTTTGCAGCACTCTTGCCAGACTGTTGAGCTCTTGGGTTGTTTCCTCTCTGGGTTTCATCACTGAAACCCAAATGCAGCCAACAGAAGTGTGCCAAGCCAAAGCTCTTTTGGCTCATTCATTATTACCCTGCTAAATGGCAGTGTCAGGAAGTCTGCATGGGGTGGGAGGACAGGAGGCAGCAGTGGCAGGGAAAGAGCTAAGCATAAAATAATTAAGATGTATTTACTTATCCCATTATGATAGGCTCCATTTACAAATGCTTAGTTCACTAAAACTTAGTTTTAACTCTAAACCAGTGGATTCCACATGGAAGCTTTAAAAATTGCCTTTGTCAAAAGAAAAAGGCAAAAAACTGGAATTTAATTTTATTGCAATTTTTCAAAAATTTATCTTGTTTTTCTGTGAGTGTTGGGTGGGGGGGTTTTGTTTGCTCTGGTTTTGGTTGTTTGTTGAATTGAGAGAATTAAACAACTGCTGAATACCCAGCAAAAGGAAAATGAGAATCAACAACAGTCAGAGGACAAGGCTTGCTTGTAAATTATGATTTTAAAAGTTACTCCTTTCTCAATTGAGTACTCCAGTGGCCAACTCATACAGTGTACACAGAAGGTCACAGGAGCTTCTAAATGGATAAACTGATGTCTTTCATGTGCCTTATGGTACTCGGAAAGCAACAATTTTCAGAATTTCTCAGCTGTACTATTTCTCTGTGTGTTCCACTTAATTATATTGTAAGTTGCTATTGTCACAAATAGCTTCTTCTCTGAGCATCTGCTGCTTCACCCACAGCAACTGCCTGCACACATTGTTCTACCTGTGCTGCCAGGTATTTGAGTGTTCTCATCTTAAAATCCTTGTCTGATAAATATCCTTGAGGATTGGAACTACATGACCTTTAAGATCCCTTTTAACTCAAACCATTCTATGATTCTATGATTAATGAGAATTCTGGATGGTTTTTCCCTACAGAGAATACAGTCAACTTTACTAGACCTGCTAGTATTTTGGACTTGTACTCCATTTCCTATACAGGAGATATTTCATTACACTAAATGATAAGTTAGAGGGACACAGACAAGCCCTCAGACATGCCAGCACTTCTTTTGATGTCTGAAAGCCTTCTCTTTTCATTCATTTCCATCTACTAAAACATAATTGCTGTAAGCTTCTTTTTGTAAAGTTCGAATAAGTTGGCCTGGCCTTAAGCTTTCATGGAAGCATTACCACTTTTCATTGTGCGCTGTCAGAACTTTTTGATCTTGCAAGTCACACCTCAATATGTTTGAAAAGAATTTCATTTATCTGTAAACACCTTGAGAATGCTTTTCACTCTGATCTACAACAGTACATAACTCCCTGGACCATAACAGCTCTAAAGCAAACCTTCAACATACCAGCTCTTTCTACACATTCAATAAAAAGCCGAGGGGAAAAAAAACCTGCAAAACCCAAAAATCAAAGCCAGAGAGCTCCCAAACATATTTCCATTGATTTTTAAGATGTAACATGAGGCAAGACAGTCTGAGACAAGCATATATATAACATTTGCTTTCAATTATTTTCATGCAAACATGAAGTTTACAAGAACAAAACAAGTATGGCAGATCCTGTTTTAGAACGGAGCTCAATTTCTAGGCCTGAGATTCTAAAACTCAAGCCTTCTGCTTCCCAAACACATCTGTCCACTATAAAACAATGTCAAAGGGAGCTAATTTCAGATCAGCAACAAAACTGGCTCCACCACCTCCCTGGAGCCTTCATTCTTCAGGAGGTTTTCCTCACCACCTCCATCACTCACATATACAAGGTAGGATTTCCTGTGTTTTGCCTGCCCACAGCAAACCAGATTCCCCCTCCCACCCCACTTCAGAATAGTCTGTCTGTGCTTCTCATTTGTGGTCCCTTTCTCCCAACCCTTCTACATCTGGGACACAAACTCATTTTAAGAAGATGCATTTCTTCAGCCACAATCAGCCTCATTCCCCAGACCTGGCCTAATGAGGGGACAAACACGGTCCAGACAAACACTCCAAGAGATGCCACCACACTCGCTATTCCACACTGCTGGCTCCAGCTTCTTGCTAGGAGAAGCAGCTGCCTGTCACTTCCCAGCCTCCAGCCCAGGCCTTGACTCAAAGCCACCTTCATGTAAAAAGTCTTGCATTTGGAAACAGATTTAACAAACTGCTTAGCAGTTCATAGGCATAACAAGAAGGTGCAACATCTAAACAATCAGCAAAGAATTTCATCCATTTCCAGGTGGTTTTCCTCCCCTCATCTGCTCAGTAGCAGGTTTGTATTTTTCAAATGAAAGTTTTCTAGCAGCACTGCATATAACATTGCATGCAAGAATTCTGCAAAGTTGACAAAATCTTGTGAACATGGTAATAAAAATCTTACTATTTTTGCAGTCACAGCAAGACAACATTGACACTGCTGCTTATTGTGTATCCAGCTTAGTTCATGTCTGCATTTAAATTTTTAGGGGCTGCAGTAAGTTGCCATACAGTCAGCAGCATTTAATCCCATGTAAGCCCTTTTCTCACTCAGACTGTAAAGCACCTTGTATTTCTAATCTTGCCTCCAAAACACCGTCCCTTTTAATTACACATAATGTTTTGGCTGTTCTGCTGCCACACAAAGCATACACTGTATAGAGCACAGAATCGTAGAACCATTAAGGTGGGAAAAGACCCCCAAGATTATCAGGTCCAACCTTTTACTGATCACCACTGTGTCAACTAGACCAGAGCACTAAGTGCCACATCCAGTCTTTTCTTGAAACCTCCCTGAATGGTGACTCCACCACCTCTCTGAGCAGGCCATTCCAATGTTTAACAACCCCTTTTGTGAAGAAATTCTTCCTGATGTCCAACCTCAACCATCCCTGGTGCAGTTTGAGGCCATCTCCTCTTGTTCTGTTGCTGGTCACCTGGGAGAAGAGACTGACCCCTACCTGGCTAGACCCTCCTTTCAGGTCATTGTAGAGAGTGATAAAGTCTCCCCTGAGCCTCCTTTTCTGAACACCCCCAGCTCCCTCAGCCGCTCCTCACAGGACTCTCCAGACCATCCCCTAGCTTCATTTCCCTTCTCTGGACTCTCTCCAGCCCCTCAATGCCTTTCTTGCAGTGAGGGGCCCAGAACTGGACACAGCACTGGAGGTGTGGCCTCACCAGTGCCCAGTACAGGGGGACAATCACTGCCCTGGTCCTGCCAGACACGCTATTGTTGATCCAGGCCAGGTGCCATTGGCCTTCCTTTTGAAAATATAGCCAAAAAAAG
The DNA here is from genome assembly GCA_013397845.1 of Melanocharis versteri. NCBI lineage: Eukaryota > Metazoa > Chordata > Aves > Passeriformes > Melanocharitidae > Melanocharis > Melanocharis versteri. The sequence goes on from VZTG01005392.1 coordinate 169,093, forward strand.
TAATTTATTTTTTCTTTGAAATAGTTGAATGAATGAAAGAAAGGCAAAAGTCTTGTTTCCTTCCTTTATCCAGTTGCACTGTCCACATGTCCCTAAATAAAAGAACTGATAGATAATCCACTATAACCACTACCAGTCTTTCCAAAAGAAATTGGAAATTCCTACCAAATTTGTTTCCAGATCAGAGGTACAGCATCCTTGTAAAGCTCCTCTTATGAGATCTACTGATCTTATCTGTTTGCTTATTGTAGAAAGTTTATTGTAGATAATTAGCTGCATGGATTTGGGAAGATGCACTACACACAGTTGCTTTTAATTTCAGGAATGCAAGAAACATTGTTTGTAAGTGCCCCTACAAGTGTTTATAAGAAATTCCCTTCCATCACTCTTTTTTTTTCTTCAGAGGTTCAGAATAAATTTGGGGAAATGAAAGATTTTAAATTCACTCTAACTTGTTCCACAATGTATGAAGCATATAAACAACCTTGACATAAATCCCACTGATTTTATTTTAAACAGAATCTTTGGAACTAAATTCAGGTTGCCAAAACAAGAGCAGCACCTTGGATGTCATCCTTTCTTGTGTAATAGTGAACTTAAGTCTTCCTTGAAAACTCCTAAGGAAACATACGGATAATTTCACAGAGAAGTGTCACAAACCAAAGCCCTACAGAGGAAAGTAAAAATAAACAATATCCTCTTCTCTTTACTCATCCCATTAGAATAGCAACAGAATATAAACTCAGCAAGAGAGTAATTGGTCCTCCTGATAGTAAAAGTCAGCAAAGAATTGCAACTTTACAATATTAAGGTAACAAAAGAAAATTACAAAACTCTCACTCTAATTAGCTACGAAGGCAAAGTAGAACTTGTCACGTAAAACTACACAACGATGTGCAATTTCTAATTTTTTTTTTAAGAGTATACACAAGAGAATCTCATTATGCAAGTCCAAAACTGCTTGGCAGCCATTTGAGGGCAATGTGCTAGGGTTTGTGGTGGGGGAGAGGAAGAGGAACACCAAAACACAGGATGTTACATGAAGGATCTGTAGTGCTATGTGCTTGATTTTTATCAGTCCGAGTAACATTGATGTCACAAAGCCACGGCTAAAATCATTACTTACTGCTTTGTAGATGTAGTACCTATCTCTGAAAGCACAAAGAATCTGTGCCTTATGTAGTCTGCCAGGTGTAACTCAGCTTATTCCCACATAATTTCATGTATCTCACCTCCTTTCAGTAACTGGATGATCCAATGCGTGACTTTGAGTTCCTTTTCACCAAGAACACTCCAAACACTCACTGCAAGAAGCCGTGCCAGCAGCAGTGCTAAATGTGCTGCTGTTTACAGTGGTGGTCGCCACTGTACTCCTGGAGTCAAGAGCAATCCTTTAAACAAAGGCCACTCAAAACTCGCATGTTGCTACGGTCTGGTCAGTCCCTCATCACTCCCCCCAGTATCCCTTTGGATTTGTAGTTTTGAGCTATGTTTTCTGCAGGAGATAAACAGATTTACAGTAGGGGCCCTTCCCACACTGGCACTGCTGGGACTGCCCAGCTGCGAATTTTTTGTTGCTCAAAGCCCAGTCTGGGTCAGCATTCAGAAAAGACAGTGTTGTCATTAGCAGTAGTCCTAAACTGATTTTTAACCATGCCCCAAGTCTTCTACACCATTCAAAACTCACTACACAAGAACTTCCTCATCTCCATGCCACCATCTTCCAACACACTAAAATATCACATTACCTTCACAGATGTTCATGCCTACCTCTGTTTGACAGCTCGTATTACCCAGCTGCATATTTAATAGCAATTTTTATTTTTGAAATAAAATAGAAGAAATAAAAGTTTTGCTGATGTCACCTAAATGGAAAATAAAGAGATCTTCAGCATTTTGAAACTAGGAATATGGCAGAATTTTTAAAAATATTGTTTTGTTGGTTTTTTTAAATACCATTTTAGTTGGGACTATATTTTCTGACTTTGTATTAGTCCTACATGGCAAACATCCCCATCCATCAAAGACAAAAACTTCTTATCAGTGATCAACATACCCTGCCTGCTCAACTGGACCTACTTCCAACTGTTACACCAAGGAGACACTTTAACAGAGGCAGAAAGATCCGGCTGGTGCTGCTCCAGAGACCGGAGACACTGGAGAGCACGTAATTCCTGCCCAAGCTCTGACCACAACCCAAACACTCACCAGACCCTGGCTCTGCTGGCTGCTGATAACAGAGCAGTTCCACCCCAGCTCCCTGCAGCCCTTTCTAACCTCCACAGAATTCCACACCAGCTGGTATTGAATCCTGCAAGGACATGCACACAGCAACACTCCCGACTGCCTGTGGCTCAGGAGGCCATTTGCCTGTTAAAACTAATTTGTTTGGAGAGCTGCCAGGAATCTAAACTGACATTTCGTTAAACCCACTGCCTGTGTTAAAGGGGTAGCTCAGCATCTGAGAGGAGCTAAAATTTTAGCTAAGTAGCATTCAACTATAGTCGATTTAATTGAGAGGGGAAAATGCTTTTAAGAGGCCAACAATCTCTTTATGAGTTGTTCTAGTCCAAAATCCATAGGGGCAGGCAAACGTTTGTGTTACTCTAACAATAGCTAAAACACTCACTTTTCTAGGAGGGAAAAGAGAATTTAAAAAAACAGATGTTACCCTTTCAACAGCCCGATTAAATATGTAAAATCAGAAATATTTTGTCCGAATAAATATTGTAACTAACAGTTTGTCAAAAAAAAAGGTGGAAACTAGACAAAGACGTAACAACATTGCTTCTCAGACCGAAGATAGTAGTGAAACGTTTGCTTTAAGGCAATTATACAAATTATTAGTGCATCCCAGTGGTTTCAGTAAATATCAGAAGTTCTTTAATGTGACATGAGTGTTAGCAAACTCCCTAAAGTAGCACTGTGTTTGGTATTTTATAACAGACGTTTGTTCCTCAGCTTGGAAGTCTGCAATTTTGTCACAAATACGCTCTTGAAAACCATTGCAGAACTGGATAAGCTACAGGAAAATGCTGTATCCTACAAAATTCAACAGTTTATCATTTTAGCCAATAAAATTTCAGCTAATATAAGCAACTGGATTGAAAAAAGGAACTGGGATTAATTCATGTAATGATGACAGGCTAGGACTGTGTTTATATTAAAACAAGAAAAAATTTCCTTGATAAAACTCACTGATTTGGAGAAGCCTCTGCTTTCTATAAATCTGTCCACTCATGCAATACAGCACCTTTTGAAAAAAAAAGTTTAAAACATGAGAGCAGTACTCACTTGTAAATTCTTCCTGTTGCTATCTACCTCAGCTCTCCAGTTGTTGGAAAGAAATAAAATCACACTGTTGAGTAAGAAATACTATAGAAACCATACTTTAAAAAAAAAACATAAATCAACAATACTCTGCTTCCACAGCACCTACATTGATACTGCCATGCTGGGCAATCTTGCCTTAGAGAAGTAACAGACAAGATACTCGTAGAACTGATTTTTTTTTAATTATTGCCTATTTTTATCAAAGTTGAGAAGCAATCGTTAAAAAACCTATTTACTGACTTTGGAAACAGAAATGGTTAAACAATTTTTTTCTAGTCTTACTCATACAAAATAACTATGCTTCAGCTCTGGGCATGCTGTGCATTCAGCCTCCCAAATGGCTATAAAAGTGGTTTGGAGAAAAACTGAATCTGATTGCAGTTTGTTACAGATGATCCAACAATGCAGACACATTACCATGGCCATATTAATTGTATCTAACTTTGAATTTGCCTCTCTGAGGCAGAGATTTACCCAATGACCCCCAGAGCCCCTTTCATCGTAAACTATGCTGTGATTCTATGAATGGGAACTGAAAACACATGGCAACACCTTTTCTTTTTTTTTTTAATGTCAATGTATCATTCTTCTATTTATAACTCAATAGTGCCCTCTGCTGATGCTTTCCTGCTTGGTTATTTGTAGCGAAAAATTGTGAGGGTATGCTATGGGAATGTGTTAACACTTTTCCTGCAAATGAAGGAAGGAAAATCGCAGAATGTTTTTGTTTCATATTCAGTCAGCACAGGGCAGAGAATGTAAGTGATCAACACCTTTACCAGGTCTGTTTGGATATTTAAGGTCAAAGCAGGTCTCTTCTCCCTCTGCCATTAAAATTTAGGAGAGTTCACAGCAGCCTTCAGAGCTACAGAACAATCCTACCTAGAACAGATAAAAACCTCCAGAAAGAACTACCAGCCTCCCCTGCTACAACAAAAGCAGGTGCATGCAGGTAACTTGAAAGAAGATATTAAAAAGGTTATGATAGAGAAACCCCTCAAACATGGAATATCAGAATCAGCAACCATCCATCTCCAGCTGCCTGAGCTGTAGTTTAACATACAGAAAACTGTGAAAGTGACAGAGAAAGAAACTTATTATAATCTCTGGTAAAGAGAGGCTTTTAGTGTCAGTTATTGTCATTACCCTTGGCAGAGTCTGCTTAGGAGTGCAACATCAAAACTGTTTTTAAGACACAGTTAAAATGGATGTATGTACGAAACAAACATTACAACACACAACAGAAAGGCAGCTTCTCCAAACATTTGTCAGGATTATTACTGGCTATTTTAGAAGTTTCTCAGTTGTGTGAGAATTAAATTTTATTAAAACTGCTATAAAGGTTTGCAAAACATAGTCTACTTAAATTTAATTTCTAGGCAAAATTATTCTTTTTTCCATTTTTTACACTAATTTCTAAGCTTTGAAGTGCTCTGCAGAAGTGTTTTGTCTTATTTTAGACATACCATTGCTAAATCTGTTTTTTTTCTTTTGTTTTCCTACAGTCTCAATGGCCAGTAAGAGTTCCTACTGAACTGACTGCATTCCCTAGTTTATCAGTAATAATAGCTTATTGCCAATCACCATGACTGAACTTTTCTTAGGGCAAGTTATACAAGTTTTTTCATAACAGAGGTAAGATATCAGGAAAGTGACATGGCCATTCACACGTGCATGAATTCAAAGGATTTCAGATATCCTTCAGAGTGTTTAAATGTCTTTCACAAACATCTGTTTACAAAGAAATGCTCTGTTTACACACCCATGGAAAGTAAAAATTACACTAAAGAAAGGTAAACCCCCATCTTTTTCTGTGTACTGCTGAATGGGATGGAACAGCAAGGGAAATTCAGGCTAAAATTTTGGAAGAAATCCAATAGCAAAGTTCAGCAATGAAACTGATCGCCACAAGGGTTGAAAAGTTTCCATCACTACAGTTTCAGGCAGATGATTATCAGTGTTGCACTCCTCAGGTACAGCTTCTGCACAAAATGGCAGAGCTAAATCAAGAAAGAAACCTGTTTTTTTAAAGTTACATTAGAAAACACAACGACCCTTGGCACTGTTAAAAAAATGACTCAATATTAGAAGTACATCTGACTAAAAAATGTGAGAATATGGTTTGTTGCTTGAATTGTGTTATATTTTATTAACACAAAGGAATTATGCCTAAACAATAATTAGTTATTAACTAGTTAAAGGTGTTTCTCTTAGAAGTTTTGTGTTCCCAGCACATTATGAATTACCATAAATGCACCCTGAAATTGCAAAATAATCTGCTAAGGTGCAATAGTGAGATAACAAGAAGGTGAAAGCTGCACCTTCCTTCATTTGAATGGTCTGATCCGTATGCACGTATAGTCACTTGACAGATATAAATAAACTTTTACTAGTACTTGCAGAGGCAACATAGTCCTGAGAGTTTCTTTACTGGCTTCTGAATCAACAAAATTCTTGACTGAGTTCCAGCAGTAGCTCTCTCAGTGGTAATGTGCAAGCCGGAAAAAACACAACTTGACTTTCCATCGCAGGCTGAGCTTGCAGCTAGAAATGGTTTTATTTATAAACACACTGCAGCATGGGTGGCAATTCCAGCAGCAAGGACTACAAGGCACCAACACCACCTGACTGCTTTGGCAAATGAAATCAGCTCAGAACTCCAGGCACAGATCAACATGCCTCTTACTGAGAGAGAACAATTTAATTCCTTACACTATTCCATCTTACCTATTTTGAGGATGGTAGATATTGTTCTATTAAATGCAAATCCCAAAATTTCCAGGCAGCTCACAACACAGCATTTCTAGTGTAGTAGCTTTCTACTGCTGTGCCTAGATTCCATTAACAACACTGATTGAAAATACTAAATCCAATACCTCCCAGTATAACCACCCTGACTTATCAGGGAATACCAGTTTTAGAAGATGCTGTGAGAAAGGGGAAGGAATCCCTGAAGACTTACAGTTGTACTTTTTTTTTTCTCTCTAAGTGTGGTTACCTGCTTTTGGGAAGTTGCATTTAACAGGTACTCAGTTAAATTACTTTTAAATCAATATTTCTTGCCGCTCACACATCACCATTATCCACTTGCCACATGGCTTAAGGAGTTGAGCAAGAACATTTACTCAGAGCAATACGTGGAAACAGGTTTCAAATGATCTAGTGAACCATTCCTTAGTGAACATCCTTGCATCTTAAAATAACTTCTGCTTCTGGCTGATAACATTTACTGGTTCTCTTCCAACCTAAGGCCTTAATTCAAGAAGATAGCCAGGCTTCTGCTTAGCCCAGAATCAATGGCTCTACTTGCATGGATCAAGTTAATTGTAAACTTACGTGTTGATAGGAGATATGAAAATAGGCTTCAAGTGTGGCATCCATCCACATCACTTCTCAAATCACCGAACAAAATGTCCCTGGCCTTCCAAGAAGAATGTGGATATAAACACATCAAGTGCTAGGCAGAAACACAGAACAGACATTTCTTAAATAAATTGATAGCTAAATACACATTGCGCTATTACACTGGAGTTTTAAAGTAATCTGATTAATGTTTTTCATCCCCAATGTAAGATGATAAAAAACAGTTTTGCATTATTAGCAAGATGCATGTTGAGACATGACATAGAATCATTGGCATAAAGGCCAAGTTTGAAAAGTGCACATTATCTTCTTGGGATGAAATAAATTGCAGATAATATTCCTACTTTACAACTAGTAATTAGATTCTGTAGAATAATAATTTCCATCTTGAGTGGGAAAGAAATTAGAGTTATTATTTTTCTCTCCCATATATTTATTGTCTTTTTCCTTGGAGCAAAAGTTATTAGCGTGCCCAAGAAAGATTAATGACTTCTATCTTAAAAGTGAGAGATGTTAATGAAACATTGGGGAGGAGCAAACTTGACCAGATCATTCAGATCGCATCTGGCAGGATAAGACTCTGCCCACAAAAAGTAAGGATGTTGATCTGTTTAAACACTGTCACTTTTAGTGCTTAAACAAAAGCAGAAAGGGTTCTGTAAGAGAAAAAAAACCAAAGGAGACATAGAAGAAAAGCAAATTACCAGAGAAAGGATTTTTGATGTTAGATACATGAAAATCAATGTTTTTTTCTATTTAATTCCTATGTATAGAAGTCAGTATAGAGTTTATGTTATAAATCACAATAACAAAAAGGATGTTAGAACAACCAGTCACCTCCAGGAAACAGAGAAAGATTTGTTGACATATTCCCAAAAGCTTTCTCCATCTTCAGGCTGATTCTCAGGCTTCATCCTTACTGAGAATTTCAGCGCAAGTGTTCACTGTTATTTTTGGAACTGACTTCTGCACTCAAGTCCTTGCTTCTATAATGTGTTTTCCCTTCCTTAAGCTTTCTGTTAAAAACTTGGGTTTTAGAGAGCATGCACGGATTTCAGAATGCAAAGAATTGTTTTAATAGGGATATAACACAAAGAGGATATATTTTAAATAAGATTAAGTTCCTCCACTACTTTCTAACATTTTCAAAAGTACGATTATACTACCAGAAGACATTGATTTCTATATTTATTCTGTAGTCTTTTCTTCCCATTTTCAGTACACAAATAACATTCTATTGAATAGGGAAAGTATTTTATTCTAAGCATTTTATGAAAAACAACCGTCATTATCAAATGCCAACATTTTATGGCCAAGTACCTGTCAAAAAAAACCCCAAAACATCTCATGTATACTAATTTAATCAAAAACACCAGAGGATGATGGAGATGCTAGATCTCAGTGTTCTTGGGTTAGCTACTAATATTTCCATTGAAGCATTAACATGATTTAATGTGTTAGAAATGTACTGTTCACTTCAAAGAACATGGTATCAGAACTCAGAAGTCCTCTTGGAAGAAAGCTTTAGCAAGGAATAATCAGTGTAGTCTCCACCTCAAACTTTTGTTTCTTCTCAGTTTTCTTCTGAACAAGTGCAAGCTTTTTTAAACTAAGTATTTCTAAAAGAGAGAGGATACAGAATGGGAAAATTCCTGAAGTTCATCACAAGTAAACTAATAAAAAATTAATATATCTCTCTAGGTGCAACTCTGTTTAAAGTCTTAAAAACACCAATTTTTCCTAGTAAACATTCTATTCCAAAAATCGGTGATACTTTCATTCGTTACATTTCAGCATTGCAATGTCATCTGATACCTCTACAGCCTTTTGTGTAATCCTCACTTGCCCTATTAATTGCTGATACGCATTTTAAACCTGTAACGCTGAGGCATAATCCCTAAAAACAGCCTTCACCAGGAAGAGAAAGGAGGGGGGGAATAATCGGCCTTTGCCCAGTAATTCTTTGTATATGAGGTGTTTATCATTCAAATAAAATAAATCATTGAACAACTCCGTGGTTATCAATCACATCTTCCTGGAACAAGTAACACGTTTGACATGTTGGAAAACACTAAGCCAAAGACAAAAAGATGACTCCAACAGGAAAATGCAAAGCTATAAACAGAGAAAATATTGAACTGCAGAGTGTGAGTCCAAATCCTCTGTAAACAGAACGCTGGATAGTGACTGTGAATAGGAATCATCCTTGTGCTTGCCAGAAGGTGGCAATAATGACACTGTACTTGCGTGGACAGCTTTATATTTAGAAAATTGGGGAGGATTTAAGCATTAAAAATTAATAGAATTGCATTTGTATTCCTAACTTTTTATGACGCTCTTCATTTCCCACTAACCCCAGAGGGGACAGAACGAAAGTCTCCTACATCCTACAGCTGCCTCTAAAGTTTTCTAAGAGAAACTCTACGATGCAAAGCAAAGCCAAGACTGGACTTTTCCTCTGATAAATTTTTTTAAACCACACTTTTATAGCTACTAAATGCACTACAGAAGTGGTAGATGGCTATCTGTGCAAAACCTAACAAAAACTGAACAAACAATTCTGTAGATTTAGGTGACCATCCAACTCAGTAGAACATAATTATGTTTATCAGATAAATAAGGCAAACATAATTCTTTGAAGAAGCATGAACGAAAAGTAGTAACAAAAGCTACTAATCCTTTTATCCAGCATAAAATAATGCAGCTTTTAGTAGCTATACAAAATATTTCTCAGTCTGCCAAAACATGACACCTTCTTAACGATCCAAGTAGTAAATTAAATTTCCACAGTAATAAAATCCAATTAAATAAAAACAAAAGACAGCAGGATAAAACAAGCCTCGTTTCTTGAAATGTGCCTAAGCACTCATAAAGTGAAAAAAAGCAGCTCTTTTCACTAGAACAATAATTTACACACTAAAGAGATTCTACATAGCCAATAGTGACTTATTGTTATGAGTGTATATGGAAAGAAAAGGAGTCTTCCTGCTTTAAGCTATATAAAAGTCAATAGTATAGTAATAAAATTTTAACTATTTAAAATGTGTGTAGTAGGTTTGTACCAGGAAGCAAGAATTGTTTTCCCTCTTTAACTTTGGCTTAATATTCTTAAGGTCTGACCCTATAAAATCTTTCATTAAAACTAGTTTTCTGTCCATGAGGAAATCTAGTTTTCTACAGACACTGGTGAACAAATACATCAGGAACAGGTTGCCTTTTCAGCCCAAATAGCTTCAGCATTAACTAAAATATCTAAAAAGTAGTTTATTTCTGAAAAATCAGCCGATAAATCAGAAAACTAGGCTTAGGAACTCTATTAATTAGCATGTGGCCCTACATAACATTGGTCCTGGCATGTTTCTAGTGCAAAAAATGCACACTCCCTCCCATAAATTTCAACATCACTCTGCTTTCCTGCCACATTTCTCTAAAATAGGTATTTATGGCAGAAATCTACTCAAAGAGTAGGAGGAATACCTGTTACAATGTATTGGAGCAGGTAACTCAGTTCAGAATAATTAATGCATAAAGAAAAATCTGAAGGTCACATTCAAAACGTTAAGTAATTAAAAATGCTACTTACTTTGGCTTCACGAAACAGGTGACACTGCAAGTCCGCTAGTCATTACCACTATAATATATAGTATTATAGTAATTCATACTTATTTTTAAAATAAAATAAACTAATTTAATGCCTTACAGTTGTGACTGTCAATTCATCCAAAATTTTGTATTCCGTGGATGATTAGCTAGAGGAGAAAATTAAGTTTGCTTTAGGGTTTATTAGGCTGTGTAAATAATGTAACAGGGGTATTTTTGGGTTTTTTTAACCATTTCAGTAGAAATGTGTCTGAGGATCTTTTAGTCTCACTACGCTATTTTTTTCCCTTGGTACAGCTGCAAAAATGACCAAGATGGGTCACAGGTTACTGTGCTTGCTGTGTTTGATCCAAATATGCAACGTGTCTGCAACTATAATTGGAAAAACACAATTTAGGAGCCCAATTGTGTCATTCCTTCTTTACTTTACACCTCTCTATGGCTGAGTCCCTCACACAGACGGGGCTCCAACGCCATCAGATTCAGTATTTGTCATTAAAAACACTCACCTAACTGGAATATAGTCGGCCCAGCTGCGGCTGGAAATTTGCAAATATGCTGAGGTAGTCGGATAACATCAATTTGGATTTACACATTGGTTTCCCACGAAGATGGGGAAAACCCGCGCGTTCTAACGCGTTTATTTGACAATCTTTTGACGATTTTGAGACGCCGTGAGGAGAGGCGCCGCCTGAGGGAGTCGCGCTCCAAAGCCCAGGGAGCACCCAGGTAAATCTACACGGTTTACCGGTGGGTGCTCGTACACACAAACACTCAGCACTGCCTTTTGGTGTTATACAAGGGTATATACACCCATCCCACGGCTCGGCGTGTGATTTATGTCAGAACGAGCGGGCACCGCCCTCACACCGCCCCGGGGGCGGCTCCGCCGCGCTCCGCTCCGCCCCGCTCCCGAGCACGTCCGGGTCGGGCGCTGCCGTGAGGGGAAGTGCGCGCGGCGGCTCCGGCCCGGCGAGCGGCGGCTCCGGCAGCGCTGTCGCCAAGATGTCGCGGGGCTCCATCGAGATCCCGCTCCGGGACACCGACGAGGCGAGTCGGGCGCGGGGAGGCGGCGGGGAGGGGAGGGGCAGGGAGGGCGATCCGTGCCGGGGCCGCCGCCGCCCGTGGTTGTGCCCCGGGCTCGGGGCGCGGGCGTCGCTCGCAGCCCCGTGCCGGGGTCACGGCTGTGGGTCCGGCCGCGTTCGCTCCGCACTTCGGTGTGCCAGGGTTTTTTGGTGTTCCTCAAGCAGCGCATAGACACCGGCGGGGCAGAGGACCCACTCTGTAAAGTTATTTCACCGTGGGTCTAGAAACTTATTTGTGGCTGCCATTGAGGTTTTAAGTCTCACAAAACTACTTTATTCTGTGGAGTTTACATGTTCAAGGGCTTTTTCTTCTGTGACGGAAATTTCTGCCTGAGATGTCAACGTGAATAGCGATCTTGGTGGTGCTGTTCAGGCTAGGACTGCTTGGATCCCAAAGTTTTGAATTAATCACTAGAGAATGCTATAAAATAACCCTTCCTCTCCTCCCCACCCTTTTTTACTTCCATGTTTATTTGCTGTGTTGGTAATGTCTATTTCTCATTAATAACTATTTTAGTTGGTGGATGAGGGTCATTATCTGTCAAGCAGGAGGTACTGTGCAAGACAAACTCGAAACTAAAATGAGCAATAGTTAAGCTGAAATATTTTTGCTGGTACTCTGAAGTCTTGCATAGTCAGAACTGTAAGTCTTTATAAGCTGGATTGCTCTAATTCAGCCTACAGAGGAGTCCCGGCGTTGGTAATCAGGGTACAACAACTGCGCCTCTTTCTTGCTGTAAGATTAACTTGTAACGCAGATGACTAATTATTAAAGGCAGCATGGCTGAGGAAGGTGAACTAATAAGCAGTTAAATTGTGTTCCCAGATATCCCGTCTGGGGAGTACCTCTTCCTTTCTTCCTCGTTTTATAATGTCAGAAGATTAGATCAACATTGGAGAGGAGTACTCACAAAACAGTGCTTGAACGATGAAAAGTTCTTGATATCATTTGCTGGCCATGGCTACAGTTGTGAATATTGAGAAATTTAGCTGCTTCAATAGTCTCTTAATTTCCTAGGGCATAAAGATGACTTCACAAAATTGCAGGAATCTAAGCCTTAGGTATTGATTTTCTGACATCAGATGACTTGGAAGATTTTGACTCTGAAGTAGATCTCTATATTACTTGTAGGAGAAGTTTTAGAAAATCAGCAGTGTGCAGTCAAGTTGATTATTAGCTGATTCTGAGCATGAAGTCTGTAGTGAAAGAACTTTAGTTAGGATCTCTGCTTATTCTCCCTCACTGGTGTCCCAAACATTGGGTTGCCTTTTCTCTAAAGAGAGGCCGTGGCTTTTATCTTGTACAGAATGCAATACATTGTCTCTTCTTTCTTTGTCCATAACCTTGTTTAAACACAAATAATTATTTATGTTTTGTGCTCTGACATGTCCAGCTTCCTTTGAGCTCAGTGATAGGCAGTGTTTTTAATGCTTTGTGAAAAGGTGATCTGTCTTGTTTGGTCCTAGGTTATCGAGCTTGACTTCGATCAGTTGCCTGAGGGTGATGAAGTTATAAGTATACTGAAACAGGAACACACCCAGCTGCACATATGGATTGCCCTAGCGGTCAGTATAGATACAAATTGTGTATTTAAATATTGTATTCACATAATCAGATCATAATTTCTACTTCCTTACTCTTATGACCAGTGATAACTGAATTCTGAACAGGAACCTTATGGGGTCATTCAGTCATTGATGTTTCTGATTGACATATGCGTATTAAGATTTTAATTTCATCTCTTTTTCCTGAAGCAATGCCTCTTGAGGTTTGCTTTCTAAGTTTTTTTTTCCTCAATCCATAGTTTTCCTGGTCTATGCCTTTGATTACGTGCTTCATAAAAAAGGAGGGGGCAGTATCTATACTGTGGAAAGTGTGGTTAAATGTCAAAAAGTCAAAGAAGTTCGGAGGGAGACCAGTGGATTCTTCACTTATAAATAGCTCCAAAACTTGTGTTTTAAGGTGGTGAGGCACTGGCACAGGTTGCCCTGAGAAGCTGTGGATTCCCTATTCCTGGAAGTGTTCAAGGGCAGGTTGGATGGGCCTTTGAGCAACCTGGCCTGGTGGAAAGTGTCCCTGCCCATGGCAGGGGGATTGGAATGAGATTATCTTCAAGGTCCCTTCCATCCCAGGCCATTCAGTGATTCTAGGACAGAAAAATATTTGGCATTATCAGAATACCTTTCTCTGGTTATATCTACTTTTATTTCTGATTTATCCCTACATCCTGGAAAAAGAGTCTGTGTGGTATCTAAAGCATCAACTTGATATGTTGTGTACTCACTGGGGTGGCATTGTCTGTTAAAACTGTGTTTTGTAGCTGGAATACTACAAGCAAGGCAAAACAGAAGACTTTGTGAAGCTGCTGGAAGCCGCCCGCATCGATGGCAACCTGGACTACAGAGACCACGAGAAAGATCAGATGACATGTCTGGACACTCTGGCAGCCTACTATGTACAGCAGGCTCGGAAGGAGAAGAACAAAGACAACAAGAAGGAGCTCATTACCCAGGCCACCCTGCTGTACACTATGGCTGACAAAATCATCATGTACGATCAGGTAAAACCGATATCTGATCAAAAACCCATTTTTGTAAATTAGTTGTTGTAAAGAAAACAAGTAATTCACTAAGAAGAAAACAAAGGTAATTCACTAAAGGGAAGATAGAAACTGCTCAGGCTTTAAAGTCACATGTAAGCAAAACTTGTATCTGAAATGTGTGTGGTGCCACCAGGAATAATTATCTCTAGCTTGGCACACCTGATAGAACTACTTCAGTCAACTTTGGAGGTTAGGAAGGAAGCTTGATCTCTAGCTTGATAAATGTAAGAGAAACAATTTGATTGTGAAAAGCATTATAAGGCAGGTAATCTTTCACATAGTCCAAACTTCTTATTTTACAGACATAAATGTGTTGCAAATTCTTTTCCTTGTCTAGAATCACTTGTTGGGAAGAGCCTGCTTTTGTCTGCTTGAAGGTGATAAGATGGACCAAGCTGATGCACAGTTCCACTTCGTGCTCAACCAGTCTCCAAATAATATTCCTGCCCTTCTTGGTACGAGTTTACAGATATTTGTAAAAACCCGGTCTCTGTGGTTGAGTTTTGGAATGAATTGTGTGCTTAAGAAGGTGTGTTTAGAGAGAATGTGATCAAGACACACATGACAGGGACTAATTCAAATTTGGGAAGTATACATAGGTGGAAGAGCTGGGAAAAGTGCCATGCTAACTGGCATCTTCTGAGGCCCATGGGCAGACATCCAGTCTGGTTATTTATGCTTCCCTGATGATGGCAATGAAGCTGGACACTCTGTTAAGGGCGAAGTTACTGCTAGTCAGGGGTCAACAGACTGTAACTTGTAATTTAAGTTGTTCACTGGTCTTAGTAAGTGTCTTTCCTCTGGACCAATAAGGATTTAAGTTTCTGCAGAAAAATATGAAAATGTAAATTTAATACGTTTTCATGTTTGTTTTATCATATGCTTGACATCATCAAAGGTGATAAAAGTTGTATTTGTCTGAATTTTCTTGTTAGTTTTTGACTGTAGCTTTTGAAAATGGCCACAGCACAAGTTTACCAGCTAATACTTGAGCTTCTGGTTTTTAACTCTTTGGGTTTATTCCTTGTATGTTCTAACAGGTAAGGCATGCATTTCTTTCAACAAGAAGGATTATAGAGGAGCCCTTGCCTACTACAAGAAAGCACTGCGTACCAATCCAGGCTGCCCAGGTAAAACAGAAAGTATTTGCTCTGCTTGCAAACTAACTCAGGTCTTCCCAATTCAAATTCAAAGGCCATTTTTATGGTCTGTATCTGTCAAAGGAATCCCAACCTCCATTATAGAGGTATTTAGGCATTCATTGACTTGAACTGTTTCTTAAATGTTAGAGAAGGAAGTTGTGTTTAGGAAAATACTGTTCTTTTTTTACAAGTATTACCTTTTAAAGAGGTATTAGAAAATGAGATTTTGCATGTAAGAGAAATTAAAGTTGTATGGGGAGGGAGAGAACTGTTCAAGGCTCTTGCAGAATTTCTCTCTCTCTGAGCTCTTGGAATAAGGCTTCAGGAATGATATAACAATAATGGAACAAGACATAAAAAGTAAAATTCTACCTGTAGTGCATGATGTGAGTTTTCCTGGTGTTGTATTACTTTGCTTATGCAAAAATCAGGGACAGTGATGGCTAATGGCTGTAAAAATGATACATGGGATTTAGATACATTAATTAAAGGTATTTATATTAGGATCATGAATACTTGGAAGTCTTTTGAGAGATGTAATAGACTTTGCCATAACCTTTCTGAGAAAAGGTTTACTGCAAAGTTGATGTGTGTTCTGTGGTTCGCTTTACCATGAGAATGATTGCTACAAAAGCCTTACTTTTCAACAAACATCTTTTCCCCTTTTTATTACAGAAAAAAGTTGAAATTGCTCTTTATAAATTCTCTGTACTCTTAAATCACAAGCAGTCTGAAAGGGCAATATGATGTGAATTTTCTGTATTAGTCCATATGTACATGGTCAAGGAAGTTGGAGGATGATAAACAGCGTGTGAATCAGTTGATCATTTGAGGAGAAATGCCAGCTGACTTGTTTATTCATCTCTATTTTCTGAAGGCCTGCTAGTTTTGGGTGAATTTAACCTACCTAGGAAATTTCCAGCCTTTCCATCTGGCAGTTTTTAAATGCTTTTCTCTATTATTTTTTAATACATTCGCATAGAACTATTTTTTAATTTGTTTAGTATTGGAGTCTGTGGGAGAAAGATCAGTGTTCTGGGGTTTATGAAGAAATAAAGTCTTGCTAATACATTCGGGTTCATTTTGTGGCCAGCCAAGTATGGCCTGCTGCCTTGAAAAATAGCAAATCATTAGATGGCTTTACAGGCTTTAAGGAGCTATGAAAAACCATGCTTTCACTCCAGGTTGTGAAAAAAAGGCGTAAAGTTGAAACTTTGGGATTCTGAATGGTGTCATGTTGTTCTCTAGCCGAGGTTCGATTGGGAATGGGCCACTGCTTCGTGAAACTGAACAAGCTGGAAAAAGCTCGCTTGGCCTTCAGCAGGGCTCTGGAGCTGAATTCCAAATGCGTCGGGGCCTTGGTTGGACTGGCTGTTCTGGAACTCAATAATAAGGAGGTGGGTCTGACTTAGCAGGAATCCATGCTTAGTTTACTGTCTTTTAGCTAAAAAAAGCAAATTTTTTATCCTTTCAAAGATAGTCCAGTTTTGAAATGGGTAATAGCTTTTATGGTTAAGTGATTTAAAGTCTGTGCTACTATTGAATGATATCATAAATATGTGCTTGTGATGTAAGCAGCACATTCTGAATAGCTTTCTTCTGTTGTTAAAAATCTTCAGTTCTGTTATTTATAGAGGAGTTAGGTACAGAAAAACAGTGCTAGGTTAACAATTTTACTTAAAATAATAAAAATCCGTGGTGAGATACGTGAAGGAAGGTCAAGGTAAAAGACATATTTGCAGGAGGTTAGAGCAAGTGTTTTAGAAGTTTAGGAGTTAGGAACAAGTTTTCAAACAAGTTTCAAAGTTATATTCAGGCATGCATGGTGCATGGTAAACCAAAGAGTAGGCAAGGAGAAATTTTAACTGGGCTGATAAAACTACAATTAAGCGGTGATCCACCCTTCTAGGTATTGTATCACTAGAAAAATACACATGCAAATACAGCTTAGTTGGGATCATAACTTTGTTAGCATGGATTAACCGTCTCAGATATTATCAGTGGACTATGACACCTCTAGGTGTTTAAAAAATATATATTGTTACATAATTGTATGTGGCTCAAACTTAGTGTGCTGCTATCTATAGTTCCCTAGAAAGATCTTTTGTTGACACAGGGTGTCTGAAAATTTCTTGGTTTACTACTTAGTATGGAAAAAAAATAACTGTTAAGACTTCCATGAAGAAACTAAAAAAAATTTGGCATAAGAGGTTTTTTTCTTAAAACTACATGGAGAACCAAAAATTCTCTATAGTCAAATTTTAATAAATTCCACAAGTGAAAAATTGATGATATCTGGTATCTTTCTTCTTCTTTTCCGGAGGATCTTTTGACTGAAGTCAAGAGATGAGCCCACTCACCTGAAGCTTCAAAAAGCTGTGATTAAAAGCTGAGCCACTCAAAGATGTTTTGCGTTCTTTCTAAGAAATTCATCATCTGTGCTTTACTTCAAACTGTTTTCACAACTTTGTAGTAGAAGTTGGTATGACATTGAAGAGTTGACATAGGGAAGGGAGAACACTGAGGAAAAGATTCTGAGTATCAAATTAATTGGCATCTTTTCTGTGCTTAGATACTTCTAATATTTCTTCCTCCTAGAAGATTTTATGATGTTATACCAGGGTTGAGATCACACTGTGCTCTCACTGAGGTCTGTCTGACCTCTGTTTCTCTTAAATGAAAGCACTTAGAGCTTTGGGACCTCTACCCATCTGCTGGCTTTGGTTGAAGTTGGATATGAGACTCAAGTTATTGGAGAAATTGGACAAATGCATAGTGTGATTATAAACCACGTTTGCCTTTGAAAATTAAGGCAGGAATTATTCAATATCTCCTAATCCGGGTATATTGTTATGCTAGGTTTGGAAAGACTGCACCTGTTCAAACTGAAGTTGGTTTTTTAGCTGCCTTCATGTTACGTTTTAACCTCTTAAAACCTAGTCTGTTCAATAAGACAGCTTTCTGCTCATCATCATTACAAAGCAAAGCACAGCTGTTAGATGATTTCTTGATACCGTTTTTGGGGTTTCTGTTCAGAAATAAGTACAGATTAAGCTGACATGCTTGTGATATAGATTTCACAGGTATCCTAAATAAAGAGCAACTATTTTATCAGTTGTGGATTTGAACTTGTAGGTAAGTCACATTTTTAGCCACGAGAAGCTTTCTTTAAGTGTAAAGTTTCTTGAGAAAAGAATCAGTTGATGCAATGATGTACTTACATAAATACTGCAAACTTCTATCATTTTTTAAAATGAGATCTGAAGTTGTTGTTTAGAATTTGAACATGCAAATATCGTCATTCCACTGTTGAATGAATTGGGTAAAACACTGAAACCTAATCCAGACAGGCACTGGGGACACTGAACAGTAGAAGGAACAGAAAGAAGGCTGTCAGGCTGTGAGTGTGACATGTCAAAGGACATCAAGACTAAGTCTTTTGGGTTTTTTTGATTTTTTTTTCCTAGAAAGTCCTGCTCTGCTCTTTTCCATCCCTGTGTGGTAGCTTCATTTTGCATTTTCCACCTGTATGCTGCAGGAAGAAAAGCCGGTAGCTGAATTTAGGTTTTTTTGTGAGCTCGGTATGGTGTTGTCAGAAATCCTGAGCAGCCTGGACTGAAGAATAGTTTTGAAGTTAATAAAATACATATATTGAGGTCCTGCTCATACCTGTCAATGTTTCGTTTAGGCTGATTCCATCAAGAATGGTGTTCAACTCCTCTCTAGGGCTTACACAATTGATCCCAGTAATCCAATGGTGTTGAATCACTTGGCTAATCACTTCTTTTTCAAGAAGGTAAGAGATCTCTGAAATTTTACCGTTAAATCCTTGATAACCTCTGAACAGCAAGAATTCTGGTGTTAGATTCAAACTCATTTCATCAAGTGCCTAATATCTGTTAATCTAGATGGACAAGTGTGAGGTTTTTGGCCTGAATTTTGTATAAACCTTTCTCAAGAAAACCAGGAAAAGGTACACTTATTTCTTCAGTCAAAATCACCTTTGTGTCGTGAAGGGGTTTTGGGTTTTTGATTTTTGGGATTTTTTTTTTTTTTTGGTTGGCTGGTTGAGTTTGGAGTTTTCACTGGTTTGTTACTCCCCCCTCCTCACTCTTCCATGCTTTAAAATATGAAATAGAGAAAAGAATAGTAACGGCTAAAACCGAACCTGTTGTTATTTAGTCAGTGCTGTGGCTAAAGCTTTGTTATATTTTTCAGCTACTCATATTTAAATCGTAGGTCACTTGGCCATAAATAAAGTGAAGACTTTCAAATTTCATTTAACTTCCTTTTTTTTTTCCCAGGACTATGGTAAAGTACAACACTTGGCTCTTCATGCTTTCCACAACACAGAAGTGGAAGCGATGCAGGCAGAGAGCTGTTATCAGCTGGCGAGGTCTTTCCATGTGCAGGTAGGGCAGTTTTTAAAAGTCTCCTTTGAGCTCACACTTTAAAAAAAGTCTCAGTTATAACAGTTCATGCAAAGGTTGCCTTTAAAAACACTGACTGTTCTTCATTTAATTCCTTTTGATTAGGAAGATTATGATCAAGCTTTCCAGTATTATTACCAGGCCACTCAGTTTGCCTCATCTTCTTTCGTACTTCCGTTTTTTGGATTGGGTCAAATGTACATTTATCGAGGAGACAAAGAGAATGCTTCACAATGCTTTGAAAAAGTCTTGAAAGCCTATCCTAACAATTATGAGACTATGAAAATCCTTGGATCTCTTTATGCAGCTTCAGAAGACCAAGAGAAACGGGATATTGCAAAGGTGAGTTTTCGTTCTGCCAGCATCATGTCTTTACATGCAAGAGTAGAACTTGGAAATCAGACTCGAAATCAGATTGTTCCTGAAGTTGAATAAAACTCAGGGTTAGGTGGCTGTAGATGCAGAATATTTCGTATGGGCTGTCATGAGGGATATTCCTGTCTGTGAAGAGTCACAACTTCTGGCCAGAACTGAGACTACACTGGGCTCTGGGTAAAGCATGTCCAGGAATTTGAGAAGCCCTGGCCTCATGTCTGTATTTGGTATGTGAAAAGGGCAGAATTCTTTTCCATATATATATAAAATTCTCTGAAGATGGGAAGTTAGCTCATGATTTCCTGAAGACAGCAAATCAGCTGGTGATTTCCAGGAAACACTTGTCTTGTCTTGGATTATATGGAAGGTCAGTTGTGCCTTTTTTAAATGAAAGGTATTTTAGATCTAATGTTGGGTAGATAAATGCAAGAAATTTTAGACATTTTCTCTAGCTTCTCATGTTGGTGTAATAGCCTTTGCTTCTTTAAGACTTGGAGCAGGTGTTCTGTTCTATGGAAGAATAGAATAAGGAAGGGAAGGAAGGAAGGAAACTAATGCAGATTTATTACTGTGCAGATGTTTAGGATGTTTGCTTCTGCAGTATAATACATCTTTCTAGTGTTAAGGTTAATGCCTTCACTGTTTCTTTTATTTCCAGTTTTTAAAACAGGTTGTGTGTCTTTGAAGTGGCATAATTATTTTCTGCTGTTTTTCAGGGGCATTTAAAGAAAGTCACAGAACAATATCCTGATGATGTAGAGGCATGGATTGAGCTAGCCCAGATTCTAGAACAGACTGATATACAGGTATTATTAATACACACTTGGCGAATTGTTTGTGTGGTTTTCATAAGAGCATGTAGAGGTCATTCTCTTCTTTCGTTCATCCACTTTCTGTTTCTTTCCAAAGGGTGCTCTGTCAGCCTATGGAACAGCCACACGCATTCTGCAGGAGAAAGTACAGGCTGATGTCCCTCCAGAGATCCTGAATAATGTGGGTGCTCTGCACTTCAGGCTGGGAAACCTCGGGGAAGCAAAGGTATGCAGTTACTCACAGTTTGAATGGAGTTTCTTGATCAAACAGGAGTTTTTCTTTGGGGATATTCTGGAGTGCTTCATTCCTCTTTTCTTTCTGTACTTCAGAAATACTTCTTGGCGTCGCTGGATCGTGCGAAAGCAGAGGCTGAGCATGACGAGCATTACTACAATGCCATCTCTGTGACAACATCCTACAACCTTGCCAGGCTCTACGAGGCCATGTGTGAATTTCATGAAGCGGAGAAGCTCTATAAAAACATTCTGAGAGAACATCCGAATTACGTTGATTGTAAGAAACATTTGGTATTTCAGTTCCACAGTCATCCTTATAATACTAAAAATCTTCTGTCTTCTGCTCTCCTTAAGCCTCTCTTCCCTTGTTTTCCCAGTAGTTTGGGGGCTGACCTGTGCTATTTGCCACAAGCTGCAGCACACATCCTGCCCCAGCCTCACCTGTAGCCTTTTCCCTGCTTGTTGTCCATTGTCACCTGCGGATACCTTCCCAAAGCTTGTGGAGATGGGAGAGCTATTTAAAGTGGAGGAAGGAGAATTATGTAACTGATGGATCTTTATTTCTTCGTGATTTTTCAGTTGTCTTAAACTTACGAAGCCAATTTAACACATCTACAATACTTTAACTATTCAAAACCTGCAGTTTCTGTATGGCCATTGTGGGTGCAAGCTCCTCTTCTCATCATATTTCTCACTGTGAATAGAATATGAAAGGTGTCTTAGTGTTTGCTGTCCTTAGCTGATCAAGAGAAAGATTGCTTTTGAAATTCATGTATGGACAGTATTTTCTTTGTTCAAGATGACTTCAACCTGTTCCCTGATTTTTATTTTATTTTCTATTTTTATTTTCAGGCTACTTGCGCTTGGGAGCTATGGCCAGGGATAAAGGGAATTTTTATGAGGCTTCTGACTGGTTTAAAGAAGCACTTCAAATAAATCAGGTTTGTGACCCTATAAGTGTTTAACATTAAAACACTCTAAATAATAAGTTAACTTAAAATTTAATTTTCCTTTTTTGTGCTTTTATTTTGTTTGTTCACATAAACCTAGGGGAAGAAGAGAGAGCTGCCAGATCTGCTCTCTGTGTTTTGTTTGGGGTTCTTTTGAATATGGAATTATGTTTAAGAAGAGTAAAACTTTATACTTGGAAAAGTACCCTTGCAAAGGAAAAGAGTGCTGTTGTAACTTAGAGTGAATTTTTATTTAGGACCATCCAGATGCCTGGTCTCTGATTGGCAATCTTCATTTGGCTAAGCAAGAGTGGGGTCCAGGACAGAAGAAATTTGAAAGAATATTGAAGCAGCCCTCGACACAAAATGATACTTATTCCATGCTGGCTCTTGGCAACGTCTGGTTGCAGACTCTCCATCAACCCACAAGAGACAGAGAAAAGGTAATGGGTATCTCTCTGCCCTGTGTGTGGGTTTGTTTGTTCTTTTTCTGTATGTTGTTAGCTATTCAGAGCCTCTTCATGATGTCTGTTCAGCACCTTCTAGTTCATAAAACCTCTGGGTAGATCTTTTAATACCCCACTGTAGAAGTGAGTGACGAATTGGGGCATTTCTTTCTGCAGGAGAAACGTCACCAAGACCGTGCATTAGCCATCTACAAGCAAGTCCTCAGAAATGACCCGAAGAATTTGTATGCTGCTAATGGCATAGGTGAATATTAGACTCTAGTTTTCCTTCAGAGGTGATCGTATTCTTGTGTTTCAGAGGTGATCATATTCTTAAGTTTCGTGCTTTAATACAGAATTGTTTTTTCGGCGCTGTAGAGTGGAGCCCAGGAAATGGCAGCTATGTCAGGTTTTGAGGGGGCACTTTATTGAGGCAGTATTGAATTTTCTGTGGTGGGAGTGCACAGTGCATGAACCTGGAAGCTCACACTGTCCATGTTCCTCTCCCCACAGGAGCTGTCTTGGCGCATAAAGGATATTTCCGTGAAGCTCGTGATGTTTTTGCCCAAGTGAGAGAGGCCACAGCAGATATCAGTGATGTGTGGCTGAATTTGGCACATATCTACGTAGAGCAGAAACAATACATCAGTGCTGTGCAGATGGTAACGTCTCCACCTCGAACTACATCCTGTCTTGGCTTAGATGACTTCTGGATGTATCTCTGTTGTCAGGGCAGCTGGGAAAGTTTCTGAGCAGTGTTTTACCAAGTTCTAGGCCTATTTCTAACAAGCTGTTGGCTGTCAAGTATAGATTTAGTAACAGCTAAATGTGGGTGAGGAGTAACAAAGTACCTATCAACTTTTATACTGTTTTTGGTAGCAGGTTTAGAATTAGGGTGTGGAATAAATTATTAGGCAGAGGGGTTTCAGTCAGTGTAGTTACTGTATGTGATTTACATTCAGATGTTTCCAAAGTAAGTAAATACAATTTGCTGCTGGGATTTTTTTTTTTTAATAGCAGCAATTCCTATTTTTGTTCTTGTAAATGATCACATGAATAACAACCAGAGCTGTCTTAAAAGCTGACTGTGCCATAATTTCACTCACCACAGTTAAAATCACAAAGTTCAACAAATTCATGTTGAAAGAAATCTCTTGGGGTCAGCTGGTTTGACCTGACCTGCCCAAGCAAGTAAATGTTCAAGTGTCAACCTGTTCTGAGTAAATTGACTCAATTAGCTGATCAAAAGCATACAAATAAGCTTAAAAACACAGCATATGTTGAACAGGACAGAAACCAAGAACAAACTTGTGTCATTTAAGATTGAGTCCTTATTGAGGCTCAAAAACACTTCATTCAGAGCTATTCTGAAGTTTTTTGTCATGCTTAATAAAGAAGTGTTACTGGGCCTTTCTTATATGATCAGGAGCTCAGTAGTCACTGTCCTCCAATGAACTATTGTTAGCAAGCTTTGGCAACACAATCACATTCACTCTGTTGTGCTTGAAGGGGGTCTGTTGTTTTTTTAGCACTTTGTCTATTTTTATTGACAAAAAGCCTAATGAAAATCTCATTTTAGCAGTTGTTTAAGCAGTGAATTACAGTGGGAAAGTGTGTATCACTTTCACCTATCGATTTGGGAGAAAAAATACTTTTTTCGTTTGCTAATTTATTTAAGAAAAGGTGTTCTTAGAAATGTGTTCATTTACTGGAGTGTTTTATAGTTCCCTGGGTTCTGCTATGCAGTGTGAAATATATGATATTGGACTCAAAGGGAGACAAATTGAATTTACTAGCCCAGCTTACTGCAGCCACAATAATTATCCTACTGAGTTCTGTACCCTAAAGCATACAAATCTGAGGCAGGCTTGAGCTAAACACCAAATCTCTGATGCTGAAGGTGAGTGAAAACTGGGTGCTCACAACACAGTGAGATCCAAGAGTAGCAACCTCAGGTGTTACAGTTCAGGGCAGTTTTTCTGTACTTGAGCTGGAAATAAAACTTACTTTGTATTCCTTGCTATTTTGGAGTCTTAGAGAGGGTGAAGGATTCCTTGAAAAAAGAGTATGTCAAACAGAAGGTGCTTTTTACTGAAAATGATAAAGTTTGGTAACTTATAAACCTTTAATTCTAGATGCACAAAACTTATGGTAACAAGTAATCTTTTACACTTTAGAGAAACTGATATCCCTTGGCATGGCCAAGTTCCTCATCTGGGCGGACAGAACAAACTTGATGTTACCTGGAAAGTCTGTTCTGTTTTTTTAAGTAATTACATCAGATATATGGAATTACTATATTAGATCTATTTCAATTGGTAAAATGTCTTGTACGAATCAAGGAAATAGATCGTTTATTCCCCCCTCCATACTGTGGAGAATATTCAAGTGGTCTTAAAATGAGTCATGTTGGTTGGACTTTGTTGCAGTAGATGGTACTTTAAAAAGTATTCTTTTATTTTTAAGACCTATAGAGCCTTCTGGGCTGCAACCAGTTTCTAGAAAAAAGCAGGTACTTGGCACGGAATAGGAGAGAGAGTGTTCCAATCAGTGAAAAGGAGGCATCCATGTAGCATAAAACACTTCTTTGAAAAACAAAAGGCATATTATCAGTAATGCTTTTTAGGAGTAGAAACATTTGCTGGGGTTAGCTAACCAAAATAGCAAACCACCGTCACCTCTTACTTTGTTTTTTTTTTTCCATTTCAGTATGAAAACTGCCTCAGAAAGTTTTATAAGCATCAAAACACTGAAGTGTTGTTATATTTGGCCCGGGCACTGTTCAAATGTGGCAAATTACAGGAATGCAAACAAACTTTGTTAAAGGTATGGATATAGAACATCGTGTATCACAGAATAAAATTACTGTTAGTTGATGCATGTTTGTGTTTCTTTAAATTTGGTGGTCTGGGGTTGAAATGATGGTGTTTATTCTCTGTACGTCATTTCTGTGTCACGTTGTAGCTTCTCTTAAAAACATGGTTTTTTCCAGGCCAGGCATGTGGCGCCAAGTGATACAGTCCTCATGTTTAATGTGGCTTTAGTGCTGCAAAGACTTGCTACCTCTGTCCTGAAAGATGAAAAAAGTAATCTGAAGGAGGTGCTTAATGCTGTGAAAGAACTGGAGCTCGCCCACAGGTAAAGATCATTTATTTCTAATGATTATAATCTATTTTGTTGTGCCCTTACAGTATATTTGCAGCATTGGGTACAAATCTGGTTAGAAGAGCAATCATCTCCTACAAAGCACTGTGTAATTCTAGAGTTTCTAGTAGGAAAACAGAAGATTAGGCCTGACAAAACTGTGTGTGTTCAGACTTTGCCCCAGAGCCAGTTTTGTTTGACCAGGTGCCAATATGTGTTTTTCAAGGAGTTGTTTTGTTATTGCTGTGACCAAGATGCTCTTCTTCCCAGAAATGCGCAGTTGAAAAGATGTTGACAGTTATTCTACATCTTGAATACTATTTTATGACTTCTTTCAAAGCAAACTATAAGGCTTAAAAGCAAATCTGTTTATCTTACATAAGCATAATTAATGACTGGTAGTCTCTTAAAACTAATTTCACCCTCCTTTTGGCAAGTAAAGCCCAAGTACTGTCACAGCTTAAGAACAGAAGCAGTTTCTTTAGTGCACTTGAGATATTTCAGTTCTGTTTAAAAAACAATAATATAGAATTTTGTGCAGACACCAGTGTGATTAATCTGATCCAGTTGTCACCATCCTTGAACAGAGCTTTCAGCCATTTATTCTGCTCCTAGATGTAGCTGGTGCATGATTTGTGCGTTCCTAGCTCTGCTGTTATGTTGAGGATACAAGTTCTAACTTAGATTTAGTGAGAAGCTTGTTATTTATTGTCTTGAAGAAGTTGCATGAATTTATTTTTGCCTATTAACTGAAATTTTTGGAAAATACTCTCCATAGTCTAGGCCTCGAGCAAGGAATTATTTTATTCATATACACAAGAATTTGAGTCTAGCACAAAAACACTTCATTTGAAATGTGTCCGAGGGTATATGGGAAGAAACTCTGGCAATCTTGAAAGTTAAAAGTAATTTTCTCTTAAATTGGAGAAACTTTTCAAAACACCAATCATCATAGCTTACTGAGCTACTTGGAAGTTTGTTGTATTCATGAGGGCTTGTCCACTAGGTCAAGGAGGCTGTTCTGAAAGGATTTTTGAAAAACAAGTTTTCCTTCCTTCTCTTATGCTGAGTTCAAGCTTGTAATCTGTGACAGATAAGGAATCAAGCTGTTGGGGTCAGCAGTGTTCTAACTGGTAGGAGCCAGCAAATGAAACCTCAGAACTCTCTTTAGAATTTTCCCTTTCCAGAGTGGCTTTAGAATGTTTTAAATTTGGAGAACTCTGAATGCACTTTTTAACTGTTAAAAGTTGCCGTATTAAAAGGTGCTGGCACGGAGGAAATTGGTGAGATTTCCTCATCTGATGAGTTTTACAGGTTTGTAATTCAGGAGGTAATGCTTTGTTTTAAAAGACAAAATTGCAATAAATACGTAAATAATGTCATATTTGCTTACTTTGGTTTCTTGTGATTTCCTCCAGGTACTTCAGTTACTTGAGTAAAGTAGGTGATAAGATGAGATTTGACTTGGCACTTGCTGCTACTGAAGCCAGGTAAAAAAAAAAAAAACAAAACACCCCAAAAACAAGTCCTTCACTCAGATTCTAAGTGAAATATTTTTGTCCTGGTTTTTTTTCTTAGATTAAAACTAGATTCCAAAATTTCAGCTGTCAGTTTGTTAGAACAGTAGAAATACAAGTGCAGGGTCACTCCCTATTACTGTTTCATTCTTTTCCTGTGTTTTACTTCTACGCATTCTTGTAAGATTTCCATGGCCCTATACAAATACCATGTGTTGGCCATCCTGCACTGTACATTTGGAATGGGTATCAGTGAAGCTCTTTGTGCAGAGGGGAAAATTTTAATATTAAGAGAAATGTCATTTTGGCATCAGCCAAAAGGGTGTTGAAAGCACCTTGCTTTAATGTTTCATGTGACTTGGACACTTTATGCAACCTTAACTCCCACACTATTGGGTTTTTTAAGCTTGAATTTTGCCTTATGTTTCTGATTAGGTTTGTTAGGGTGTTGTGATTAAATTCAAGCTCTTATTAACCATACTTCTGAAGCTGTCCAAATTGACAGCTTGGTTGGCACGATTCCTTTTATATTCATGTGTGTGTTTTCTGTATATGAATTGGCTAAATTTGAAGTGTGAAGCAATATGTTCTGAAATGATACATTGTAAGATGAATGGGCTTACTAAAAATGCTTTAATTTACACTAAAATCTGCACTGCTCTTCTTTGTGCTATTTCAAGTAGCTTTTTTTTTAGTTTATTGTGGATATGAACGTAGTGTTGTGATGCAGGCACTTTATAAAAGCATTTCTTTTCGTGTTTGCCACCTTGCCTTACCTGAGAACCTTGGATTTTGCAGGCAATGCTCTGACTTACTGAGCCAGGCCCAGTATCACGTGGCTCGGGCACGCAAGCAGGATGAGGAAGAGAGGGAACTGCGTGCAAAGCAGGAGCAGGAGAAGGAGCTGCTTCGCCAGAAACTGCTTAAAGAACAGGTTTTGTTCCGTTAAATTCTGTATATTGCGTTTTATAAGTGTACGCACTGACAATATGTGTGCTCCTGCTGCTCTGGGGTGGTACCTAGTAGCTGTTTTTCTTTGTCATAGTAAGTGCTAGCTGAAAATACTACAGCTAACAGGTGATGCTCTTTCTTCCCCATAGCCTCAGAAATATTTAGTGGTATAATGAAATAAAATAGGTGTTCCAGAAGTTTTGCCATCAGACTTTTACCTATTCTGCCATGGGCTTGTGGAAAACTTTTTCTTTTCTGCCATGTACACCTTCTGCTGTGACACAGCATCAAAAAGCAATTTTCCAGTTTCCTGACAGCAAATAATTTCTGTGCCTGCTATTATAATCACTGTGGTGGTGCAAATACAATGGTAATGGTTGGCTTCCTTGGTGTTTCAGGAGGAGAAGCGCCTGAGAGAAAAAGAAGAGCAGAAGAAACTTCTGGAACAAAGAGCTCAATATGTGGAGAAGACCAAGAATATTCTGATGTTTACTGGTGAAGTAGAAGGATCAAAAGAGAAAAAACGTGGTGGCGGTGGAGGCAGGGTAGAACAGAATTTTTTTATCTCTTCTTTTGTTTTGGTTTTTTTTTCTCTTAAACCTTCTTAATTTTCCCCTTTTGACATATGGTCTCTTGCAGGAGCACGGGTTTTTAATTTCAAGCTCCTAGGCTCTACTGAGTAAAATTGCACAGGTTTAATACTAAAATGTCAAAATTGGAAGCTAATACTTAAAAGGTCTGAATGTGGTGGCATCACTAAAATCTGTTCAATTCAATTGTTAAAATAACAGAAGATTATCTTATTATGTGCCAATTTGGAATCAGTTTCTATATGATATCCATCTTGTGCCAACTTTGCCGTAGTCTCTAGAAGGTCTCTATTTTCATCTCTCCCAAAACATGTTCAGCTAAATTTCCATTTTGAAGCGTTTCCTGGTAGCTTTGTAACTGGGATGTGAATAATAGGTTGTGTTGTCTGTGTTTCTTACAGCGTTCCAAAAAAGGAGCAGGAGAGTTTGATGAGTTTGTCAATGATGACAGTGATGAAGATCTGCCCATCTCTAGAAAGAAAAAGAAGAGGAAGGGCAGTGGCAGTGAACAGGATGGGGAAGAAGAGGAGGGTGAGAGGAAGAAGAAGAAGAGGAGAAGGTAGCTAATACTTAAATTAATTATTTAATAATTAATGTTAATTGAATATTAGACTTCCCTGAGCAATAGTAGGGCTTTTAAGTAAATTCTCTGCAGTCTTTTGTAACAGTTTAAAAACGAACTCTTATCAAGAGGTCACATGATTATTTTTTACTTACACATTACACATTATAAGACTTAACCATTCTGCAAAAGAAGTAGGAGTAACACTTGATGAACTGGACATTTCTTGAGACTGGTATTTTTGTGTGTTTTAAGGGTTTTTTGCCATATTATGCTTTATGCCATATCAAATGTGTTTCTGTTCAAGACCCCAGAAGGTGGAAGAGGGGAGTGATGATGAAGAACACGAGAACGGCCCGCGACCTAAAAAGCGACGTCCACCCAAAGCAGAGAAGAAGAAGGCTGTAAGTTAAACCCTGAATAACTGCATCACTCTCTAAATATGTATTTGGAGTTGAGCATTGCCCTGGTCAAGAGAGATTTATTAGTGTTGAAAATTACAGCAAAACCTCTTGAAGCCAACTGGCCCTAGAGCTTATTTTTATCCTCCTCCCCTATTGCTATTGCTGCTTCAAGGATGAAAAGGATATTTCCAAAGCCATCTAGAATTAAGTGATAGTAAATGGAAAACTTTTTAAAAGCATGTCTGGTTTTCTGGACGTGTTTCTACATTTGGGCCCTGTGCCGCATGAACAATCAGCCCTTTGTTTTCCCCCTCTACAGCCCAAACCAGAACGTCTGCCTCCTTCAATGAAAGGAAAGATCAAATCAAAAGCCATCATTTCATCAAGTGATGATTCTTCTGATGAGGACAAACTCAAAATTGCTGATGATGGGTAAGAACCTTAATTAACTTTCTATGCACTTAGAGTTTCAACGCATGCCTTCAAGAGAAAATGCAGTGTTAATGAGATAACACAAAGATAATGAGAAGTCTTTCGTTGTACTCACAGCATCCCTTCCCCGTGCAAATTAATTCCACTCATTCTTCTAACACTAGCATTACCCAAATGCTGGTGTCTTGCTTTATTTATAAGCTGAGGGGAGCACCTTTTAATACCATTTTTCCCTCTGCTTTTCCCCACAGGCACGCTAGAAACAGCAACAGTGATTCTGAGGACGGGGAGCAGCAGCACAGCAAACGCATTGTTTCCGATAGCGATTCCGATAACAGAAACAAGTCTGGCAGCGAGGCAGGCAGTCCCCGCAGGTCCAGCGCCCGCGCCTCCGAGGAGGAGTCTGACAGTGACCGGTCTCCGAGGAAGAGGCGGCGCTCGGAGTCGGAGCAGTCGGACAATGAGTCCGTGCAGTCGGGGAGGAGTCGCGGCTCCGGCGGCTCCGAGAACGAATCGCGCCCGGCTTCGCGCAGCGCCGAGTCTGACAGAGACTCCGAGAGAGGCTCTGACCACGAGGGCTCCGCCAGAGCCTCTGGCAACGAGTCTGAACCAGAGGCATCCAATGATGAGGGCTCTGAAGGGGGCTCAGATGACAGCGATTAGAGCTGAATTACAGACCATCTTTTAAAAACATTCGTGTAAATATATCTCAGTTAGAGGGGAAATAGAATTTTTTATATTTCAGAACTGTGATTTAAAGAACCTTAATGTTTTAGCAAACTGTTGTGAGACCTTCTTGTGATTCTTTCTGTTAGTTACTAATGGATGTTTCTCTAAGTTGGCTTATGGTGTATTTTTAATTTGAAACCACTGTAGGTGCACAGAATCTCTGTCCCGTAGTCAGCACGCCGAGGATGGAATGCATGTAAAAACTATGGAACATAAAATCTCCTTAGGTGGTTCAGTGTGGCTAAAACTGTGTTCTGTGATTACACATGCATAGATGGATCTTAAAGCCCTACCAGATGGGACAAAGAGTTGTGGATATTTATCTTTTTCCTCACTCGGAGTAAAGGTCAGTAGGGAGGTTTTTCTTACTTTCTGTTAAAGAAAAAATGTGCCACGATGCAGCTCTTTTATGTTTTCAAGAGTTTGTTCTTTTGCTTCTGTTTTTGTGTTAAATCGGTTGAA
Source organism: Melanocharis versteri (assembly GCA_013397845.1). Lineage (NCBI taxonomy): Eukaryota > Metazoa > Chordata > Aves > Passeriformes > Melanocharitidae > Melanocharis > Melanocharis versteri. Next base: position 200,260 of record VZTG01005392.1, read on the forward strand.
AAGATGCAGATCTTAGAGAAATTTTATAAACTAGTGGTGCAGATGTAGATGAAATATTTAAATTGGCTGGTAAAGACATTTGGGAGAACTGTATTACTTGAGAAAGGTAAAGCTGCAAGTGTCACAATAAAATGTTCTGGCTTATTTGCTTGGAGTGATTTATTTTACTCCTTAGAACGTATAAGCAGAAAACCTGAAAATATTGAATTTGACAATGGAATCTGTTTTGAGGAGGTGGTCCTAACTGTATTGTAAGTACATGGCTTTGGTATCTAAGTCCTTTCACGTAATGTGTTCAGGAATAACTATGAAAAATTGCTGTGCTGTAGACTATATCTGATTTCTCTCTGTGGTTCTGAAAAAAATCAGTATTTTGTACCAGTCCATGGAAATCTTTTTGGTTTTTTCATTGGTCTTTAAGTCCTGTGTCAAGCATTTGCTGAGAGAAGATTTAGTAAGTCTGGATAGTGCATTACTACCTGTTCTAATAGACTGTATGGCCTAAACTGTGTTGCCTTGTTTTTAGGAGGCGTGGATTGTCACTACTGATAGTTCACTTGAAGCACTAACTGAAAGTGAAGTTTCCCATGCTGCTATTTCTGGTTTGCTGGGAGCATGAGCCGTTCTCATTGGGGATGGGTTTGTTCCTGTGTTGATGGGCGGTTGATAACCATAGCAGACAGCAGAATGCAGAACACTCGAGATGTCTCTCTTTGTGGCTCAGTTTTGGTATCAAGTTTCTATCTGTGGTCTTACCTAAAACTTAGCATCAGAGTAAAGAACAACCCTCATGTTTGTTGGGTCAGCAAAGCTGAATCATGACCCAGAGCCACAGGGAAGCAGTGGATGGCTGAGGTGGGAATGCTTGATGTCACATGGCTTCATTTACGAGGCTATGGAGAAGTGTGAGGAAATTGGTGCAACTGAGGAAAACTGTTACACGCAAGGTGAAACAAATGGAGCACAGACAGCAGTGGCAGGTGTAAGAGTAGCCAGCTCTTAACAATAAGAAGGAAAAAGATGTACAGCACTTACTGTTGGATCTCAGAAACTTTTTTCTGCTTCAAATCTATCTCTGCTGTCATAGCTTTCTCTATCATGTTACTAATTCTGTCGTCCTTATGAAAAGTCTGAAGGTCTTGTTTGATGCTGTATGTACAGAAAATATTATTTTGTGTAGGCTAAAGCTAGCTCTAGATGAAGTGCTGAGTGGGTCTTCAGATCTAATATCTAGCTGGGGAGAAATGCTTTCAGTAAGTGTAAAATAGTCGGGGTTTTCAGATATCTCTTGTGTGAGAGGTATTTTTTGTGCTCTCCACAGAAAGGGGTTGTGTAAGGAGAGGTTATGACTTAATACAGCTTGAACTGCGTGATGTACAAGAGGCCAATCAACAGGGACAGAAAGGGGACAAGGGATGCTTTTGCTTTGCTATTTCTCTGCTTTTATGGAGCAAAAGAGGAATCAAAAACCCACCAAAAACCAGAAGTCGGGTTTTCTTTTTTCTTGCCTTTGAGGAGGAAAGTTAATGGGAGGATTAAAGTTATATAAAAAGTCATGTGTTGCTGTAATTGGACAGAAAGCTGTGTTCTGGCTTAATTCATATTTTCTAATGCTTGTTTTTTGAAAGTGCCGTGGTGGAATAACATTGCCGTAATTCTCTCTTGGCAGCATTCCTTGCCCTCTGAAGTAGGTGGTTGGCTTGCAGCTATTAAATTCCTTTATTTTTAGCAGTAATCTATTTCTGGATAAAATACAGCAAGCTAGAAGTGTAACTCTGCCTTGCTAGAGAAGTGGTTTATTCCTAGTTTGTGTTTTGCATCCACAGTTGCATGGTGTGGATTGCATCCATTCAATCCACAGTTCCATGACTGTAAGGAAGTGTTTCCTCGTGAGCTCTGTTGCAGCTCAGCACTTTGCTGTCTTCACATGTGAGCAGCACATCTTCTCCAGAGTACAACAGGAAAGGGGCATGTAGAATTTGCTCTCCTTCCTGAAATTTGTAGATTTGGCCTTTCACAGAACATTTCAAATGTAACTTGACCAAAAAAAATTGAAGTTTCTGGGTTGGGTATTTTGGTTTTGGGGTTTTTTTTGGAGGAGGGGTGGTAGAGGGGAGTTGGTTGGGGTGTGTGTTTGTAAGTTTTTGGGTTTTTTAATCCACTTATTCCATTTTCTCTTTCAGAAGCTTTTCCAGGTCAGTACTTGGTGGGAAGGAGTAGCTGTCACTGCTGAATGACAAAGCATCTGTGTGTAAATCGATCATTCTCTTTGTAAATGTCCACTTCAGCTAATTTAACTCTGAAAGCCACAGTACTCCATCCACACAGAAGCAAGGAATATATCTGGGAATGTGCTGCCAAGGAAGGATTTGGACAAGGCAAGACCCATGGTAGGAGCACAGCAGCTAAAATTCCATCAGTTCTTTCTGTAAGGAAGTGCCACTTGCTGCGAATAAGTTGCTTTTCACATTAAATATTTCACTGCTTAGAGCAGTGTTTGTTGCAGCAAAGTTTTAAACTTACATTGGGGACTAATTAATACGCTTGACATCTTCTATTAAGACTTGCAGGGTTTTTGGAACAAGTTTGCTCCCTACTTTGTTTTGCAGTTTTTTTACTCCTATGATGTAGTGCTGTGATGACCCCCTGGTTCAATAGTGGTGGTTACAGTCAATAAATCTAGAGTTCAGAAGTTACCTAGAAAAATTCCTACAGCTGGAGCAGCAGTCAGCAGGAACAAATTCAGTATTAATATGAGTAACAAAACAAGGTGGCAAAATGGATATGAAAAAGGGTATGTAACTCATTATCCTCACAGCTCATTATTCTCATAGCTAGTAGTACTTATTCCTAATAATAGTATTTTATTTATCTAGACATTAATTGCTCTACAGAAGAGGATTGGAACTGGGGAGAGACTCTAAGGGAATACCAAAAATGGGAATACTTAGGAGAGAAATTCAAAGTCAATATACTGAAAATATGTAGTATTTCCATCCTGTCTGTGAATTTTGGTCCACATCTGCTCAAGCTTTGTACTTTTATACTAGAAATACTTGAAACTTAAGGACTTTTCAGTGTTGGCAGCATCTATAGAAGGTACAATGGTGTAGTCATGCAGCTTGTAATGTCTTTTTTACCTTTGGTTCATAACTATTGGAGAAATTAAGAATGCTCATCATAGCTAAGTTGTTCTTTAAGTGCCTCTGGGTTGTTTTCTTCTGTTTTTAGTTCTTCCTTTGCCCTGAGGCAGAAACTTCTTTCTTTGCAGCCTCCAGAGCTTGGGGCTGGTGAAGTATTTGGCCTGCAAGCTGTGTCATATTGGCACCCTTGATTGAGTTTACCTCCATTTCAAATGATAAATGCCAATGAGTCCCTACTGCTGCTTCTAAATACGTGTCATCCTTATTTTATGCATGTCCCTGTATCTTCATGTTTGGAGATGCCCCCAGCATTGTTGTGGTGTTGCCTGAACTCCAGCAGTGCTGCTTGGCTCAAGAGCATAGAAGAATTTCATACCCTCCCACCCAGCCTTTGCTGAATGAAATACAAATACCCAATACAAATACTTTAGCTGAAGAAAACAGGGGGTTTTGGCACCTGAGAGAGTTAGTGGCAGTGGCTTCAGGGGTGTTTTCTATTGCCTTAGAAGGCTCCAAGCAATGCTCTGGCTCTCTGAACATTTTTGAACCCTTCAGAGTTCTTAGCACATGAATCTGCTCTCTTACCTCTCATATGCAAATCCCATATACTAACAGCAGCAGCTAAAGTATTCTTGGACACATTGAGGAATGTCTAAAACATTCTTGGACACTTTGAGGAGTATTGTGGGCCCGCTCTGATTCTTAGGGCCTCCTGTCAAAGGTGCAGTTGAGTTGGTTGCACAATCTATCCTTAGTGACAGGTAGGTCTCAGCCAGAGCGTTCCAGACTCTGTTTGCTAATTCAGAAGTGACTTTCTCATTTAGGATACACTGGTAGTAGTAGAGAGCTCATCTTTGCTGGCTGCTCATTCTATAGGGCAGAGGAGGTTGTAATTTAAGAAGAATCTCATGCAATGCTATATTCCCTCTGTCTGGTTCCACAACTCTATTAGAGAAAACTGGTTTTGGAATCTTCTCAGCTTTGCACCTGAAGGTTCTGGCTGTACAGACACTGCTGAACCACAGACTCCTTTAGGCAGAGCTAATACTGATAAATACTAAAAAATACCAGTCTTGCTTTGAGCTGGTGACAGTTAACTACCAATTCTGAAGATGCCTCAGAGAACATGAAACATCTCTTCATCCATCTCCACTCCTTAAAGACGGATAACTGCTTTTTTCTACCTTTCAATAGAGTTTGAACTGCTCTAAACTGTCTGTATCTGTTATGCTGTGCTAAATTTTTCCAGTACGTGTTCCATTCTCATGGGAATCTGTCTAACTAAAAGGTAACATTCTTTTTTCTTGTGGGAAGCTGTCCCAGACCAGCTGGAGAGGAAGAATTATTGTCAGCAGCTATCTACTAATACTAAAAAGGAAGGAGGAATTAGGTCTCGTTAGGGTTTGCAGGAACGAAGCACGTTCATGCACAAATTCAAGGTGGCAGTTTTAGTCAAAGTGCTCACGCAGACAATTCCATCTTCATGCAGCTGTTTTGTTTTATGGTCACTGCATCAGGGGAACTGGCACGGACTGCAGGAGTCTGAACCCATAACTCTTGGGGTGCTCCTCATTTCCTTCTGCAGTCTGGGCTGCCCAAGGTTTGTCTGGGCAGTAGCCAGGTGTGGCTATGAGGTAATTAGGACTTGCCATATAAACAGAACGGTCTTACTGGAAAGGGGGAAGGAAGGAAAGAAAATCAATGATGTGTCAGATCAGTGCTTAGATAGATATTATTTATAGTCTTGATCCTTAATTACTTGGGTCTCTGTATTTCTATCATCTTGGATCTTCTAGGTTGGTTTTTCTGCTCTGCACTCACTTGTCTGTAATTAATGCCCCAAGAGACACTTGCCTTGCCCATGAGTGTTTCAATTTCTGTTGCCTTTAAACAGTGCAGGGAAAGGATGTTTTATTCAGTGCATGTGCAGGAACTATTGATCTATCCAACTGTAAAACCGGAGAGTGGAAATTGTAACAGTAAAATCAAGTGAAATGTACGTTAAAAATAGAAAAAGTATAACATAAAAGACACAAGGATCTAAAGGGATTTATCAAGTCCAATCAGACTGTGCTGTGATCCTAGAAGAACCCAAGACTCTCCTCAGCTGGCTGCAGTGCAAGCTCTACATAACTTGAGAGGTTGGTGGTATCTATAATATTTGCATAGAAATGATCCTCAGTGAAAAAGAATTGCAAGTTTTGAATTGTTCTCCATCCTGGCCTAAATTGCCTCCAAACAGCAGCAGTTCCCTTCAGCTGTACTTCTGCAGAATGTCCTGTTGCTGTATTCCAGCTGAACTGATGTTGTATTTCTTAGGGTTTTCATACATTTTTGTCTTTGATGTTGCTTCTAAGACATGTGTAAGAAAACATGGTAGGTGAGGGGGGGTGGGTGAAGATGTGGGATCCAGATTGTACATCAAGGCTGCATTTCGTGTAGCACTGACACGAAGCTGCTTTGGGGCAGGATGATTTCTTACTGAGCTGTACCGAATTTTTGTCTGGTCTGCAAGGTTTTTGGAGCATAAATTGTACCTTGATTAAAAAAGTTACAAACATTGTTGCTTGATTAGTAATAGAACCACAGCCTCTTTCTCCTCCTTCGTAACACAAAGTCTAGTGAAAAAGATCTGGGTTTGGTTTTGAATAGTTTAATTTAAATAAAGAAAACTGTAAACACATAATTTTGCTATTAGAAAGGTTGAAGTGCTGGCCAAGAGTGTGACTTGAAAACAAATTAGGGCCAGAATTGTCTTACAGAATTAAACCTTTATTGCAAAAAGCTGACCATCCTCGTTGATCCCCACAGTGAAAACCCCTGGGTTTTGGCCAGGCATGCCTTGATCCAATTCCCGTCTAAATTAAACTGCTATGAAACTGCCTTGCTTTCACAGAGTACTTTTTGAAGGCAATTAGTCAATACCTCCTGGAGAGCTTCGGCAGAGGCTGTGGTTGTAGTTGCTCAATCTCTGAGGTTGCCAAATAATCACATGTGTTTGTTTGGTTTGGGAAAACTTCCTGTGATGATTTGTTTAAAAAAAACAAACCCAGAACAACCACAGACCGATCATCAGGGGTGGCGGTGGGGGGTAAGTGTGGGATGCAGAACCAAAAAGCCATGAAAAACGCTCTCAAATTCCACGTGTTTTGTGGATTATCTGGGAAAACTTCACTAGACAAACCTGCAGGCTCACAGATGTCCCAGTCAGAGAGTCAGAACTGCTTTAGGTGCAGTCCAGTGATTGTATCTCCCTAGACTTATGGTCCTATCCTAATATTTAGCATCCTTCCTCCTGCCTTCCCCTCGGGTTTAGTTTAATGCCCAGTTTAATGTGGTGGTTTTTGCTGTGAACTCCCTGGTCAACTGTCTCAAGTATTAATTGCTACAAATGCAGACATTGCTTCTGTTAATAGTTAAGAGGATGCATTTCTGTGATCTCTTTTTAAGAATTAGTAAATCTGACATGACTAAAATGAGCCAGTGTTACAACTTTGGGGTACAGGAGAAAAGCTACAGCAGGGCCAAAATGTCTTTTCCTGAAGCAGAAATCCTTCTGATTTGCATCTCTCTGGTGGAGATGGCCATTTGGATCAACACATGGAATAGACTTTCTTGTGGATGCCCTAAGTGGCTCATGGGACCAGAAACCAAAGTCAGCTTAAAAATAAACAGTGTGAGCAGAATTCAGCTGAGGGTGTGGGCAGAGAAGGGCAGTGGAAGCCATGTCCTGGCTGTGCTTCTTCTCTTCCCTGTGAACTGCTGTGCCTTGAGAGGCAACGGGTGCTGCTTCAACCCCGGGTAGCAGATGTGCTAAATCCACACCCGATCTTGGGAATAATGTTTAGAAACTTGTTATTTGGTGATTTTTTCAGTTTTTGTTTTTTAACAAAAGCAGTCAGTAACATTAATTTGACAACTAAAATGCTACTCTTTAACTTCAGATTGACCTGTGAAGTTGAGAGATGCAAAAGGGAATGCTCTTGTCACTTCAGTTAAAGGAATTACAGCCATGAATAGTGTCAAGTGGAAAAGGATTATTTTGAAAGCGAGCTGGGGCTGCACAGAATAATGGAGAGTTATCTTGGACAACAGTCATGTAGAACATGAAAAGAATAAGCTAAAAATCCAGCTGAGAGAATCAGGGAAGGACAAATCTAAATTTAAAGCAAAGCAAGCTTCTTAAATAAAAGGTATTGCTATATTAATAAATCTAGTGAATTTTGTCAGATTGCAGGGCTTCTTTACCTACTGTCTGCTTCATAGGAGTTGCTTTTAATTAATGCAATTGTCCCTGAGCAGCAGAGCATCAAGTTCTGTATTCAGTATTGCCACCTTGTCTGATCCTGATTCTTGTTTTACCTGCTGCTTTCTCTGAGCTTCACCTGCAAGAATGATGAGAACTAACACTCCTCAGTGTTTTGGAGGTTTGTTTTGTTTTGTTTTGTTTTGTTTTACTGTCTTTGGTTGGCTTTTTTTGTTTGGCTGTTTGTTGTTTTAAGTGTTCAGCCTTTGTGGCTGCAGTGAAAAGTCTGGATGTCTAAAGAGAAGTGCCCCAGGGATACAAAACTGGAAAAGCAAGGAAAAAAACCCCAGAATTTACTACGTGTCAAGATTTCTAATTCAAACATTCTGGATTTAGGTCTTGGTGGACGCATCTCACATCCTTGAATGGTTAGGGTGGAAAATGAGGAAGGAGGTAGCACATGTACATGGTGATGTGTTGAGAAGCACGTGTGCATTTATTTTCCTTTGTGGTGGTTCTAAATTCCATAATAGCTGTCTCCCCTGGGCTCAGAGAGAAGTGGGGCTGACACCCTTGAACAGGGCAAAGAAGAGAAGGGGGAGGAATGTGGGTTAGAAGTGCAGAAATGCAGTGTTTTGGAGAAACTCCTTAAGTCTCCAGAAGCAGAAAAATCAAGAAGGAAAAACAAAAAGACAAAATAAATCTGTAAATAATTATTATAAATTTGATAAAATGAGCATTTGAAAGGTGGCATTAATAAAATAATAATTTCAGAGATCTTGAGGGACATTATGGCCACAACTTTCATGATGTGTATGGCTGGTTTTGTTTTTTCCCATACAGATGTATGTATTTCCTGCATCAGATCCTACAGGTTATGTATCTGAATTTGAAATTCTAATTTAATGGGTTGCTGTAAGTGCTGTGTAGCGAAAATTCCCATGTTGATTTCCAAATTGCATCAATCTCATAGTGTCATCAGAAAAAAAAAAAAGAAAAAAAAAAAAAAGAAAGAAAGAAAGTTAGGGCTGGATCAATCACATTCTTAAATTTTCCTCTAGCAACACTGACACGTTTTAGTTGCAGTATTACGGGGCCAGATGATTTAAGTGAATTTTATTTATCTTCAGCGATCTGAAAATTAGCAGTCTAGACACCTTGTAGAGCGAGACCCATGGCCTGGTATCCCCAGAGGGCAAATCGTCCCATCCCAAGTAATTGTGTAAGGTGGGAGGAATGAGTCACTCTGAGGAACCTGTTCCTGTCTGCTGCCCCAGGAGTGTGTGGATGTCTAGACACCCAGCATTTGGATAGTTAATTAAGAGGAATCCCACCCAGCACCGCAGGAGCTCAGATGTTTTCTTTGTTATTCACTTGAATTAGTTTCCAATTTAGATGTAATTTGCCCCTCTCCCTCCTCCCTAGACCAATCCAGTAGGATCAAGTTTACATGAACCTTTATCACAGTGAGGAACTGAGGGAGATTTCCGAGAACAGGGATGAATACAGCTGGCATCCAACTCCCTTCTAAGTTTTGCTTTTGTGAGATTTTTTTTGTTACGTGTAGGGTTTTTTTCCCCAGATTGTGCTTTATGTCTGCTATTTCAGCAAATGCCAGCAGCAAGCTTTATTCAGAGTGTCAGCCAAACTAAGGATTATTTCTTGTGGAGCTGTGAAAGTACCTAGCAAACAGCATCTGGGAACGGGGAGCTCCTGGAGGTGCTGGGGTGAGTACACACAGACAGCACAGTATTTATGGTGTTGCAGTGCAGGGAGACTCTTCCTCTGTGGTGCACGTGCTGGGATCCAGAGCGCCCAGCCTGAGCTGTTCCAGTGCCTGCACCAGGTTCTATAAGAAGCCCATTCCCATCTTTCCAGGCTCTAGTGTTTAACTTAGCTGCTGGGTGTGTGTTTTACTGTACAGGTAACGGGAGTAGTACTAGGATTCAACTCAATCTATAGTGTCTTTTTATTTAAAGATGAAATCCAAAGCTCATGTGATGTCAGAAATAACAGGATTACCTGGATTTATATTGTTCAATCGAAGGAGCAGCCTGTTTCTAAAGCAAGAGGGGAAGGAAGAGTTTGAATCAATGACATTTCCCCTAAGAAACCACTTTAAGTGTGTAGAGTCTTTGAGGCGATTATGTAAGATAGGAAATTATTCCTGAATTGAGTTGCCCTTCAGTCCTTCATGAAGATTACTATGGACGTTGCACTGGCCAGAATTCCACAAGGATTGCTGATAGAATAGCATATTCCATATTTATAACTGATGTCTTTTATCAGAGCGATTCCAACCCCTGGACTGCCACAATCAGTGCATTCCCACTGACTCCAGTGGGCCTCTGCAGGTTTTACCTGTTGCAGGTATGTGCTGGGGTTATGGTCCCTACCTGCATTGTAAATCTACTGAGATATTTATCTAATTGAATTTATGAAGGGCCTTTCATCACAGCTAAATACTTCATGGTCTTGCCAATTAAATTACATCAATCCTTTAGATGGAAAACTGTGGGAAATTGGAGGTCACCATGGAAACCTTCACTGGAGCAGGAAATGAAACTGCTGTGTTGATCAAGTGAGTAATCAGTTATGTACAGCCTAAAAGTAGTGCAGTGCACCGACCCTGCCTCTCATGGCTGTGTCGTGCTGGGCCTCTTCCTCACAGCCTGGCTGGGGCTCTCTTGACTTTAAAAATGTTCTTTGTATGAAACTGAGAGCCCTGCCCTTCTCAGCTCGGCTCGTGGGGCTGTTTAAGGTTAACATGGCAGCTGAACCCCAGGCCAGTTCCTGTTTTGTTGTCAATATTGGTAAGGGGGATTAGGACTAATGCTTCTACTGTTACTCAGAAATATTAACAACCTAAGCTTAAAATAATCGAGTAACTGAACGGCATTTCTCCAAGAGGAACAAAAGGAATAAAGATAAATGGGGATATACATAACACGTATGTGTGCATATATGTACCCATAAAAAACCCCAAGGCTTTAATCCTTCTCCTGCCTTATGCCTCTGGGAGGGAACTGGGAAGGAACACAAAGCTGGCCTGGTGCACGTGCCTGGGGCCTTGTTTGTTACTCTGCTGTGGAGGCAGCTGTCTCTGAAATCTGAAAGAACATGCAATCATTTCTTAAAGGGTTAAACAAAATCCCTAAAGGAATGCAGATCAAGCCTTCACCTGTCTTTCAGTTTTAACTCTATGTACTTCCACTTCTCAAATTTCATTTCGTCCTACCAAAAAGAGAAGCATCCATTTTGTAGCAGAACAAACTCTATAAACTCCTCCATACATTTTATCAAACCAGTTAAAAATCCCTTTTCCTTTCACAAACTTAAGTGGTTTTGCATAGCTTCTTAGATAATAAAATTCTGGGAATACTTCACACATCAGATCCTTCAGGCACTTCTACTGCTAACATAAACATAAACTAAATGCAAGACTGACGTTGTTCTAGAGTGCAAAATATTTGAAGATAAAAATCCTCTCAGCTGGCTGCTTTCCTCACTCCAGCCATGTATCCATGCCAAGTGTAACTGTTGCCATGGCTGCTTCGTCAACTCATTAAAAATAACAGCTCACTCATCTCCAGCTACCCTCCCTTAAAGGAAAGGGATGTGGGCTCCCTAAATCAAACCCAGACAAGCCTGTGTCCCTTTACAGCACCACTTAAAAGGCACATTATTCAAGGAACTCCTACCGAAAGGGTCTTAGCCCCTGACCGTCCGAGGGAAAGGCCTGAACCTGTTTGAGAGAATTCTTGGTCTTTAAGAAGTGAAGCTTGTTCTGGAATGCCAGGATGGGGTTGGATCCAGGGAGAGACTGTAACTGGCTTGTATTTTGTTGAATAACAAATGCAGCTACTTCTGAAGTAATGGGAAGCTTTTTTGGGGTATCTTGTGTCCCCTGCCATAAAAAAATCCTCAAAGCCATGTTGATACAGTCTCCTTTAAATTACTGTTAGCCCCTGATGCCTGCAACTGTAGCTGTGCAGCTTTTCCCTTTCCTGTTAGAGAGCACAGCTCCCCGCTCAACCGCTGTTTGTGTTTCTCTTTTGCAGCTACAATGTGTGGAGATACAATTGTTCCAGGCTAGAGCTGTGCCTGCAGGATCTCGCCCCCTGGACTGAGCCCGTATCTGCCCGCTGGGCAAGAGGACTTTCTCTGGTTCTCTGGCCAACACCACTGGAGATAAAAAGGAGCAATGATGAAGTTACAGGAGATGGCAATTCATGTGAGGTGAGGGAAAAAGCCACTACCTTCGTGTGACACTTTGACCCATTCTGCCACTAGACTCACACTCCTGTCACCTCCCACATTAATTCAAATCATTTGATGCAGGAGATGCACCATGGCTATTTATCACCTTCAAAGCATCGACCTCCTCCCAGATTTAGGGGAATCCTTGTGACGTCAGTGGTGCCGCATACCCCAAGCCCCTGCACACACCCACACCAGGAAAACGCTGGAGTTTGCAGCATTTGGAGCAAATGCTGCAGCAACCCCAGCTAGCAAGTGGAGGTTTCCCAGGTACCTGTAAGCACAAGCTGGCCACCCTCCATGGGAGCACCAACTCCCTGGGAATTCATTTTTGAGAATAAGCACGACTTAGCAATAGGCTCTTTTTTTAATCAGCCTCTGCAGCTGCTTGCCCGGATTGCAACACAAGCCGTGATAATTCACGGTTCAGATGTGTTCTAAATTTTTACAATTCAGGAGTGTGCTGAAATTATCAAATTGTTTGGATTTACTTGCTGCTCTGGGGAAAAAGCACTCCAAGTTCAAATAGCAGAGGGAAGCTTCCATCTGCTAAAAAAGCAGGTCAGATAAGCCACACTCAAAAATTTTGTTCTGGACCCAGCCTCCTCCTTTTCCCATACACCATAAGGCTTCTTTCTGCACTGTTCCCCAAGAAACAGAACAGCACAGGAGTTATGAAGATGTTCTGAGTTTTAGGAGCTGATCAGGTGATTTGGAACACCCCTCCCATTGGGAGAAGCTGAAGTTGGGGTTGTTGAGCCTGTGTAAGGTTCTTCTGCAGGGGAGCTGGAGAGAGACTTCTGACAAGGGCAGGGATTGACAGGACAAAGGGGAATGGTTTCAGACTGAGCTCAGGTGAGATAAAAGGAAGAAATTCTTTACTGTGAAGGTGGCAGACACTGAACAGGTTCCCCAGAGAACGTGTGGCTACCCAATCGTGTAAGTGTTCAAGGCCAGGCTCAGTGAAACTTTGAGCAAGCTGGTCTCTTGGGAGGTGTCCATGCACATCACAGGGGGGTTGGAACTAGACAGCCTTTTCCAGGATTCAATGATCAGACACATTCCTGGAAGTCTCAGATTTCGTACCTAAGCAGCTTGGACAGGAGCTGTCCTACTGCTATGAACAGTGACAAGGCAGCAGCTGTCCAACTGTGACACTGTCCAGGAGCAGGTGAGAATTCACCATGCCAGGTCCTTCTCAAAAACCAACCTACACCTGACAGGCTGAGGGTTCCTGAATGGGAACTCCAACCCAACTCAGGATTTCAGAGGATCCACTGCATTGCTGTAACTGGTAGGTACTCCTGACAATATAGTTATACTTAACATTTAACAAAAAAAATATTAATAGAAGCCATTGTCATTTATCAGTTAGAGTGGTTTAATTTTGACTGTGACTTTACTATGTAGAACTGAGCACTCTCTTTACGTTTTGAGTACAATGCCACTCATAGTCAACAGGAACACAGAAGTGAGACCACCCCAACAGCCATCCCATTACAGATTAGCCACAGGCTCTGCACTTGAGCACTTAAAAACTTCAGCAGCAGTTAAAGATCATGAATATGCTACCACCTCTCCTCATCTATGGAGAGACCACTTTGATGTGGACACTGCAGTAAGCACAATTTTTACACCAGTTTGAAGAACCCAGATCTGTTCACACCACATGAGGTTTTTTTCCAAGTCACATGATGGCAATTCCACATTTTAGTGGCATGTTCTACTGTTTATGTTCTGTTGTGCATTTTGAGTCATTCTTTCTATAGTTTTCTCTAGCAGAGTTCCTAACACAGTGATCAGTTAGAAACAAGCCAAGCAGCAAAGCCTCCATGCACAGGTAGGTAAGGCTGCAGTGAGGACATGTTAGACTGGGCAAGAATACAAGGCTTAGTTACTGTGTCAAGGAGCCCACAGCTGCCAGCTCAGCCTTCTCCAAAACCTGGCAGAAAAGCTTAGCTGCAGGTTCTGGATCTATTCTCAAGCTTTTACTCAGACATCATTCTACCTTCTCCTCTCACCTCTGGTGTAACTTGAGTTTGAAACCACTGTCTTTCCTGACCTGCGGTTCCTCCCCATCTTCCGCCTGCAGTGCATGGGAACAAAGTGCACCACATGCTTCACGTACAGATTACCAGATACACAAAAAATAATACAACACCACACACCACTAGACCAACCAGCAAAGTTTAAGGATAAACTAACAAACTTGGAGAAACACAACACTATTGGTGAAACAATGGTAAACTTCACTTCACAGCACCTTATTACACTCAAACCCACAATTCTGGAACAGAATTTTGAATTAATTAGGATTAAATGAACCCTCTAACTGTACTTGTATTCCTCCATCCTGTTAGATGAGTATTGAACTGCAGAACCTTAGTGCCTATAGCACACATACACCTGAGCCTGCACATGGAGTGAGGAGTGAACTCTGCACCCCAGTAGTTCTAGCAGTGACTACATCACTCTGCAGATAGGGAGGACTCATGAATTTCAGAGGAACAACATACCACTAAATGTTTTGGGAAGCCCCAGGATGTCAGTGCTCACCACTGCCACCCAGGAGCTGCAGCTCCATCACACACAGCCAGCTCTCAACCTCGGGCCACTGAACTTCAGTTGGAACATTCCTGTCTCTTACTGCACTCCACACCAGTGTCCTGCTCTCCCCTGAAGTGCTGGAACACACCATTTCTGAGACACAGAGATGGTGCCATGGAATTCTGCCAGCAAGTTCAACACCCTTCATGCCACTGGGCTTGTGGAAGCACAGTACCTGGAGTTCCTGGGCTCCGCACTGTACCAAGTTGCCAAGGCATTAGCAGAACTCCCTGACAGACCATGGTTCACAAACACTCAGGAGGCCAGGGCTGTGACTGGAGCTAGGGAGCCCTTCAAAGCAAACCATGACCTGCTTTTCCAGCCAGTGTTACACAGTGCTCCATGCCAACTCCAAGCAAGCCTAGTTACCAGCTCTAGTCCTTTTCTTGGGCCCCACTTCTCCACCTCCTGTGATGCACAACAGTTTATAGGCTACAGCACTCACATCACCAGCAAGCAAAGCCCCAGTCCAGGAGCCCTTTTGCCATTACAAATACAGCACCTTTCAACAGGTCAAGTCTTGAGTATCAACGAGGACAAAAAAACTCACTGGGGACAAGGTTCTAGGAAGTAAGGTATTTTGAGTATTTAATAGATGACATTTCAAGCCTGTACAATGCAACATCATTCAACTCTTTTGTAGGGATTTTTTTTGCCAATTTGATTTGAGAAACAGGCAGCTAATAAACAGTGCCACTTGATTCAGAAACATGCATGTGGCCTGGGGGAAGCTCAAAGCATTACCAAGTCAAAAGCACATACTCACTGATAAAGCATACATTGGACCACAAGGCAAACCCCTACCATTTCTTCAGCAGAATCCCATCATTTTCCTCCTGTCACAACACATCTGTAGTGTCTAGTCTTGTCTGTGACCTTATTTAGAATTCATCTGCATATCCAGACAAGGAGTGTAAAAACAATTTCAGGATGGTTGCAACCTAAGGCAATTCCCACTGATGTTTCCTTTCTTAAGTGAACAAGTCATCAGCCAAAGCTTTTCTACTGGGAGACATTCAGAAACAAGTCAAGTATCACAATGTTTATTGATAGATACAAGTATATAAAATCAGGGCATGAACATGTCTTGATAAATTAAGTAGACTTAATTTCAGTACTATAAGAGGGACCAATTCAAATTTCTCACCATGTCATGTTTCACACCCACAAAAACCTCTTCCAAAGGGCATTAAACCATCTCTTCAGCCGATCAGTTTTTGTGCAAGTAAACTGTTCCTTTTAAAAAAGACTTGTGCACTTGCCCAGGCTCAAGGATATTAAAACCTAGCACATAAAGCCCATTACTAGAGGTAGAAATACAGGCAAATATACTATTACGGCAACAACCATCGATTACAGTTAAGGATTCTCTGTAACAACCAAATGGATAATCAAATATTGCAACAACTCAAGTATTACACTGAGCAAAGTGCATTTCTACAGTATTCAGTGTTGCTATTCAGTTTCTAACTTAAAAACAGCCTATGATAACTGGCAGCAAAGAAGACCCTTGCAACAGACTGCTTTCTGCTCGAGAACTTATGATGTAATTATTGCATGCTGCTAATACACTGTTATCTAAACATTAAAGATACTCTAAAATATTTTTATTGTAGACTATTAAGACATACTACAAAAACCTTTTGCAGAGAATATCCTACTGACATACTTCTGCTTTAAATATTGTGAAACATTACAGCGGAATGAATTTTCGCAGTGGTTAGGTCAAATGCAGTTACATCATAGCAACAGTATGTTTGCACAATTTAAGGCTTTGGCTGGTTCTTTAGTCAGCTTCTTCTTCAGATTCTTCTTCTTCAGCAGTTTCCAGCCAGGTTAACCACTGATTTACCTGCAGTTACACAAAATTGGTTTAAGGAAGCAGGAATTGTTTCCCCATTAGGTACTTCTGCAGAACACTTGTCCACCCCCCCCACCCCAAATAGTTTTAAAAAACATTTCAGCCACACTTGCACTACACATAGGCCTCTAGTAAATAGGAGAGATTTAGTTCATCGTACTTTTAAACTCCTTCCTAGTGAAATATTCCATTAAGTTTCTAGATATTTACAAGTCTTAGACACTTTGAAAGTCTTCTCAAACACTCCAGAGCAGCAGAAATAACAAAAAACAGGTCTCTAATGTTAGCAGATTTACCTGGAATAAAGCTTTGCCTTTCCCTGGAAACTCTTGAGTAATGTCTTCTTTCCATGCCAAGAAGGCTTCTTCTTCAATGATCTCCATGTCATAGAAATGAACAAAGAAGCGCAGTAACATGCCTATGAAAGTAAATTTCAACTTGGTTAGCTTTATAACCCTTCTCAACAGCTTACTTCACTTTAAGAAATACAAGGATAAGCCAATTCAGGCAAGGCCTCAATGCACTTACCTTTTGGGAAATTATTGTTGTAGCAGTGCACCTGGAGTGCGTATAAAGCACTCACTTGCAGATCAACATGGTCATGGAGGAACTTCTGCATCACCGGCTTGAAGGAAAGAAGCAGCTGTTTTTCCTGCTCGAGCTGCTCTTTAGATGGAGCAGATGAAGAATCCGATTCGTCACTGGGTGGGTTTACTTCACTAGAAATATACTGCAAGAAACTGTACAAAAGAAAAGCCAAGCTAAGTTCTGTAAACTAAGATCACTTCACATTTCAAGTTCAGCTAGCTATCACTACAAATACCCTCCTGCTTGCACCTGCAGTCAGGAGCATGCACAGGGATTTGTATTGTGGTTGACAGTGCACCACAAAAATCCTTGTTTTGCCTGTTACGGTGCTGCATTTTAGAAAAACAGATAGGTCTAGACTTCATCTCAAAGAAACTACACACTGATGCAAGCCTGGAGACTTGCTTTTCTCCTCAAATACAATGGGATTTTAATAGAGAAGGTTCACTCAGACCAATCTGTCTCCCTGTGTATTGCATCTCAGATTTCTGCAGAGATACACTTCACCCTTTATGGAGTTAGTGCCTTACTGGTAGCTTAACCAAACAAGTACCTAAAATACACCAAAACAGCATCTCACCTGGTCATCAATATATTCACAAATCCCTTATCTACATGAAGCTTGGGTGAAATGTTATCTTTAATCCACTTATAGATGGCTTGAGGGGATGGATCCGATTTTATTTGCTTTAGCAGTTCCTTCTCCAGTTTCAGAAGCGGGAACAAAAAGCTAAGCCCCTTCCCTTCCAAGATCTCCAGCATGCGGTCCTTGTTCTGGTCGATTTCTGACAAGGAAATAAAGACACATGTAAGTGCTTGTGCTCCTCAAGAGCTCTAAGTGATGGCTCATGGCTCCAGCCATCCCTTAAGAAACACCATTCCTAACAATAATGACAGCTGATTCCACCAAAACAACCCTGCATGTTATTTTACTCTGGCATAAACTAGAACAACATCGCGCGTACTCTAGGATCAGGTGACAGAGGAGCTCTGTGGCAACTCTTACCTGGTAACATTTTCTGCATATTCACTTTGCTTTGTTGGAACAATTCTGTTAGCCATTCACGGTCTTGTAACTTAGCTAACTGCTGAAGACAGAGCAGGAAGAGAGGGAAATGGGTGCCACTTTCCAGTGGTTGAGCCAGTTCGGAAATGCTCACCAGGTCTGAAATAATGGCACGGGCTGCAAACTGTGCTAAGTAGGATTTCACCAATGGGATGTCCACCTCCAGTTTGGGGCACTGGTCCAATACATTCAGGAATGCCTAAGAAACAGTACACATAAGCTGAAATTCTCAAGTAATTTTGTTCCTGTGCAACGTAATACTCATAGTACACTTTCTGTAATCACTTGCAAAGAGGATCCCAGGTTCCAATTCCCCAAATACTGCATTTCTTCCTTTCATTGCTTCTTATGCCCCTCACAGGTTCATATACTATATCTACCTCCTCAGATCAACAGGACTTAAGAAGTATTTGCACACTGCCTTTATAGCAGCAACACACCATGAAGAGCCAAGAAAAAAAGACTGCAAGATTATCAGGCCACAGTACCTGCATGAAGTTGTCACTGGTGGCTATTCCCTCCTGCTTGAGCAAGCTGATCAAAGTACTTGCTTTCTCTTTGTCCTCATCTGATCTATCTAGGGATTGAAGGATTACTTTGCTCAGCATCTCAGGAATGAAGTGTTTCGGAGCTCTCATTTCTCTCACAGTATTGACAGCATCATTAGCATTTCCATTGTTCAGATACTCAGTCACAACAGCCTCCTAGAGAGGAAACAAGTACAGTTAAGCATTCTTTTTGAAGAGCACATCCAAAGCTGTATGACTCACTACTGCACACCAACTTACAGTTTGTTTAAGTAGCTCTTCCTTAGAAGGAGGTGGTTTCTTGGTGGTCTTTGCAGGCTTTTCTTGTATAAGTGGTGGATTTGTTTTAAGACCAAGTTGAGGCAGCTGAAAAAGAGACCAGAATTTGTTTCTTTGCAGCACATCCACCTTTACTTATATCAAGTTTAACAATACTAAACATACAAAAGCAGGTGGAACTCAAATCAGTTTGTTTTCGTACACTCCTTTTCCCAAGTCCTGCTCTGTGCAGAGACTTCTCTCTCCCTTCCCACATTAGAAATCAAGTTTTCCAAGCACAAACAATAAATATAGCCAACAATATACAGGAATTTTTTGTACTTACCTGTCCCAAAGGCGGTGTCTGAGTGCGTGGTGGTTGAGCACTGGGAGGAATCATAGTTATCTGGGGCTGAAGCTTTGGCACTTGGTTTTTATTCATTAGAAAAGACTGAGCAGGTCTCAGGCTAATCTGTAAACAGTAAGTCAAAAAAAACTCAAACTGTTTCAAGTATTCTGACCAGCAATACACAGCCATGGATTCACTCCAACTGATCTCACCGAAGCATGACTCCATTTCTACAGTGTTAATACTCAAATACAGATTAAGCCACATGTGTTCTGAAATTCCCCCAAAAGCAAGTTACTAGCACTTAGTTCAATCGGTAAAAAAAACTGGAAATGCTCCTTTTAGATGCAGTATGTTAGAGACCCAAGAAGATAATCAGCATGTTTGCTGATGTATTTTACAGCCAAGATAAAACTCTACCAAATTGCTCAGAAATTGGGATACAAGTCTGGTTAACACTCAAAATCACAATGCAGTTTACTCTGCATTTGAAATTTTGCCTATTAGCCAGTTCTAAACAAAAGAAAACAAAAAAAAATTAACCTGGTCCAGCACTTCAGGGTTTCTAAAGTTCAGGATTTTCTGAAGTTTTAATTAAATGTACTGTTATCAATAGGATGCATGGGAACTGATGTCAGAGTAGTGTTCTTGGAAGTGTGTGGGAAGGAAGGGACACCCCAAAAAATTGCCCTCATATCTCAGTCTTGCTCATAGGACGCTGGATACCCTAAGGAAAGTGAGGGGGGTAAAAGGTGAAAGAGGAAGGGACAAAGAAGGAGGAGAAGGAGGAGAAAGAGTTCCAGCATTAGTCCTCATAATAACGCGTCTTGCTATAATCATTGGGCAATATTTAGAATAGGCTGTAAGTAATGTAGGCATGTCATGTACCTCATCTGCATTAAGCTGTCCTTTCTTAGAAAACCGAGGTGGCATATCCTTCGACTGTCCTTGTTGCTGGGATAAGAGTCCCTGATTCTGGGTATGGTAGAGTTGGCTTTGCCCCTATTTCAGAAAGGGAGATATAGAGAAAGAAGTGCAGATGATGGAGTGGCGTACATCATATGGTAAGTAGTACCAGAGGGACCAGAGGAACAAAGATTCTATTTGCCAGGAAGGGAGAAAGAAGGAGCAGGGGTGGTGGGAGAGTAGCATCTATCCCTAAAAACAGGGCTGTCTTTTAAATAAAACACACCGTTCTGACCCACCAAAGCCACATGCACCTTTTCTTGCAGTTTAAAAAAAATTACCAAAAAGTGTACTTGCATCTTTTGTACAATTTAAAAAGTGGTTTAGAATTTTTGTATCAGCTGAGCATCAGTTATCAGAATCTAATCTGAATAGGTCTTTCAACATAAGCAGACTACAATCCATAACATACGCATCTCAGGAAGAGCTTCTAAACAAGCTGAAGTCACTGTGTGGATATCCTCCTTACCTGACTTTTCAGAAAAGATTTGCCTAGGTCTCCAAACTGGGATTGAGCAGAAGGCATGAGGTGACCCCCATGGCCATTGAAGAGTTGGTTTGAACGATGGCGTCCCATGGTGGGTGAAAATCTATCCTGAATAACCCCTGGACCAGTACCAATTCCGCTACCTGGATTAGCAGGGAGACAAACAACAGTTTTAGTTCTTGTTCAGCACAGCAGAGCCACAGCCATCCCATCACCCCTGCGGTGTCAGTGTACCTGGCATTTGTCCAAACATATCAGCAAGCCCTCCGAGTGGGTCCCTGTCAAGTTTCATCCTGGGTGGCATAAAGGGTCCCTCCAGAAAGAAGTCGCTTCGCATCCCTTGAGACATAGGAGCAGGAATAAAAACTCCCAGATCCTTTAAAACAGGAATCGTAATTTTGGTCAGTTTCAAGTAGCAGTCCCAAGAAAGCCAAAGTTTTTAGCCCCCAACTACAGAAGTCTATCTGGTTTTAACCTTAAAGCCAACTGTCACACTGTGTGAGAAGTACTCCCAAGTGTACAGCATCCAGCCAGGCTCTGGACCTTACATGCAACACTCACTTTTACTGCATCTTGACGGATTTGATTGATAGTCTTTGGTCCATTGTCAAGAAAAGCTTTGCGAGGAACCCAGTTGTGTTCTCTCAACTCCACAGTATCCTTGGAACAGAACAGGATATTAGGAAAGGATTCAAGACAGTCTTACAAGAAAAAAGCAGCAGGAAGCCATTCTATCATCATACCTGCAGCAGGAAACGAATCCTTGCTGGCAATTCCTTACTTGACATCAAGGAGCGCATACGGGCAAAGTACTGATCCATTAAGGACTGGGGGAACAAAAGTTACAAGTTGGGGTAATTCTATCACTGCTTTGAGTGTTTTCACTCCAGACATGCAACACAAAATAATACAACAAGCTGCCCTTTCCTGCCATCTCTACCTCCTTGATGACAGAGTTTAAAGATCTAATGCATCAAGATATTTGATTCGGAGATAAGCAACACAGCTAAAATTCTCATTCACTTTAAGCTTACATTCCAAACTCCCATCTCTCAAATCACCTGGCTGTGCTAAGAATAGCTCCTCAGCATATCTTTTCAAGCAGTGTTTAAAAAAACAGTCTCACTTACATGATTTCCTGATGACCCTAACTACCATCCTGGTTAAAATGTTTAAAATGGTTTCAAAGATTGGCTTTTTCTATCAAGAGAATTGGTGTAGCAGCCATAATTGGCAATCTTTTCCCTGAAAAATCAAACCTCTGTTTTGTACTTACAAATACTAAATACAGAAGGTTCAGGCAATCAGAAGTCTCAGCTACATAATTTAATTAGGTTAATGACTGCACTGGATGGGCACATACCTTGGCTTTCGCATGATCTAATCTAGGTCCCACTGTCCTCATTATCTGACAGAGGCACTCCAAATCCTCCCCCATATCTTTGAGTTGAACTCTCTTCTTCTTTTCCAAAAGCTGCAATATTAAAGGGAAACTTAGGATTTAGAAAAATTATGAATGACAATTTATTATAAGCAACAAACTTTGTACACAGTAACATACAAAAACACTGCTTTGTTCTGAAGGCAAATGGACTTAAAAATTGTATTTTAAGAACTGCCAATAAGTGTGTGTACTTAGAAGAACACACAGCACACTTCTGTCTAGGCCAAACTGCATTTTCCCTTGGAGACAACTCCTAGGGCTTTGAACAAAGCTGATTTTACTTCATAATCATGCCAAAAGATAACAGTAGGGGATAGGTAATCACCAGGGAATATTTTTGTGGCATTTTATGCTCCGAGACTCCCAAAGCAGCAGCAAATTAGCACTTTTTTTTTTAGCTTTCAAGTTCTGTTTTGTACCTAGCCACCACCCAATCTGAATACTCACTGTTTTGATGCACTTATGAAGGATAGATTCATGAATAAGATCAAGCTTGCCAAGTTCTCCAATGAATTTGATGTTCCCCAGCATCTTGATCTTGGCAATGGCTCTCTGTTCCTCCTCCTCAGGGAGGAGGGGACCATCGTGCTTATCATAGACTGGAAAACAAAGAAGCCTGTTTTACATGGCTGTGGGAAAAGATGACAAATAGATTCTGTATTAAAGTGGTTTTAAAACTTACTATCAACATTTCTGGTTCGGTTTTCAAATTCATCTTGAAGTTTAGATATTAGGAGGCGTCTGAATGTCTACGGAAAGAGAACAAGGAAAACAATTAAGCTAATCAGGGCAGCTACACATGCAAGCAAGATTTACCATTCCAGATTCAGAGATGCACTCACTGTGCTTTGCTTCTGTCCTGGATGACTCTCTGCTGATGGGCCATCAAAGTTGGGTGCATCTTCTGCCAGTCGCAGACATAGTTGAGCGTACAGCGAGCTATACTTGGGCTCTTCAAGGGCTTTGTCTACGATCTACAGAGATTCAGGTTGAGTAAGGCAGCAGGCAGCAGCAGGGTGCAAATGTTATTAGGAAAGTGAGTTGCAAGACACAGAATGGGTTATTACCACTCTCGTCTAGACCATCCTGCTTTCTGCTAAATCAAACACAGAAACAGTGTAGTCCAACACCAGTCTCAACGCTGAAGCAAAGGACAAAAGCTACTGCGTGCTACTGAAGAGCCTCTGTAATCCTTGGCCAACAAAACCCAAGTTTATCATCCCAACACCTAAGTTAGTATCACCAATCTAATCTCAGATTTAAAAAAGTGATGCAACAGTTACATCAGTGTCCCAAGAGGTCACCAGTGGTAGCCTTTCCAAAACCAAGAGGCTTGCTCCTCAAGAAAACAGGAAGGGGGGCCAAGCAAATAAGACTGCTAACTAGCATCTCAGATCATTAAAAAGAAAATAATTCTAGAATCCCATCACATTTAGTGACTGTGGAAACCTCTAAATGAGAAATTTAAGGCATTAAACCTACTTCCTCCCCAGAAGATCCTTTTTCACACAGAAAGCAGGGGTGGGAGGTGGTTGATAATCCTAATACACAAAAGCATTATCCCTGCAATACTTCTGTATCCCATCAAAACCAACCAACCCCCTGCTTCTTAGCATGCAAGAGAACTGTAGTTATAAGAAATGCAGCAGGCTTACCAGCAGTATGACCCCTTTTAGGATGAGCTTAGATTCTACACCCACATTGAGGAGCTCAAGGCATAGCTTGTCAAACTTTTCAGGAGTAAGCTTATTTAGTATGCTAAAGAGGAACAAAAACCAAAAACACAGAATATACAGATATTGTAAGAATGCTACGAGTCATTTTAGACTCAACTTATTTTTACTTTAGAAGTCTATTAAAAATTGTAAAGTGCAATTTTCCATTAAACTAGGTTTTTTGCTATCTTCAGACTGTGAAGTATCATTGAAAACACTAAACTGCGTACAAGAATTTAAGTGTTTGCTGCTGCTAGATTATCAGGCTGGCTCCTTGCTAAAGGACACACCTCCCCCAAACTCAAGACCTACATCTTCCTTTCCTCCAGCCCATTTCTTAGGTACACATTGCTAACGAAAACAGAAAGGAAAGAAGTAATTTCGCGAAGAACTTACCCTCTTACTTTCCTGAAGATTGCATCATGTCGTTCTTTGTCGTTTGCGGAGTCGTCATCTCGTCTAGTGCTTCGTGAAGGAATCCATTTCTGAGCGTTTTGCCCTGGGGTTTTCCCCAGGAACTCGCTGCAAAATTTTGAAGAATATGGTCATTTAAACAGAAACAAGTGATTTGAAGAACTGCCCTTTTAACCTTTCAGTGCTGCCTTACTCAGAACAATCCCGTTACTTGTTTTGTCAAGAGCACACAATTGCTCCTACCAACACTGCAACATCTGCTGCACAGGAAAGCACTCACTCAACAACAATCTCCAGCACCCAAAGAAACTCTCTACACTTTTTCAGTTAAATACATGAACAAGCCCATGCACCTCCTACCACCCATGAGGTACACTTAAAAGGGCAGAGACTGGAAAACATTTAAAGGTCTTTAACTTAATAGGTATTCCTTGTACAACTTAAAAGCTACCCTATTTTCAGTTCTGCATTCACCATCAAGCATGCTCTCCCTCTGAAATAATGCAAACTCAAAGAGCAAGATGACATACCTGTTGCTGGCAGTCTTGGGATAGTGCTGAGGTGCACCCCTACCACCTCCTCCGCCTGAAGAAGCACTGTTAAAAACAACCACGGAATCCTGGGTCAGTTCAAACATCTCCGTTTTGGTATAAACATTACACTAATTTAAGTTCTCCTCAAAGGAGAACTAACCACTCATCAAACAAACAAAAGGTACCTGAAACGAGAAGCACCCCCTTCTGCAATCGCACTCTCCACTTTGGCGGCTTGACAACGAAGAATCTTCAAAAGAATAAAATTAAATTGACGGGGTAGGGAAAAACAAAACCTAGAAAGACAAACCAAGCATTCATATTATAGTTGTTTTTCTATCAGCCATTGCGTCTTATTTTAAAAAGTACAAATATCTGTGTGAGAATAAGAACCCTCCAACACTGAACTTTACAAAAAGAAAACTTTCATTCATGCAATACTTGGGACAGTCACAGAAAGGCCGATTTCATCATTATAGCCATGTTTTCCAGCGGGGCTGAGGGGATAGAGATAAGGGAATCATGGACTGAGCAAAACCCTGAAGTTTACCCAAAAACGAAGAGTACTTGCAGAAAAGAACGAAAGTACTTTTTTCTGATTATACAGCACAATGAGTCCTTTACTGACGTGACTTAGAAGCTATGATTTATAACGGCACGACAAAGCAGCCAAATTCTGAAGTGAAAAGCATCAGACAACAGAACGCAAGCTTAATGTAGTAAAAAGGTGTATTCTGCGTCCAAATGGCGTACTAAGCTACCAAATAACGAAACAAGGTACCGTCCACCCACCACCTCAACTCTCAGCTTGCAGAAAGAAGAACCTAACTGCACTGCTCACGTTGCAAAACGGCGATCACGGGGACAGAAACGCCCGGAGGGAGGGAAGCCCTGAAAGTGTCCCGGATGCGCTCGGAGCCCTCCCAGAGCCGAGCGCGGCGAGGGCCCCCCGCCCGCCCGGCGCGGGCACGAGGATCGGGGACAACATGGCGGCGGCGGCGAACAAAAGGATCGGCCGCGGAGGGCGCCCCCCGCAGGCGCCGCGCGGCGCCGCCGCCCCCCC